>JAPKLY010000068.1:153133-341335 GCA_026898435.1 Prunella vulgaris | reverse complement strand
ATGTTTATTTGAAAGGTAAGTTAAATATTTTATGCACGTAGCATAAAATTGTACAAAAAGATACATGAGTATATTATATCCAAGGTCATATGAGAACTCAGAAAATGGAATTATTAGATGCATTTGCAGTTGTGGTGGTCGTCGGGTTATGATTTCTACTATGAGGCTAAATTAATAATTTGGATGATCACTTTATGATTTATAATTTTCCCATATAAAATAGTATTTCAGTTATAACCCTCTACTCATATATATATATATATATATATATATGTTTATATAATATTTTAGTACTCTGTCTTTTCTTAATTTTTTTTTTAATTTTCTTAATTTTTTTTTAATTTTCTTCACAAATTCAACAAATTATGAAGCCTATTTTGGAATGGTCGGTGTAATTAGGGGTGGCAACGGGGCGGGGCAGGGCAGGGCGGGTATTTAAATACCCATGTCTGCCCCGCGCCCATGCCCCGCCGCGGGGCAGTATGTTTTGCCCCATGCCTGCCCTGTGCGGGGCATATCCGCCCCGCCCTGCCCCATTCTGCCTCATACTTCATATACTAAAATTTAATATGTACATATATATATATATATATATATATATAATTTAGATATATCCATTAAATTATATTCAACATAAATAATGAATCATGTTCAGCACATTATATTCAAAAACCAAGAAATTAAACCATCTTACAAGTTCTAATGAAAGTGTAAACCCTAATGAAAGAAAGTGTTTTTTTATTTATTTATTATATTTTAGATATTAATTATTAATGTTTAGATCATAATTTAAAATATCTTATATATAATTTCTGATTATATTAGTGCAATAATAATAAATAAAAAATATTTGATATTATTATATTTATTTTATATAAAATATAGTATTTATATATAAATAATATATATTATTTAGTATATAATATTTTGCGGGGAGGGGCAGAGCAGGGCAGTAAAATTGTAAACCCATGCCTGCCCTGCCCCATGCGCGGGGCGGGGCAAGTTGCCCCATTCTCAGGACGGAGCGGGGCTGGCCCATTCAGGGCGGGGCAGATTGGGGCGGCTACGGGGCGGGGCGTTTTGCCACCCCTAGGTGTAATACTTTAATATATCAGTTGTACAATATAATTCTACTCAATTATCACCTTTGACTTTGAGTAATATAATAAATATTATTTAACAAAAGTAATTGATACTAATAAACTTTTTTTTTAATTATATAACTAATTATTTTTAAGAAATATACATGCACATCATAGCTGGTGTATATATTTTTGTCCCACCATCTCCATACTTATTATTTTTCTTTATTTTGTTTTCTATTGAATGGGTCCAATATATGGGTAGCCAGCCATAACCACAAATGACTTTGACTATAGGATATGAATATGATGCTCAATAAATGACACAAATAAACTAAAACAATATGCATTAAGATACTGCAAGAAGCATATGCAAATAGGACTTCACAACAATTTAATATTGCTATTTTTGTTAGAAAATGTGTTACATATAAATAACAAACAAAACATATCCCACCACAAAATATCTTCACCTAAACCATCTAACTAAGAAGTCCAGAAAAAAATGGTTGAACCTCTTAGCTCCACCACTGCTCTGAACCGGAAGAGGAGCCGTGATCTTGAGGAAGGAATTGGCGAGCATCGACCCGAGCCGGACTTGGGATGCCGTCGTAAGATGCAGCCCGTCCGGCTCGAGCTGCAGCCCGTAAGCATCCACACATCTCACATTCGGAAGCTCAATTTCTTTCTGAGCCTTCCTTATAATATCAACATAAGGCCCTGATCCTGATGCCAATGCCACCTACAAAAAAAAAATAAAAAATAACAAAACAATTCAAAATTAATCAGATCCGATCCAAAGAATGAGACATCGGGCCGGGCCTACTTGGATCACAGGCAGGACAGGCGACAGCAAATCGGATCTAACATCATGGAAAAACCTCTCCAATCTCCTCTTATACAATTTAGCATCCTCAAGACTCTCCGTGTCGCTCTCCCCTTGGTACCACAAAATAGCCCGAATTAGCCCACCTCCGGCCCGCACCGCTGCCCCGGCCCGATCCATCATCAGATTGTAGAGGCGGCCGCCGCGCCTCCACTGGCTAATGTTGGTCCCTCCGATGGCACAAGGAACCAGCCCGATCACCCCAATGCCGGAATCCTTCCTCAGAATTGTGTTGGAAAAGGCCATCCCCGGGCCCACCCCGCATACTTTATCGACATCAATGTCGATATGGAGAGGCTCCCGGGCCTCTACCCACGTGAGGCCCGAGCTCAGCCGGAGAATGGACGGGCTGGGCCGGCACTCGGGCGGCACAACCCCGTCCCACGTGGCGTTGAGCACGCCGCCGCGGCCCGACATGTTGCTCTGGCCGGCGAGGATGAAAATGCTCTTAGGTTGCAAGGCATTGTTGATGGAAAGAGTCTGAGTGGTCACCAAATTGGAGTAGGAAAGAAGCATCAACCAAACAAGGGAAGACATGCCTCCAATTGGGATCAAGAAAACAGAGGATTTAGCATCATTTATAAATAATACTCCCTCCGTCCCGTAGGAATTTGCACCCTACGGAACGTACATTTTTTAAGAAAAAATAGTTTTATATATAAAGTAGTGGTATATGGGTACATATGTGTAAAGGTTTGTGAGTGTGCACGTAAATCAATGCTTCATTTTTTAGTAGTGTGCAAATTTGTGTGGGACGGCCAAATAAGGAAAGTGTGCAAATTCTTGCGGGATAGAGAGTAGTAATTAAATGTCCATATGGGTGTTTGCAAGGAAAGCAACAAGATTCTTATGCATTAATTAACTTGGGATGCGCTGTTTTTGGTTCAGGATGTTATTACATATATGGTTGATTGTATTTTTATGACGGGAAATACAAGGCAAGAATAAATGAACAAAGACTTGTAACTAGTATCAGAAAACGAAAGAACACATAACTAACGACAACGTTGTTATGATAGACCGTCTGTTGTACGTTTGAATCTAATTTTATACTTCATCCGTCCCAGTGGTATTTGCACCCATGGAATGACACATGATTTAAGAAAAATGTATTATTTAAATAAAGTAGTGCTATGTGAGTAAATGTGTGGAAAGTTTTGTGAGTGTGCTGCACGCAAATCGATATTTTCCTTTTAAATAGTGTGCAAATTGATTTGGGACAACCCAAAATAGAAAGTGTGCAAATTAGTTAGGGACGGAGGGAATAATAAATAATATTCATTATTAATTTATACCCAATTCAAACTTTATATTAAATAATATTCATTATTAATTAATGAGTTTATTTATTTTTATTTTTCACCCTCGTTACCTTATATCGAAAGGGTCCTTCAATTTATAACTAGACTGCAATATTACTCTTATTTTTTCTATTCTATTAATGCTTCTTAAAATTTGTTCAAAATAACAGAGTATTATTTTCATGTATGGAAATAGTTTTTTTTTTTTTTTGAAATAGAGGAGACTTTATTGTAGAAGAATAGCTGTGATACTTTAAAGATCCCTACTCTACGTTAGTTTTGGAATCTACCTGTGAACGAAGTCAAGATTTCAAATTAATAATATAGAAATTTTTATAAATAATGAAAGTATATGTGTGTTTATTTAAAATTTTGGTAGAGTGGGGTTGTATTTTATATATGTAAAGTAAAAGAGATAATAAATGAGTGAGAAAAATGGTGATATATATTGAAAAGAGTAATAATAGGTTTATATGTGTTTTAACTTAGTTTGAGTATAAGATTTTTGGAAATTAATATATTTTTAATTATATGTCAATATGCATCATGTATGTATGTATATATATATTTTAATTATATTAGTCTGAATATTTTATTTTAGTGTCTTATTGATAATTGCAATTGATGTGAGAAACCGACAATTAACCAAAAAAAAAATAAAAAATCAACGAGCTTGAAAAGGCAACTCAGCTGCATGTTAGATAATATGAAAATAAAAAGGGTAATCATAATTTTTATGGGTGCTAATGGTAAGGATCAAAATAAATATTTAAAAATATTAGTGTTCATACATAAATTCAGTTATTTTAAATTTTTGTGTCCGTGTTGAATATATAATTCGGTACGAAAAAAGTATTTTATTTCCGATCTAGATCAGATAGGTTTTTAATTATTAATAAACCAATTAAGATCGACGCGGAAGTATAGATTTTTCACCTTTGCTTTTGGGCTCATTTCTCTTCTAATAATTTTCTTTAAAAAAAAAAGAAAGAAAAAGGTTTGATGCACACTGACATTAACACAATACATGACAAACATATATCTATAAAGATTCAAATATTATATCACATGATATGATATGGATGGTTTTTTTTGTTTGTTAAGGTTTTTAAATTTTCAACAATTACTAATTTATTAATTATTCTATCTCAATAATTTTATAATAAAAAAAGGAGTACTAATATAAAATGTAATACAAATGATGTGATTGAAAAGAGAAATAAAGTGAAAATTTAGGGCTCGGAAATGGCTACGGCAGCGGTGATGGATGGAGATTTCTCTTTTTATTAAAGCTTTTCATTAAATCATCTCATAAAACTTTGCATATAATCACATAAAGCACATAAGAAAATATTTCATTTTGATAAGTCTACAAGAACGTAGACCTGCTCTGATACCATACTCTACTTTTCCTAAAAACTTCTAAATATGTCTTACAAGGCCGTCGTACAAGCACAACATTTTAAACTTGCATAATACTTCTTTGAAATAAATCCTTAAAATAGAACTTTAAAATATACTTGTAAATCACTTTTAAAACTTTCATAAAAACATTTTTTTTAAAAAACTCCTCATAAAATCTTTCTTTTGAAAACTTTCTCATCAAACTTTCGAACTCTCTCTCTCTCTCTAAGAACTCTCGAAAATAATAGATCATATTTACTCTCTTGGTAATTCTCAAAAATATGAAGGTGTGTGTGGGTTGGCTTCCACTGTTGGAATTTTAGAGTGACAAATCACATATTTGTAGCAGCGGAAGGATTAAAATTCACCAACAACGAATTATAGACATGGATGTATAACATATGAATTAGCAAGAATAATTAAATATATCCTTACAGTGCTTCGTAGTCGGATCCCTCTAGTGCGGTATCCACGATAAATGTCCTTGTAGTGCTTCGTAGCCGGATTCTTCTACTATGGTATCCACGTAATCCTCGTCTACGAACTTGCAATCAATTGCCTTATGGTAATTCCAAAAGGAGTTCGCTAGGAAAAACTCACTCTTGGAATTTATGGAGAATATGAGGGATTTTTTACTTGTGGTTTATGAGTCCCATAACCCATATATATAGTAAAGTATTTCCATATCTATAAGATATCAAATATATTCTTTACCATATAATATACAATAATATATCTATATATTATTATCATGACATATCTAATATATCATCTAATTTAATTAAATATTAATAATTCTATTAAATAGAATTATTATAATTCTCCATTAATTAAATATTTATGATCTAATCAAATATTTAATCCGATCAACTTAATTCATAAACGTGGGTTACTTATTGTGTGACCCATAGGCCCTCATATGTCAAGCGATTAGTCAAACTAATGGTCTTAGTTGAACCCTAGACAATAAACCAGACAATCTCAACATATGAGCGAGGTACGTTGCGAGGATATAGCAACAACCTGTAATGTGAAGCTCAAAGTGATACGGTCCTTTCGTTCACGAATACTCCAATTAAGTCTAGAATATGATAATGTGTCTATTCCAATAACTTAATCACATTATCTCATTCTGCTAATTGATCATGTTGTCATATTTTAACACTATTTCAAATACGACGTGGATTGGCCAATGACTAACGATCCAATTAGCTATGAGAAGATGAGTATTCTCTCTAATTCTATTTGAGGAACGAATCCTATCTTGGCTCAACTACAACGCACATATACTTCGTGATGTGCCCAACACATGCCATATCTACTCCGTTGAGAGTGCAAGTGTCGGTCAAGGTCAAAGCCCATCATTCCGTACATGTCGTGTGTATTGACCTCAAGTCATAGGACTATTACACCACTCCACAAACCGATACTCCCGTAGACACGTAAATAGAATACATCAAACGGTTTCTTGGTTGGGTATGTCAATACTCTTCAAAGTATTTGTGTATCCATCGTGAGATATCTAATATCTCGTAATTGTGAGAACCACTACACTCTCTAAGAGTATGATGCAGATCGCACACCAATCTCATCATCGATATCCCGTTCTCGATGATCATTGATTGTGGCTACTTTAAGAACCATGTCATTGTCATCTAAGATTTCACATTCTTAATGACGACATAAGTTCATGGGAACACAAATATTAATAATATGCAAACAATCAAACATAATATTCAATAAAGTGTAGTGCCGAATATTATTGAATAAAGTCAGTAATATAAACAACTGAATAATGATCAAGTACTATGTCCTCCTAAAATGATTGTCTTCTAGGACATATATACTAACAATAAGGGTCGTATATTTATAGGATAGAAAAGATATAGGGCTTGAATAAGATCTTGGTGAATATATGGTGATGATGGACGAATTTTGGGCTTGGTAAAGTATCTTGGCCGAAAATATGGCTTAGATATGGTATCTTGGCCGAAAATAAAGATGTGAAAAATATGGCATCACATATCTTGAAACATTCTTGGGAAATCTTGGTCATATCTTGGTAATCTTTCTAATATCTCCAATAATATAATCTAACAACCTCAAGACTTCATAATATTTAATTCCTAAAGCCTAAGTTCGAAAATCCTCATAGAATAATATTGTATCTCTCTTAATAAAATAATAAGGACTCTAACTTTGAATTTTCTCTCTCCTAAAAGTACTCTTTCTCTAAAATTCGAAATCCTCATAAAATAAATAATAAGAAAATCTAATCTCAAATAAATCTTCAATTCTACTTAATAATCCATAGCTTAAATATATTTATGCTGGGCGTGACAAACCACCCACCTTAAAATAATTTCGTCCTCGAAATTGCATATGTAATTCCTACGATATTTAAACCACTATGCTTTCGCTGCGCGCTCTAATAAAATCTTAAAATCTTATTTCCCGTTATCCTTGACTTGTCTAAACCATTTCAGCTCAGCCAACATGTCACATAAAACTAATGTAGCATTTACACTTAAACATGCATACACACACACTCCCTTCACATAAAAGTTGGTGTTATTTGATGCAACAAAACAATGATGTTTAGGGATGATTATTTAATTGAGCGAGGTAGGGAGTTCCAAAAATATAGTTAGAGACGCTTATACACACATAATTCTTTTCACCGTATTATCACGGTCAGTAAAGACTTTTGTTCACCCCAATGACAAAGACCTCTAACACTAAAGACAAAGTCAACAATCTTGAAGGCGTGATTAGTTTCATTAATTTTTAGGGTTCTTTTATAGTGAGCTTAAGCCAATAGTTTGTTTAGAGGAGAAAAGTACAAATTGGTTCAATAAATTCGCACAAATTACAAAATAGTTTATGTAAAAAAAAAAAACACTTCTGTGCAAACAAAAAAAACACTTCCGTGTAAATTTTTATGAACGAATTTATAAATATAGTGAGTTTTTTGAACCAATATGTAAAGAACCCTTTTTTAGAATTATTTGTCTTTAAAATCAATTGGTTTATGGTCATTTGTCATGTTTATATTTTCTTGATATTGTGATATGGAAATTGGTTGTTTGACTCGAAATTATTACTGATGTTGATCTTAAAAATAAGAGAAAAGTACAAATTAGTTCAACAAATTCGCACATATTACAAAATGGTTTATGTGCAAAAAAAAAAAAAAACACTTCTGTGCAAACACAAAAAATACTTCTGTGCAAATTTTTATGAACCAATTTGTAAATATAATAATTTTTTGAACCAATACGTAAAGCACACTAAAAATAAATTGCAATATTTCAAGCTTGGTTTGTCAAATCTGCTTTTATATTTTGAACACAACTGATCGAAAATAGTTTACATTTATTGATATATTTTTCGACTGAGTACTTCCAAAATATCATGAAGCTACCGGCATCTCATTGTTGAAAAAAAGTATATATTTCAGCAGACTAATTACAAAAATACCATTTTGTATTCTAAAAAAAAAAATGCGTACAAAAGACTTAGCCTACCACTTTCATCCTATTTTTTTGGCCTAAAGAATCAAACTTGATACCCATCAAAAATTAATGCATCACATTACAATAGCCGAAGTTCAAATCATACATTATACATAGTGAAAAACAAAAAGAAGAATGAAGGAATACTTTTATATATATAATATATATATACTCTTGAGTGAGTTTCATACCTGGTTGCTCTCTTATTGCTCTAATAAGAGCTTTATAAGAGACAGCTATTTTAGTCCAAAGTCACTTAAAGAGTTGTTATTAATAGCTCTCTAAGTGGTAACAGCTCTCTAAGTGAAAGGTTTACTTAGATAGCTTTCTTTTAGAGAGCTCTTATTAGAGCTCTCTAAGTGTAAATGTGTATTAGTGAATTAATCAATAATATTTTTGATTGCCCAAGAAAAGTGTCATTGCAGTGGTGTTAAAAAGTGATATTCCTAGAGTAAAATGTTTTACCATGGGAAAATATTATGTAAAGAAGAAGTGGGTATGAACTAATTATGTAATTTTCTCATTTTTTTTATTAGGAAAGGTATATTAGACATTTTCTTAATCATATCAAAATAAAAAAAATTAAAGCAAGTGTATCTATAAAATAGATTTTGTGTATATCCAGGTAGGGTTGCAAAC
Source organism: Prunella vulgaris (assembly GCA_026898435.1). Lineage (NCBI taxonomy): Eukaryota > Viridiplantae > Streptophyta > Magnoliopsida > Lamiales > Lamiaceae > Prunella > Prunella vulgaris. The sequence goes on along the minus strand of JAPKLY010000068.1, from coordinate 332,508 downwards.
GAATCAAATAATTTTGATTCAGTTCGGTATTCGTATTCGAATTTTGATATTCATATTCGTAATTTTGTGATTCGAATTCGAATAAAAATATTCGATTCGATTCGATTAATAATCAAATACAAATAAAAAATCATGATATTCGATTCGATATTTGCTGCTATTCGATTAAATATTCGATTAAATATTTATTATATATAATATTAATATATATATAATATAATATCATATGATCCAAAATATTCATATAATGTTAAGTTTAAAGCCCAAATTTTCGCCCAACAAACATTTAAGTTATCTAGGGCCCAAACAAAATATAAATAAACAAATAAAAAAAATTAAAAAAACATATCAAAGGATCAACCCAATGAACCTGAAATTTTAAAACAAAATAGTCTTGTTCTATTTCTCAGTCATTACCACGGATTTTCAGCGGCGCAGGCATCGCTGTCTCCTCTCCACCTCAACCGCCGCCTCCTCCCACGCCGGCGCCGGCCACGCCTGTGCGCTACATCAGACACAATCGCAGCCTCGCCTCCGCGCTGCCACACGGGACGCACCCCATGCCGTCCACGGCCACACTGCCACACGCGACGCACCCCCCAACCACCGCCACGTCGCCATTGACTCCGGTTGTCCGTAACTTTTAGGATCATTTGCTTGCCCCTTTTCAGTTCGTGTATTACATGTATCAAAACACTCTTTGTTCTCATTATGTAGGAGCTGTAAAATGTAATTGTTTACACATTTATCTCGCCCCTGTCCTCATTGTTTTTACTTTGCATCTTGAAAGAATTGATTGAGAAATCGACAATCGAATTCGAACTGGAGAATTAGGGTTTGAGAAAGAATTGATTGAAAAATCGAATCGAATATTTGAATCGAATAATTTGAATATCAATATCGAATCGAATACGAATTTTATTTATTATTCGAATGTATTTCGAATACGAATACGAATACTCGAATAGTTTCACAAATACCGAATCGAATATAGTATTATTCGCTTCGATTCGATTCGTTTGCAACCCTGTATCCAGGTCCAAACATAGTTTATCCATTTCGTTAACTAATTTGAACAAATTTTAGAAATGATGTGTAATTTTTGCCTATGACTCAAGTTATTAGCACCGACATCTATTAGTAGTACACACATTTGATGAGTACACATATTGTAAAATTAGTACACTATGAATAAATTAAAGGCTCATTTGATTTAACGGACAAGATAAATAACTCAAGATAGATTAGACAAAATTATAATCTAAAGATTGTTATTTGTGAGTTAAATAATATATTTGGATTGATGGATTGAGATAATTAATAATGTAAGATAATTTCATTTTGAGTGTTTAAATTGTAAGATTAATAATAAAAAAATATGCAATTGACAATTTTGCCTTCTATATCATAAACAATAATAAAGTGAATTATGGTTCTCCTTTCTAGTATAAGAGGAGTATTTTAGCAAAAATAAACACAATTGATTATTATCATATTTCTTCCCTAAGATAATATTATCTACTATAAATAAGATAATTGAATTTTAGTTTTGGTCTTTTTATTAATCTTGAATTTTTGCCCATTAAACAAAATATCAAATTAGATAATTTAATTTATCTTAACTTATCTAACGAACCAAATGGGGCCTAACAATTTTGTAATTAAAAATCCTAATTTTCTTTTATCTTTCTCCTTCCTCCTGCCTTGTGGCTAGGGTGGACATAGGCAAGGCCAGGTCAGGCCTCTCACGAAAAAGTCTAGGCTTGATTTATAATTTATAGGCCTGAGTCTAGCTTATTATCTATCAAAGAGTTTTTTGGTAGGCTCGATCGGGGTCTTTTTAGTAATCAGGCTAGCCCTGAAAGCTTTTTTAGGCCTATTTAATAATTTTTTTAAAATATTTCTATTCATTATGAAAAATTCAAAATCACACCTATAAAATTATTAAATGTTTCAATAACATCAATAATAATATTAAATATTTTACCAAATCACAGATAACAACAACTCAAAAAAAATTATGTATATTTATTTTTAAAAATTAAAAAAATTATGGACCTTATAATTGGATATATTATTATTTAATAAATAAAAATAAGAAATTATATTTTTTTAAAAATACTTATATATATATATATATATATAATAATATTATATAATGTTAAATAGGTCGGTCTATTAGGTATAAAAGGCTTCCTAAAAAGTTTAGGTTTGACCTATTTAACTAAATAGACTTTTAAAAAAATCTGGGCCTAACTTTATTAAATGGTGCAGGTTATATACACTCACTTTTGTAAGTAGTACACACACACGATAAGAACACATATTATATGAGGAGTACACACATCAAAATAAACATAACCTATCCTTTTATAAATTCAATATACAATTTCACATATGACAAGGGTGCCCCCACCTTGTTCAAAGAATTCCTGCTTACTTTGCCACCATCACGCCACACCCACCCGATCACCCACACGGCCATCTACACAGATAAAATTAACTAACAAGGTATCGTTCTTTCCACGTAAGTTTGCGACGCATTTTGATGTGGGGAGGATCACACAACCTTAAATCTAAATTATTCTTCCCAATTATTACTTAGAGCAGCATACAAGGAAGATGAGAATTGATATTCTATTTCACCCAGGCACTTCATCAAACATATGGTGGACATGAGAAAAGAAAACATGTCTTAATTTGCATATCCATTGACAGAATTTATGTCACTAAAGGAATAATAGAGAGAGAGAAAGAGAGAGATCCGAGTGAAAACAAAATTGGAGAAATCTCCAGTGATGTGGAGGACAAAACGACGAGTGGGTTAAACGCGCTGTCGTTGGTGGCGTTGGTCATGTAAGCAAGAAGAACATGTTGAGAATGGAGACACCGCATCTAACATTGTCGTAGCTAAGCTGATGAACACTGTACCCCAAGATTCTGTGCACGAGAGAGAGGGCTTGTGGAACATGGGTGCATCAAATTTATTTTTGAAGAAGGGTATTTATGTCTTTTTGTATGATATTATAATTATTAAAAATTATGTGTGGGTGCATCACTCACTAATGTGGGTCAAGATAAGTTGGGTCAAGATATGCTTTTAGTTGGACAGGCCGTAGGCCCTGTCGAGTAGTCTGATCTATTCCCACCCCTCCTTATGCTCTGTCCTATTTCTTTCTTTTTCCTTCTCCCCTTTCTATTTCAAATTTTATATTTTCTCCTCTCGGTGGATAGCAGAAAGGTAAGTTTTCTTTTTCTTTTATTTTATTTTCGAATCTAGTTCTATGAAAACAGGTAAAATTTTTGAGGCATTTTGTAATTTTTATCTAATTGGTTTTTTTTAAGAAAATTATGTCTTTTATCGAAAAATAATTTCAAAATTTTTATAATTTTTGGAAAATTTTATCAAAAAAGAATATATATTGCAAAACTTGTTTTTTCTGGGTACAGAATAGTGCGTGGTCTTATTATCGTTGACGAGATAATGGCTTCAATAATGGTTGACCTATGGAATAACAAAAGTTTTGGCCTGAATTAATATTTTTGCGATATTTTCAAATATATATTTCACACATTTTTGTTAAAATGAAATAAATTTCAACAAAAATATATCAAAAATAGAATAAATATATTTTGGGTGGGGTATCTAATAATGTTGGAGGGGTATATAGTTGGGCCCAAAAGTTTTTCTTTTGAATTTTCAGTGTTCATGGGCTTGGACTGTTCATAAACTGACCATAACATAATACCTGTTGGCCCATTTACTCTACATTTCACATGTGACAATCATTCAACTTTGTTTTGTTATAGCAATGAAATAATTTTTAAGAAAAAAAAATTATAACTTAAAAAAGACGATACAAGCTTTTTAAGGACAATGTTATTTACGTGTGAAATTTTATAATCATTTTTTTTTTAAAAGTCATAATTTTTTTTTTCTTAGGGTGCGAATGGCTTAAATAAATAAAAAGTGAAAAAGCATTCGAAATATTTTACTACACCCATTTTCCCCATTTCTTTGACAATTTACAACATTTTACATCAGGGAGTACAAACATTTATACAAACACCACAGCAGCATATTCCGATGTTCAAGTGCAAAAGAGACTCGGGCAAATAATAGTGATCAATTTCAAATTAACTTACTTTTTTTTTTTTTTTTATGATTATGTATTCTACCAAGAATTGATAAATTGGGATGATAAATCTCTATTATTATTAGTGGAGTTCAGTTAACAATAGAACAAAACTCTGTATGAATTAGCTCATATCAAATTGATTGCATATTATGAATTTCAAACTTTAAGCCTGAAAATGAGAGATGGAATGGAAATCTACTTTTGGTGAATCACCAATTCCTCTATTAAATGTGATGCATGTTTTTTATTCCAACCTTTCTCTCTCAAACTCATACTTTTGCTCATTCTCTTAGGCTCGACGGATTTGAAATCAGTGGATTTCACACACAAATAATCATTCTTTTCAAGTAAGTTTGGTGAATTTACAAATATTTAGATTTGAGTTTATGTTCAAAATGGAGAAATTCCAAATCCTCATCAAAATCATGTCATTTGTGAAATCCCCCCTCTTTACCCTTTTTATCTCTATCTTTCCTTTACTTTTTTCTTTTGCTCGCATCTCTTTATAATTTGTGATTTGAAATATATGTCTTTTTACATGCATTTTTTTTAAAAATCCATTTATTTTCAAATTTATTCATCCAAATAGAGCCTTAATTAATTTACCATTTGCTCTCTTAGTCTTCCATGATTAATCTTGATTATTGGACTTGTGTTTGTTAAAATAAATGAAGGATGTTTTTATTTTACATTAATTGTGAACAAAAGGAACGAGATTTTCTAATGTTATTTATAAGATTTAGGTTTATGTTTACTAGTGCACAATTTATATTCTTTAATCTTGAATTTGATTTTAGTTGAATTTCTTTCTTATATTCGAGAAAGGTGAGAATCATGTAGACTTATAATAGTGTAGGAGTGTGAGACGAGAGAGAATACCCGTGTGATTTTACAATTTTTTCATACAATGATATTTCTTTCGTGGCCCATTGTGTTTGTTTCGGTTTGGAGTTTTTCACGTTAAATATTATGTTATTGATTGTAATTTTGATTTTGTCTTTTAATTCTCATTTGCCCCTTAAATAATTAACTTGATTGTAAATTTGTGCTAGACACTAATTCACATCTATAAGTGTATAGAATCAACGTATTATGAAGTTTAACCAAGTTCTAAAAATAAACAAACCATGGGTATATAATTTAGTGCAAAGATTTGATTTCAAACATTGATATGCTACTCAACAAAAGTAAAGCTTTTGGGTTTAAATTTTTTCTAAACAACTAATGAGGTAACAAACTAAAATTAAACAAGCACTAAACCCAAATAGCAATATGCAAATTAAAGTTAATTTTAACTTTGCTAGAAGTGCGATGAGTGAAGGTATGTCTGGTTAGTTTCAATAAAACGAATTCGATTAACCATTGCATCTGTGCCCTCAGTTCATCAAATGATTGCACTAAAGTTACACTCTCGTCCAATTAATTAACTCTTGTCAAATTAATCAAATGCTCAATTTAGAGTATTCACAACTATTTTCGGTGTAATAGACATCTTAGTAATAGTATTCTATATTATTCCTATCAAAAGTACACTTGATGAAGTTTGCTTAACTCTTGCTTCTTGCCCATTTTATTTAAGTGCATAAATGAGTAAAAATAATTTATCAAAAGCTCAAGAAACTCATTCATATATACTAAAATATCATTGTATACATAATTTTTATATTGGTATGCATCCTGAATTTTTGGAATTGATAAGCACAGTATAGCGATAATTTCGATATTCTCCCAAACCCCTGCTCACATGGTGCTACAATGTTGGCAAGGATTGGGGTTAGGAATAATATGCTTTCAAATTTGACCCTAATTAAAAATATTGATTATTATGTAGTAGTAAAAAGTGCGACAATAATAATAATAACAATATCTAGGAACATGTCAACAGGTCAACAACTAAACAAAGCAACATCCTTACCGTTAGCTATAATTATTGTCAGGTATTCTGTGTCTGGTGCATGAATTTTAATATAAAGTTTTTTATTAATAAATATTATATTAAATTAATTATTTTTATACAATAAATATTAATTGTTACAGGTAGTAAGAAGTTAGTTCATCCAATTTCCAAATATTCCAAATATTATCACCAAATCAACCTTATATCTCCTTTAATTTATTACCAGAGAGAATCGAATCAAAACATTACTATTAGGTGGAATATTTAAAACACTAATCAATTCCAAACACTGATAATTTTGATATTCTCCCAACCAAAATAATTTATCAGGTCAAGAAACTCATTCAATATATGCTAAAATATCGCGGTATACATAATTTTTACATTGTTGTCATACTGAAATTTTAAAATTGATAAGCACAATATACCGATAATTTCGAAAAGCAAGTCTTGGAAACTAAACATATTGCTATTACATGGAATTAAAACACCAATCATGTCTAATCTTGAAAATCAAATGAGCCCTAATAGTATTATTAAGTACATATACATTTTATACTATGAATATTTATTTGAATTTTAAATCTATATATCAAGTTTTAATTAAAACAAATATCACATTTTAAATCAAAATAGTATCATATTTTATTTTAAAATTTTAATCAAATATAATATTAAGTTTATGTCAAAATTAATACTCCATCAGTCCAAGATAACTTTATGCGACCTGTGATAGAGCAATCAATCCCTTAAGACGGGGGGAGGGTTTAGATGCTTCCGACATCTACCGCCTCATTCACCTCATCGCCCTCCATAGCCCGATCAATAGCTCTTTTGGTTCTCCATTATCCTGGTTCTCCGTAGTTGCCAATATCCGCTTAGTTGCCGACATCCGTCTTCACTCTTGCGCCTTACTTCACTTTATCCCTTTATTAGGATTGAGACCCTGGGGTGACTAAATTCGCTTTCGAGCTAACTGTAGCGGATGAAATGCAGAGTCGTGAACAGGAAAAGCTTCGTTCTTTGTTGTTGCAGCTGAGTAGCCTCTGATATGGCTATAACTCCCCAGGAATTTCAATTGCGCTCATATTCATCACTGTAGGAATTGGGTTCAAGCTTTCCCCAGCCCCTTCTCATCAATGGACTCCTGACATATATGAAAGAGTGCGGTTCGTTCGAGAAATTCCTACCTCCAATTGTTGTCTCTTGCAACATTTCTCTAGCGCAGGGGCCGATACCTTTTCGTTTTCGTTCCATGTGGACGAAACACGATCATTTCCTGCACGAGGTGGCATCTTCCTGGAAAGAGCCTATAAAGCATTACAACATGTTACACGTAAACTCAAGCGTCTTAAGATGCGATTTTAGGAGTGGAATCATCTGGTTTTGGTGAGATTTTCACAAAATTTCGGGTCTTCTTTTTCATATCCGATTACTCGATAATTTCCACAAGCACAAATTTCACTTTTGATAGGCCAAAAAATTCTTTCACAAAATAATCCACCTTTTTCCGGTTTATTGGTTTTGTAATGAAAAGTATTCGGAGACTAAACACGAATCATCAATTCCTTTGACCATTCGTTTTGAGCTAAACATTCTTTTGGAAATGCTAACGAGGTTCAATGACGCCGACGAAGGGAACTAGCGGAGAGGCTCTCAAAGGCAGGCGCGTAGCATTACTTCTTTGTCTCCCTCTTCTCTTTTCAGAGATTTCCTTGTTCTCTTCCCAGATTTTCCTCCATACCTTCTACGCCTTCTTCATCATCTTTTTCCATCCTTCAGTGATAGACGAAATAAGACTACTCTATTCCTACGAAATGAGCCAATAGAGAGAGTGGGGGAATGGACGGATTTGAGACTACCGACGTCTCTAGCGTTGTTGAGCTAGGGTTTGTTCTTATTGTTTTGTGACTTATTCGGAGGTGAATCATAGAACACCAAAAGCAGTGGTATCTCATGGACCTAACATAGGTCACATCCCTCACGACATAAGATTGAAAGATTCAAACCTTCTTCGGAGCGGAAACGAATGTGGCCAAAACATATAAAGATCCGCGTAGTCGCTCATAAGGAACATATCTATACGGATGGAGGATAGTCTAGATCGATTCATAAGGAGCTTTGTTGCGGGCAGGGCCGTATCCCGATCCGGATGCCACGAAAATGTAGGGAAGCCTTTTTTCGACTTTCTGCGACCGGTGATAAAGCCGTCTACTTGTTTTGTTTGAAGGAACACCTTTATCTTTATTTAAAACGTTGAAAGTGAAGGAAAGAAGGCGGAATCAAAATTAATACTCACCTTAAAAAAATAATTTACATTCACAAAAATTAATAAAATATATTTTTTATATTTTATTATTTAACTTTATATATTCATTTTTTTTGTGCTACATCTTCTACTCCCTTCGTCTCATAATTATTTTCACACTTTATTTTTTCGTCCGTTTAATAATTGTTTTCACACCTTATAAATGGAAACTATTATTTTAATTTTATAATCATAATATTCACATATTTACACAAAATGTTATTATTTTTACATTCAATCCAACTATTTATATTATTTTAATAATATAACTTTACACATTATTTTACTTTTTATAAAATATGTGCAATCCCAAAGGTAAAAATACATATGGGACGGGGGGAGTATAAAAATTAGGAAAAAGTACAAAATGGTTCAACAAATTCATACAAATTACATATTGGTTTCGTGCAAAAAAAAAAAAGAAAAAGAAAACACTTTCGTATAAAATAAAATACTTTCGTGCAAATATTATGAATCAATTTGTAAATATAGTAAATTTTTTGAATCAATACCTAAAAAATCCTAAAAATTAAGTTGATACTGTGAAGGAGTATCGAGTTTCACCTCTAGACTGCACATTAGGTTAGGCTAACAATTAATTATTCTTCTAAAAAAAATGTAAATATTAATACCACGTTTTAATTGACTTATTTGACTTTTGATAGTTTCGTTTCAAAACCGCAAAATTTATAGAAAGTAAATTATCAGTAGGTATGGAGAAATCAGGTTTTATTTTAATAATCGTCGCACGCAAAACCCTCAGTCAATGATGCAAAACCGTTCAGCCTGGGAAGTCAAAGTTTCCTGTGTCTTGATCTGGGTAGGATTCTTATCCCTTGTTTGGTTGATGTTCGTCGCCTACTACAGTTTCCGCGCAATCGATACCCTCTCCCCAAACACTCCCTTACAACCCAAAACCATTATCGTCCTCGCAGGTCAAAGCAACGTTTCGGGCCGAGGAGGCATCCTCAACGGCACGTGGGAAGGGCACGTGCCGCCGGAATGCGAGCCCAATCCCTCGATTCTCCGCCTCAGCGCCGCCCTCAGATGGGAGGAGGCCCGGGAGCCCCTCCACCGCGATATTGATGTCGATAAGACTTGCGGGATAGGGCCCGGGATGGCGTTTTCGAACTCAGTACTGAAGAGGGATTCCAGCGTCGGCGTGATTGGATTAGTCCCCTGCGCAATCGGAGGGACGAATATCAGCGACTGGCGGCGGAGCGGCCGCCTCTACAACCAGCTCATATCCCGGGCTCGCGCGGCGGCGCGCAGCGGCGGTGTGATTCGGGCCATGCTATGGTATCAAGGGGAAACGGATACGATCGATCTGGATAATGCTAATTTATACAAGAGTAGATTGGAAGAATTCATCACCGATGTCCGGTCTGATTTAATGTCGCCTATGCTGCCGGTGATCCTGGTACGATTTAATTTTTTTCAAATCGGGCTTCGAGCCGGCCCGATATTTCATTCTTTAAATCTAATCCGATATTAAACAAAGTATTAGTTGTGCACTATTGTTCCCATTGGAGGTTGTTTTCATTATAGTTAAGACAACTATAAAGTTACTTTAATTTTGAAATTTAAAGATTTTGATTAAAATATGAATATCAAATATATGTGTTTGTTTTGGGAGTAAAGTTTAGACAAGCAAATATAAAATTGTATATTATTTACAAGCAAATATAAAATTAAATTTTAAATCTCAAACTCATATGAGGTGAAGTGTGCAAAGTTCTAAGTTCATCTATATAAACTCCAAACAAATACAGCCTAATTGCTTAGTAAAGAAACGGAAATTGTTCTTATTAAGACAGTCGTAAATATTTAAAATTACACTTAAATTGCATAATACACCGTATACGTACAAGACATTGCCTCGTATAATAAATAGTGTGTTTTTGGTTGTCTTTTGTGGGGTAGGTAGCATTGGCGTCTGGTGAAGGGCCTTACATAGATGTGATTAGAAAAGCTCAAATGGAAATTGAAGTTCCAAATGTGAGAATTGTGGATGCTATGGGCTTGCAGCTTCAGGCCGACGGGCTGCATCTTACGACGGCAGCTCAGGTCCGGCTCGGCCCGATGCTAGCAGATGCCTTCCTCAAGATTTCAGCCCCTTCAGAGCAGTAATGCTGCTAAAATGTTTAACAATTTTTTCTGGGATCATTTCTCAGTTGGTTTAGGTAGAAATTTTACATGGATTTAATTTTATGTATACTTATATTGAATATAGAGTGCATATAATGAATAATTGAAGCTGTTGTATGCATATATAGATGCCCAATTGAAAAGTTAGGTGAAAAATTCATCATATAAATCAATATTGTGCTGCATCATCAGGATACAAATATACAATTGGGTTAAGATATACTCCCTTCGTTCCAACTCCTTTTTCCAATTTTATTAGTTTTTGTGAGAATGATATAATAAAAGTATGAAGAAAAAGTTGGGACTGTGGTAGTAGTATTTAAAACTTAAGGATAAAGTGTGTGTTATATAACCATACAATATGTTTTTTTACTTTGGAGAGGTAGTTGGGGAGATTTACCAACTAGCCCTTTCATTATTAGGTATCAACACACATCACACTACCAAAAGGTTGGGTTGTCATTTTCTTGAATTCAACTATATATTAATTATGTTTCAAATAAGGGAAAATAAAAATGTGATTTACATATTGGTTAAAAAAAACACTATATTTACAAATTGGTTTACATTATTTGCACAAAAACACATTTTTTTTCTGCACAGAAGCAAATTTTTTTTTGCACAGAACCAATTGGTAATTAATATCAGTTTTGTGAATTATTTTGTAATTTTCCCAAAATAAAATAGACATGTGCAACATTTTGGAAAATTTACAAAATTTGTTTAGTAGGCATTATATTAAAATAATTTATGATAATTTTATAATAAAATTGATTTTTAAGTATTAAATATTTGTTCAAATGTATTAAAATATTTATTGGGGTTAATAAAATTTATAATATTTATAAAATATTATTGACTCAATTTTTCAATACTGTTTGACATTTGGGTAGATTTTTTATACTCTTAATTAAATGTTTGATATTTTAAAACGGATTCATAATAAGATTATAATGAACAATTTTCTTACAAAATTTTAGCGAATGTATTTAAAAAATTGGTAAATTTATGCCCATAATTTCTATGTTTTCGCAAATTTTTATCATAGTCGGTGGAAATGTTTAAATGCACCTATTTCACCACTAATGTACTATGTTGGGATCAATTCAAGGACAAACAATATTTTAAACTATTTGCATCTTCAAATCTGTCAATTTGCTACTTCAATTGTTATTTTTGTGATTAGGTGGATTAGCTTACGTGATTATTGAACTCCTCACTTAGTGAGTGATTCGAGTTCGTTTCTCTCCTAAAAACAAATTAAGAGAGATATAAGGTTGATTTGAAGATAATTTTTGAAATATTTTGAAACTCGGTGAACTAATAACTAATATTATCGATAAAAGAAAAATTATTCATTAATTCAAATTTGAGTGATTCATCTACATCACCTTATTCGTGTCAAAATACGAACAACAGATCAAAAAATTTGTCCATCCAAGCTTATAACTTGTTATATGTCATTCGTTCTTCAATTTATTGGTAAACAATCAAAATTTGGTTTTATTTCGGTTGTTCTATTACCATTTCTAGCAAATTGAAAAATAGATCATAAATTATAATGATGGACTCGGAGAGATGAATATCATAATACTCTCTCCGTCCATTAAATTTATACACTAAAATATACTCCATCCGTCCCCGAAAAGATTGCACCTCTTTTTACACACTTTTTAAGAAAAATGTGTAAAAAATAGAGTATTGAGGGTGATGTGTAAAGTTATATTATTAAAATAATGAAATTGGTTGGATTTAGTGTAAAAGTAGTGGCATTTTGTGTAAATATGTGAATATTATGAGGATAAAGTTAAATCAGTTATTTCCATTTATAGGGTGTGCAAAGTGTTGTGGGACAGACAAAAAAGGAAAGTGTGCAAAGTGTTTAGGGACAGAGGGAGTATTTTTTTTGGAAATTATCACATTTATTATCACTCTCACAATCAATTATTTTATTTATGAGTGGATCCCAAAATACAGTCACAATACTTTTACTTTATTTATTTTTAAAACTGTCAAACACAATAATATTTTACAATATTTCCCTTTTTTTTTTTAAACTCAAATAAAGTCTTGAACTCATATTTGTACACAAGTAAAGTCTTGAACTATATCACGAAACCTATAATTTTGACTCAGAAAAGAAGTAAGCACTAAAGAACTAAAGTGAAGAAATAGAAGCCTTGATAGAAAAGCAAAGCCAAATTTATAATGATAACAGATTCTTGGTAGAAAACAAAAGCTAATTTTATGATGATTTCAGATTCGTCATAGTAAAAATAAATAAATTTGCACCAGTTATACTATGGAATTTAATTTTAACCTAAAATAAGAGAAGAATTTTTCTGAAGTTTTATTTTATGAAACTGTTTTTATTTGATCCACTTATCCTACCCATCGAGAATCACCGTTTTAATTTGAGGGAGAATTTCTCTCGCCCACTTATTCAATAAAATACCACAATTTATATTCATTGATATATATATATATATATATATAAAATGTATCAGCTAATACAACGGTAACAAGACTAATAACATTACACTTGTCATAACATTTGGGTTATTGCACTTATATCCACTGATGTCATAATTAATACTTGTCAACTTATATACAACAATAACAACTTATATCCACTGATGTCATAATACTTGTCAACTAATACCATTACACTTGCCGGCTCATACCATAACATTTATCTACTAAACTACCATAACTTTTATTTACTAATACCATTAAATATATAAAGTGATAACATAATATGTATCTTACTAATACCATAGTTAAAACTAATCATATCCCACTTGGAGGTAAGACAATATAAATTCATTGCCAAATATCCATCATTCATACAATCACTACAAGTGTGTTGTATTGAGAATAAAAGAATAAGAAATAAACATTGTCCAACATATTAACCTACTTTTCTCTTCTCTCTGCCCAAATCATGTCCACAAAAATCTTCTTAAGTTTTTCAGTTGCAAGTCTCTTTTTCTCCTTCCCAACTCTCAAAACGGCTTCTTCCTTCTTCTCAACAATGATTTTAATCAATCAATCTTCTTCAATAACATTTGGGTTATTGCACTTACGAAGAGAGAGAGACAGAAAAAACTCCAATTTTGTAATGGACACGGATATTCTCCCCCCATTTTTAATTACTTCACCCCACACTTAATTTTTACATTCCAAAATATATTTTAAAGATTAAAATACCTTTTTGTTATGTTTTTCTAATTTACAAATGGATCAATTTACCATCATGTTCTTCATATGAAAATATTATTCCTGAACTGAAAGTTTAAAATAGTAAAGTGAAAAAGAGGGTGAAGTAATAAAAAATGACCCATAGCTAAAATGGGCCAAATTCGGTGGGAGGAAAGGGGCCCAATAAAAGCATGAAATACAGTGGGAGAATAATTGAACCAAGTAAAAGCAGTTTCGTAGTTTTGTGAAAAATAAAAGGATGGAGATGAGAGGAAGGAAAAAAAAAAAAAAGGAAGTGGGAGGTTATAATATGAAAGACGATAGTTACACATAAATTTTGAATTTTAAGAAATATTATTTAATAAATAAAATAGTGATATATGGGTAAATATGTGTTCAGTTTTGTGAATATGATGTTTCTTTTTTTAAGTAGTGTATGCAAATTTCTATAGGATGGAGGCACTATATTTTATGAGTTTTATGTACAAATAAATTGATTGAAATCAAAATTGCAGGATGTTTTGCATAAGCACCATGTTATTGACACTATTCATTTTGAGAAATGCAATATCCTTAATATGTTCTTAATTTTATTTTATTTTTGAAACTTTTACAAATTTTCGGCAAAAAATTTCGAACATCTTTTTAATTTACACTATGTTCAAAAAAAGTTCGAAAAAATTTACGGAACAAAAAATATTATATTCATCCAAATAATGTATTTTTCATAAAAGCTAGTGCCAACAACCTGGGCCTTGCATAAACCGATGAATAGATTTGTTGATGGCAAAGGTGGGAAATACACTACCCACTATAAATACACTACCTTTTGTTTGGCAATTTTTTTCGAAATTTTTTAGTTTTTAGAATTTTTTTTTTGAACACAGTACAAAAATGAAAAAATGTTCGAAAATTTTTGCCGAAAATTTGTAAAAATTTAAAAAAAAAAAAATGCCGACCATTTCTAAGGTAAGGGTAGTGTATTTTCCAAAATGGCTTAGTGTTAATAACCTGGGCGTTTGTTGATGACCTATGAAGAGCCCAACCCACAGTTACATAGGCCCAATATCTTTTTGATTGGTTTTATTATAATCACTTCTTTCATACACCATACGAAGTCCAATCCAAATAAGTGCAAAATTGGGTAATCAAACAAATCGATCAATTCCAACAGAGTGTATTAACCCAGTTTGATTATTTTTACTGCAGTTTTTTTAATTCAATTATTGATTTTAAAAAAATTATTAAAAAATTAAATATGTAAAAAAAAATTAATAAGTAATTTAAAATTTTGCAGGGCAAGTTATTTCTAATTGAATCCATAAATATTCAGATTGAGTGTTGATTGATTAGCACGGATTATAAATCTTTACAAATTAACGCAAATCAAATATTTTGATATTTTAAAATATTTCATGATAAATTTATTATAAACAATTTTTATACAAAATTAAAAAAAAAAGGTTATATAATAAGAATGCAAAAGTGAAGAACATAAATTTATTTATCCAATTCATTTAAAATGACTGCATGACATTCTAAATCAAGATTTTTTTCACAATTTCTTCATTCTCTTACCAATGAAGATGACATACAACCTATTTATATAAAAATTTCATATAATGTATTATGGAATATGAGTTCTATTTATGCACACACATAAAGGCTCCAAACATGTTAATTAACTAATGAACCATTATCAAAAGACTAATCTTACGAGCAAAATTAGAGGATGTGTATAAATGATACACAAACATTCACTAATTATATACTCTATCGGTCCCAAATATATAGGCTTGTTTGTTTGCACGCGGTTTAATACAATATTTCGAAAGATATTATTAGAGATTGTGAAATCTGTTTATTAATAAAGTGATTGATTATGGAAAGATTATAAACATATTTTTCATAAATAATTATTTTATTCATAAACAGATCTCGCAATATCTCATAATAACCTCCGATATATTGCATAAAATTATGTGCAAACAAACAAGCCTATATATTTGGGATTGAGGAAGTATAACAAATACTTGATATAGATTTATCAAGAAAATGATCAACAAAGTGGACTTGATTTGTTTTTAATAAAAGGGTGGCTCAAAATCAATCGAGTCCAATGAGCTTAAACAGGAGCTCAACGAGTTTCAATTGACAAACTCATCTGCTAATTAATTTTTAGTAGATCTCACGTATGACAAAGAGTGCTTGTTTCAAATTTTTCAATAGTAATTGAAATAATTTTTTTTTTTTTTACTCTTACATTTATTGAATGAGTGTTTATTTTTATGGTGATCACATTGTTAGTATTTTGCTCTAATTATGAAAAAAATTGATATAAAAAAATTGATGATTATGACATAGCGATTGATTGAGTAAAGTGATTATAAGATGAAAATACGATAAATGATTACCTTAGAAGAAAACACTTTTTAGCCTAACACTCTCATAGCCTAATGGTGTTTATACTTGAAGATATTGTTTTAGCAAGAAGCTCAAAAGAGTTCAAAAGAACAGGACATTACTCCTTAATAAGGGCACTATATATATATATATATATGTGTGTGTGTGGAGATTATCTTATTCAATGTTTTTCTTTAATACAATAACACTAAAGTAAGTTTTATATTAAAATAATTGTATGATAAACTTATCATACAATTATTTTAAAAGTACCAAATATTTAATCAAGTGCACCAAAAAATTCATCAAGAGTATTAAGATTTTGGATAAAAAAATCAACAACAATTTAAATATAATACCACTGTTCACATTTTTTTAATGATATTCTTAATACTCTTGATAAAATATTTGATACTTTAAAATAATTTTATGATAAACTTAGTGATGGATCCTGCCGGTGAAGGCGATTCGTCCCCAAGATCGTTGTTGGATTACCAAACGCACACGAAACAGATAAACAAAAGAAAAAGAGATCATAATCATTACCCTTGTTGACCGAGACGTAGATTCTACTAGAGATCTTCTAGTCTGTTTTCCAACCTCGTTCGTATACCGGGTGGACGGCAAGCTTATCGAACGTGGAGTAAATTCTGCCTCCTAATTTCGTCACTCCATAAAACCTCAACCTTTGGCTGCTGCGTGAACCATATATGACTTAGGGTTTCTGGCCGAAATTGAGGCCAATTTACATTAGGGCTCCTTTGGTTAAATGGGCCAGACTAGGGATCAATAGAAGGTATAGGTTTTGGCTTCTCACGAATCCAAATACACTTATGTTCAACCCAGAACATTATTTGGTCCGAAAACATTAATTCATTCCACTAGATAATTAATGTTGCACTCCCGTCCTATCCCAAACCGAATTAGGGCTTCTATTAGACTCTATAATTCCCCGTGTTAAAGATATTGCATGTCCATTAATTATTAAAGCTTCTCACTGCTCCAAGTAATTAATATCTATTTTTCTTGAGTAGTACCAACTTAACCTCGTTGTCGTACTGATTAAATCCACCTGCAGTGTTTAATACGACAATCCTTTATAAGTTTCCTCAAGGGGACATCATTAACCTGGATCACCAGGACAAGGTGCCCTAATGCCGATAAATAGACATCATGCGAACGATGTCACTACCCAAAGTACGTAGTGTGTTGAATCTAATAAGATTCTCACCCATGGTAAGTCAAAGTAAGTGCCACACACATCTAATCGCACACATTTTCTCTCATAGTTTACAGATATTATCTGTTATCTATGCAGTAAATGCTCTGTTATCTCGCAAGGCATTATCTATGATCCCCGCTCATAGATAACAGATTTCATATCTGTTATCCATGAACATCTTACTTAACTGAATAAATCAGTTATCAATGGATGTGAATATCTGTTACCTATGAGCGCTTTATATAACTGAAAATTTTTATTATCTATTAATACAAATATCTGTTACCTATGTTCCATATACATAACATAATAAATCTATTATCTATTAATGTGTATATTCGAATAACTGCTGTTATCTTTTAAAAAGCCGTAATCTCTGTCTAGAATCAGCGCACATGAACCTATCTATTATTTAATAAATATATATTATATTTTTTTAAATTAATAAAATTTAATTTATCCAATAAAAAGACATAACAAAATATATAAAACCATAATTAATTCAAAGGTCATTAAATATAATATATCCATTAAATTACCAAACATCCATACATTCAATATATCATAATCAAAATATCCATCTCACTTGACTTCAAAAGATAACTAAACCAAACTACATGTTAATATCCAACTACATAGTACTTCAAATCAATGAGAATAAAGAGTAATTTGAAAGTCAATTGTCTGCTAGCTATCGTACAACATCCATCGGCTGCAATCTGCGAAAAATACACATAAATAATCAATATATATATGTATTCCAAACAAATAAATAAAACTAAGAACCAAAATTAAAGTATATAATGAATGCCAATTAACTAATTGATTATGAAAGATGAGTCTTAACTAAATTCTCATATAAATAGATAGATATACGCACTGCAAACTAGGCAAATAAAAACAACAAATAGATAATAAACAAATAATACAAGAACAAGAAAGCAAAACAAGAAAGAAACAGAAGAAATCCAATTTCTCAAAAAAACCTTGATCTCGAATTTTCAAAATTATAAGTTGATCGAAGCACATAAATAAGAGAAAAGCACATGGCTAGAAATCACTTACAAGTTACTATATGGAGAATGGCCACACGATTAAATAAGAGGAAACGATTAATTGGAGTGCTTCGATCAAGGTTTAGACGTGTGGTTTTCGAGTGCTAGGATGGAAGCCTTTATCTCACGGTTTAGGGATGATGGAGTAAGAAAGTGGTCTTTGGCGGTTTTGAAGGTGTGTTTAATTAATAACATTAGATTTTAATTAATTAGAAATATTCCACAAATATTTAATTAGACTAGCTTAATTAAATAGTTAATTACAATATCTTTTCACTTGGTTTTTATTTAAGTGAGGAATAATATATATATAATTGGGATTTCTTAAGGAGATTTCTTAGGGATTTCTTAGGGATTAGTTATAATTGGAAATTTTTTTACTTAAGTATTTTAATTAAGTGTAGAATATATATATATATATATATATATATATATATATATATATATGTGCGGTATTAAAATTGAATATTTATATATTAGATAACAAGTATATAGATAACATATATATAATCAGTTATTTAAAGTATAATATTTAATTAAAATTTTATTTAAAAATATTGTAAACTACATAGATAACTAGACATAAATAACTACGAGTAAAATCTGTTAACTATGAGAGAAATTATTTTTTACTAGATAACAGATATAACTTAGATAACAGATATGTGAATCAAAGATAACTGAATTAAAAATATTATTTATCTAGGATCTGTTAACTATGAGAGAAATTGTAGTGTGTTTAGACCCGTCAAAATGGGTTGAGCCCGTTGGGTCAGCCCGCCCCGCCATAATAAAATGAGGGTTGAGCCAAACATTTCTAAGCCCGTATAGAGGCGGGCCTAAACGGGCTGGCCCGTTTGAATCGCGGGTTTGGCGGGTCGGGCTGCGGGTTGGGGTGGGTCAGCCTGCCAGTGTGTATATATTATATATGTATATATGTACACATTAATATATATACATATTATATGTTAGTTTAATTAATTTTTAAATTAAAAATTTTTATTATTCATTTTCTTAATTTCTTCCAAACAAAATAACAAATTATTGTGTTCCTCTCACAAAAAAAAATGATTTTTATGATGTAATGATTAATAAATTTTAAGAGACTCTATGGTTTGTGTTAAGTTTATGTCTTTAACATTATTGATTTATTTTGTAACTTTATTTTATGAGATTTGTATTATATTTGACAAACTTTACTTTATGAGATTTGTAATTCTCGTGACGAGATTTTAGTTAAACATTTATTATGTCACTATTTTATTTAATAAATTTAGTTGAAGTATTAGTTTATAAAAATTTTCAAAAAAGAAAATAAAATTGGAATGGCCCGCTAAAGCCCTCAACCCGCCATTAAATGGGTTGGGTTGGAGTTTTTGCGGCCTGCCAAATTTTCAGTCCGCCTAGCCCCGCACCGCCAAAAGGCGGGCTTTTGTAGGTTTAGGTACGCCCCGCCCCACCGGCCCGTTTTGACAGCTCTAAGTGTGTTGAATCTAATAAGATTCTCACCCATGGTCAGTGTTCTAAAAAATGGCCTAGTCGGCCGACGCCGACCCGATAAACCCCAAATCGGCAAGAAAAAATGTTCGGGTCTTTAGTCGGCGCCTAGACGCCGACTAGTCGGGTCTAGGCGCCAAGTCGGCGACTTACACGTCCAGATGTCTTCTCCAGCGTCGATTGGTGAGCTTTTCCGGCGGCGCTGCTGCGGCAAACAGATGACCGGTGTTTGGACGGCATCGTCGAAGGCAGCGGGTGAGTCGCGTGTGGCAGCGCGGAGGCGAGGCTGCGACTTTGTCTGATGTAGCGCACAGGCGTGGGCGGCGTGTGCGGTTGAGGTGGAGGAGGCAGCCGCTGAAAATCCGTGGTAATGACCGAGGAAGACAACAAGAGTATAATAGATGGTACAATGTGGATAAGTGGGTTTCTGAAATTTTAGGTTTAGATACATATCTATGGGCTTTTGGCCCAACTTTCCCATTTATTTAGGTTTAGATATAGGTCTATGGGCTTTTGGCCCAACTTTCCCATTTATTTATTAGTGGACCTCTAGGTTATAATTTTATTAATTACAAAAATATTAAAAAAAATATTTATTATTATTTTATACATAATGTATTATTAATTTATTAAATAATTAATTATATTTACCGTTTAGGAGTTTCCGACTAGTCCCCGACTAGTCCCTCTAGTCGCTAGACCCTAGTGGTCCGACCGACTAGCGACTAGCGACTTTTAGAACACTGTCCATGGTAAGTCAAAGTAGTGCACAAGCGCCCCACACATCTAAATATCGCACTTAGGGTTAAGACTTATAAGAGTCACCAAGACCTTTAGTTCTTCATGACAGTGAGAATAGAAGATAACATGTCTTATCTGTGATCTATTCAATACGACAAAGCGCACTAGTATAAACTAATGGCCAAGACAGGCCACTGACAAGTTCATACTACAACTTAAACCAATAGTTCTGTCCAAAACTATAAGGAACCGACAATGTGATCTTCTGTACGACTACAAACCCACCATATTATCTACAATATAAGATAAGCAGACAAACAAACATCAATGAGAATGCAATAATGTGAAAAACTCTTTATTTCAGATAATAAGGAATTCGAATATAATCCATAAAAGCCCAACAAAAGTTTGCTTTACAGTATATACACGAACACTTAGCATGATGTATTTCTATACAAAAATTTGTCATAATCTTGACAATGAAAATGAAAAAATATTGAACCTAGATTTTATCTAAGTAGAACAAGTTATATACCAATTTTTCTAATAATTTTTTTTTTTTTTTAATTTGATATATGACCAAAAGATCAAACTCATTTCAAGAGTTAATCGTACTTGTAAATTTAAATTTAAAACTTAAAATTATATCTTAAATCTTAAACTGTCACGACTAGATAACCTCTAGTTTCCTTATAATTATCAACACTATTATTTTGATAATAGTATAAATTTGTTAAATAAGTTGTCCACATCCACTAAACTTAACGTTTTTAACACCCAAGTCAAGCAACCAAAATTCTTCCTTAGACTTTATATGATGTAAAACACAAGTATAGATGTTATATACACCACTTGTATATATATATATATATAATAATAATAAAAATTATAATATCTACAATTATTGATCGGGATAATTATTAAACACAATAAATAATGGATATGAAGAAGGTGGTACAATGTTAAGGCCCCATGCAACATAAATGCATAACAACCATGAAGGAAAAAAAACAGAAATAATTAACTACCCAACCCCTAAAAGTCAAAATTTGCTGCCCAGAAACTTCCAAGAAGTTTTAAGTTATGGATTGTTTGTGTCTCATTGGACAAATTTCTGCACCTCATTTCTTTCAACTATATTTAATATCATCATTATTTTTCAAAAGTACGTACGAGTACGACTGCACATTGTACAAAAATTAGTTGGTGGAATCATTTATTACTTTTGACTTCTTTTTCCCCATTATTTATTTTGGTATAAATAAAAAAAATACGACAGACACTTGTAAAAAAAAAAAAAAATCGAGTTTAAACCTATATTTATTATAGAATTTTTTCTAATATCATCACAAGTCTTATTGATTTGACTATATATGCCGGGCTATTTTTTCCAATTATATATTTACTTCAATGTGTCTAGATTATTCACTATGATTTTGTCTATTTGGTGCAATTTTAGCCTATTTACAAAAAATTGTTGTATTTACATGATGGAATTGTAAAGTGATCATGCAAATTCACTAACAATGAAAAATATCACATTATCTATAAGTTGTAAAAACATGTAAAATAGTAAAAAATAATTAAAGAAAAAGAATTAAATATATTTTCTATATTAATTGCATAAGAAAAATAACAATCAAATGTACTTTTGACAAATGTATAAATTTAGAGTTCAATTTTTGTAATCAATTCAATGTCCCCTTTTTTTGGGCTTAATTCAAGTCATATTTAACAATAATAAAAAGTGACGTACACATACAACAAAAATAATACTATCATTTAATATGATTTTAATTAGGAAAAACAAAAAGAAAATTTACCCGGCCTTTGATCTAGATAATAAATAAATTAAAAAAAACAAGCATATAAAAGCTAAGCAAATAAAAATTGAGTCCTGAATTAAGACATGACATCTATAAAATAAAGTTCACTTACATATTAGTTTAAAAAAATCACTATATGTACAAATTGGTTCAAAAAATTTGCACGGTAGTATGTTTATTTTTATTTTTTCACGAGACCAATATGTAATTTTGTTAATTTGTTGAACCATATTGTACTTTTCCCTAAAATAAGGAGCTATTTTGAAATTCAACGTACAATATTGGAGTTTGATATGCATTTTTCATATTTCTATATGGAAATATTTTTTTATTTTTTATTTCAAGGTAGTTTTAAAATGTCAAATGATCAATTTTAACTCATACATTTCAAACTTTATCACATGTAATGCATACCTTTTCTTTAAACCAAATTATATCCATATTTTCATATTTAATAAGATCTAACACATTTTTTTGGGTGTTTTACATATTGGTTCAAAAAAGTCACTATATTTACAAATTGGTTCATAATATTTACACAGAAGCACATATTTTTCCTGGACGCAAACATATATATTTTTTTTGCACAGAACCTATTTGTAATTAATGTCAATTTTATGAACCATATTGTAATTATCCCTACTTTTTGTAAAAATAAACAATTATCCTTATGATTACTATATAGTAGAAAAAAAAATTAAGGACTAATAACCCACATACTATCTTAAAGTAACATAATTGATCATATAGTAGCATACAATTTGGGGGAATTAATACCAAAAGCGTCTATTAATTTTTTTCACTTTTTTTATTTGGCCCCACAATTATGTAATATTTCAATTTAGTTCCATAATGTTGGGAAATCCCTTATGTTTTGATGACATTAAAACCAGCTAACCTTGGGAAGTTAGCTGGGGTCAGATCAGCTGAGGTCTTGTGCTACACCCAGATTCTACGGAATCAATTTAGGGTTGACTTGCGACAACAAGAAGATTCCCAGAATAGAAGATCAATAAATCAAGGGGACAAACTTGATTGGTTGGAGGATTGCGAAGACTTCCGGGAATCACGAAGAAGATTCAATCAATCTCGATGATTGATTGACTCCTAATTTATGGGATTTCAGATCTCTAGTCAATTCCAACGGCTAGTAATTTGAACCTATAAATAAGAGTACCAGTGAAGAATTCAAGTACGGATTAACACGCGATTAAGCTTGCCGAAACTCTGTCAAATTATCGTACTCAACACATTCTACATTTATTTTAACCCTTTGTAAGCTTTATAGAAGCTGGTTGAAAGTCGACTGCTATTTTAGCATAGACTATTGTAAGAGAGTTTTACTCTCAAGTGAGTGAGTGAGTTAGTGAGAAAGTTAGTGGAGAGACCCACAAGTCCAGTTGGATTGTGGAGAGTGGAGTAGGACCTTCTGTCCGAACCACTATAAATCCTGTGTCTTGTTCTTTATATTTCTGCTCTTACTTGTGCACATATCACACTAAAAGGTTTTCATTAAAAATGTTTCCGCTCAAATTTCACAGCGCACATTCTATAAAACCAGACTACTTTCAAGGCAGTCTGCTGTTTTTATAAATAGGCTTAAATCGAAAAAGTTTTGAAAACCCTTCAACTCTATTCAACCATCCCCCCCTTCTAGACTTGAACTAATGTTTCTTACTCCAAAACCTGCCTTTGGGACCAACACATAACAATTCAAATCTAAGCAAAATAGTTCAAGTTGTCGAAAATATCATAAAAAGACGTCGCTTTACTCAAGTGCCGGTCACGTGTTATATTTTTCGACGGAATTGGCTCACACGGCACGTGAGTAAAACAACGTCATTTATGTCATTTCCGGTGATTTGAGACTAATTTGATTAGATTTGAATTGTTATAGAACTAAATTGAAACATTACATAGCTATGGGACCAGTTGAAATAAGTAAAAAAGTTATGGAACGATTTTGGTATTAATCCCCAATTTGGGAGCTAAAACCATAAAATAAATCTTGTACGAATTTTTTCGGAGAATTTCAATATTTAATCCCAATGACCCACTTAAAATTTGTGAAGTTTGATATGAATCTACCAATAATCTGGGATTTAGGAGCGATTTCAGTAAAGTGGTTGGAAATGGGGATTCTACAATGTTTTGGAGTGAGGTGTGGGCAGGGGATGAGAGTCTCAAAAATAAATTCCCTAGATTATTTAACTGCAGTTTACAAAAGTAGATGAGGATTAATGAGATGGGGAGAGGAAGGTTGGGAATGGGAATGCAAATGGAGGAGAGAATTAAATGATAGAGAAAAAGATTGTTTTGTTGAATTATTGAATCTGATTCACAGGTACAAGTTGGAACAGGGAAAGGCTGATATATGGAGATTGAAACATGCTCCGAATGGTGAATACTCGACAAACAAGGCTTACAAATTATTGATGCAGGCTGCAAGACCAAATATAGATGTTGAGGAGCGAAAAGAAGAATTCTACAGACTATGGGAGAGTCTAACACCGAGGACGATTCAATTAATAGTGTGGAAGGCTCTGAAACAGAGATTAGCAACGATAGACAATGTGAAGAAGCGAGGGGTGCCAATCTCAAATGAGGAAGTGAAGTGTAAGTTATGTGAAATAATGGAGGAAATCACTAGTCACGTATTATTTCAATGTAAGTTTGCTTTTGAAATTTGGAATGAATGTTATAGCTGGTTGTAGTTATTTGTGGTTACTCATAGATATCCGGTGTGTCATTTCTTACATTTTTGTGGTATTCTCGGAGATGATAAGTATAGAGTAAAGATTGCTTCGAGTATTTGGATTGGAATTGTTTGGGCAATATGGAAAGCTAGGAATGAATTGGTCTTCAATGGTAATGTCCCGGATTCGAAGAGAGTAGTGGATGAGGTGAAATCTAGAATATGGTCCTGGTTATCGGTCAAGAATCAAGTTGATGGAGAAAAGGGAGTTGTGGAGTGGTTTTATAGACCAAAGAATTGCTTTGTGAAGTAACATATATGAGTGACTTTTGTATGTAAGCGTTCACTGAAATTTACTTTTGTGAGGATTGAGTACCCCTTGTACTCAATTGAGTAATATAATCTTTTCATTGTTAAAAAAAAAAGAATCTACCAATAATCTGCAATTTTTTTTTAAAAAATTATATTATTTTTAATATAAAATATTTGGTAAGGGTGTGACTCTTTAATAATATTGGGAAAGCTAGGGTGATAAATGAATGGAGTGTTGTGACATTTCCACAAGCAAAGACCAACATGCATGCAAGTGGCCCATTTACTGAGGGGAGGCTGGATTTTCAAGTTAAGACAACCATTAGTCAAACGCATGCAACTACCTATTCAAACACGTTTACATGCAAAGCAATCAATGGGTCTCAACCCGCAATCAAAATCAATGCCTTGGATACGAATCATTGACCCGACTTAATATACAACAACTTTGATTTAACAAACGAGTTTTCTAGATGGTTGACTGAAAACAATTTAATCTCATCTAATCATATTTAAAAGTTTGAACTACAAAAAAATATTGAATTAATATGAGAAATTATTTCTAATGGGAATTTTTTTTATCAGCAAAATATAAATTTTATTCATATAGAAAAAATAAGGGTACAAGAAATACCCACAAGTTCAGTATTTACAAAACTAGCAATTTAGAATCATTCACTGGTTTGTTAACCAATCAGAATATAAAAAATTTGAGCAACCTAAGCCATTTACATAACATCAGCTCCAAAGTATCGCTTTGATCTCATCTACTGCTTTGCCTTTGGAAAAAGAACAACTTCTGAAGATGATTGCATTTATTTCTTTCCACAACACCCACACTATGCACAACCACAAAGCGGTTGCAATAGAATTGCCATTCTTCCCTCTTAAAGCGTGTTTATGCCCGATTAAATTCAAAAGGGAATGAGAATGAAACACGGTAGAAACACCCAGCCAATTAAAACATTCCATCCATACCTGGTGAGATATGTCACATTCAAAGAAGAAGTGTCTCTCTGTTTCTTCTGAGGCATCACATAAGACAGTTTATGTTGTTGTGTTCAAGTGCATTTCTCCTTCTCAAATTGCATTTTGTTGGTAATCTATTCCAAAGTGATCTCCAAGCATGAGCTTTAACTTTCGTGGGGGCAAGCTTGTTCCAGATTTAATTGAATCTCTTTTCCTTATCCTCAGTTACTTGATCATCCCTTTTATGTTCAAGAAGGAGGCTTCTCTCGTTGAGTACCTTCTATCATTTGCTCCACTCCATTTCCACGAATCGCGTACTCCTCGTTTCATGGGAAACCTGTTAATACAAGACATAAAATTTTCAAGCATTTCAATTTCACGATCACAAAATTCTCTCCTCCACCTTAAATTCCAAATCCATTTCTCCCCTTCCCAAACACCCATTGATTCGATAAAACATTCTTTGTCTAAGCTTAGATGAAATATCCTAGAAAATATAGATTTCAAAGACATCTCCCCGCCCAATGATCCTCCCTCCTAAATCGAATACTTGTACAGTTACCAATGACTCTCCTAACTCTATCTCTAAACCAACCTCCTGACTCCCCTAAGGATATATCCACGATGCCCTCCACCACCTTGACCAACCTCGACACGGTTCAAAAGATAAAATATCAGTCCCTCTTCCTCCCAACACTCCATATTTTGACTCTATGATTCTCACCCACAAGCTATTTTTTCAGACAAAAAGAGCCACATCCACTTCCCCATTAAAGTTATGTTAAAACGTTCTAAGTCTTTCACCCCAAGTCCACCCCTATTTTTTTGTGTTGCAAATAACTTTCCACTCTACCCAAGCAATTTTTTTCGTACTCTCTCCACCCTCCCCTCCCTCCTTCAAAGAAAATTTCGCTGCAATTTTACAACTTCGCTCAAGGATTTTTTTTTTTTTTGGAATTTTATAGAAGGAAAGATAATAAGTTGGTAGGGAGGCTAAAACCGAGTTTAATAAGATGATTCTTCCGCCCAAAGAAACTTTGTTGTTCTTCCATCGTCGTAGTGTAGTTCTGATTTTTGTTACCACACCCTTTCATACTGCAATTTTTTTGTTAACTCTGATACCGTGAATTAATTTTTTAGATTTAAATTTGGTATATACTTTTATATTAGTATATTAGACATATCGGAGGCGAATAAAAATGAAAAATATTTGCCAAACCCCATTAGTTATTATTATTATTATTATTATTATTATTATTAATTAATTAATAATTAATAATTAAAAATGACAAGAACTCATTCGAACAAACAATTGTACGTGAGCCAATATAAGGGCGGCTTGTTTCAGATTTTTTTAATGAAAATGATATTCTCATTGTTTCTCTTTACCTTTTCAGGCATCGAATGAGTATTTGTATTTATAGTTGTTAAAGTATTATTATTGTACTCTAATTTTAAAAACTGTTGATAAAAAAAAAAGTTGATGGTCATGACATCGTGAATTGATTGATGAGAATGATTATAACATTATAGGAATGTAACCAAATGAGGGTAATAATTATCTTATTTAGGAAGAAAAATAATTTTTTATACATCTTTTGTCCTTACTACTAATATAAATACTATATATTTACCAGACTCATTTAGTATTTCAATTCTAAAAAATTAACAAACAAACAAACACACCCAAGAGCATACATAAAACATGCAAAAAAGGTTTAATAGTTAAAGTAATTACTCAAATATAGAGTCAATGATGTCATGTTTTTTCTTTCTTCTATTAGATTTTTTCTCCTCCTCTAATTAATTCGTTTGACTGATCAACCTCTAATTCTATAAATTATGTAATATCATGAGTGTAACACACACTCTATCTCAACAACATTTGCATATTCTAACTTCAATGAAGCAGAGCATTTAATTTAACGAATTAGGAGGGAGATATAATGTTGGCTTGAAGATATTCTTGGAGCGTTTGGAGACTCGGTGTACTAACCTAACTACTAACAACTAACATTTATCGATAATTTTTTTTTTAATTCGAACAAAAATTACTCTTTCACTATTTTGATTTGAATACTTAGAAATGTATGTTATTTAATTCATTAATTGGCTTATTTATATTCAGGCAATATTAGAAAAATTGAATATATAAATTAATTACTCATCTTTTTTAAAGTTTGGACTTTTTGATAATAAAATATTATTTCATGCATGGTATCACCGTATCACAGCTTAAACTCATTCAATATTTTGAGTTCGACTCCAATTGAAAGTAACTCCAATCATATCAAATTATTCACTCATTTGATTTCCTTTCCGATGAGAAAAAGTTGAGAATATCTCACATGAAATATTTGGAAAGTTAAAAAAAAAGTTAATTTTACGTTCTTTAATACTTTTCACAACCATTGAAAATGAAGATCAGGAAAAATGTTGATTTTAAACTTGAATTATTATTGGCTCCAACTTGAGATATTTTGAGACATAAAAATTGTGAAGATGAGAACATAATTATTGTAGAAGGGACTCTAGGAGAAAAGACAACAGATGGAGAAGAAAAAGAAAATACATAGGCTGGAATAGGGGTGGAGGAAATATCGAAAATGTCAGTATACCGCACTTATCGTATCGAAAAATATCGAATTTATCGAAATTTTTGGTATACCGAAATTTTCGATACGGTATGGTATCGTATCGAAAATTTCGATACGGTAACAGTACATAAATATAGAAATTTTGGTATACCACGATATACCTAAGTATTTTCGGTATATTGAAATATTTAGGTATACCGAAAATTTCATATTGAAAATATTTCGGTATACCTAAAATATTTCGGTATGTCACGGTATACCGAAAAAATCAAAATTTTCGGTATACAAAAAATTTCGGTATACCGTTGTCATACCGAAATTTTCGGTATGAAAACGGTATAATTTTTTTCGGTATCGAAATTTCGATATATCGAAATTCGGTATACCGAAATTTTCGGTATGACAACGGTATGATATTTTTCGATATCGAAAATTTCGGTACGGTAACGGTATGGCGAAAAAAAATTCGGTATGCCGTACCGTCCACCCCTAGGCTGGAATCAAGGGATGTTGGGATTAATATAACTAAATAAAGAAAAAAATATTTCGCATATTAGAGACGCAATGCCGTTTAATATATACCCCTTCAACTCCATAAAAATTTACACCCTACAAGCTATATTTTTTAAAATATATACTCCCTCCGTCCCGCTATATGTTGCTCGTTGCTTTTGGGCACACGAATTAAGATAAAAGTGAAAAATTATAAATAATGTGATGGAAAAAGTGAAAAAGTATAAGTGATGTGAAAAGTGAAAAAATAATAAAAATAATGTAAAAAGTATTAAAAATAATAATAAAGAAGTGAATAGTAGTTTCCAAAAAAAGTAAAAAAGTAATGAGCAACATATAGTGGACGGACGAAAATGACAACATGAACAACTTATAGTGGGACGGAGGGAGTATATTTTATATATAAAGTAACAGCATAAGAGTAAAAATATGTTTATGTTTATGAGTGTGTAAATAAATTAAAATTTTCCTTTTTAGTAGTTTGTAAATTTGTGTAGAACATCCAAATAAAAAAATGTGCAAATTTCTGTGTTGCAGAAGAAATAATTATATGACCAGCATGTTTATAATTCTGTCTAAATTATATTCAAAGTAAAATATATTTAAATATTAAAATGAGTACATTCAATTCATACTTTGAGTAGCTTTAAGATTTAAAATTTGTAGGTGTTTTGAGAGCACTTGGGTGCATGAGATGTACATTTCATTGAGCCTCAATTTCATAATCAATTTTAACCAATCAATATTTAAAACTGGGTAAGTTAAAATTAAAATTAAAATTGTGCTTAAATTTCAAATACACACTATGCACTTGGATGCACCTAAAATTTTATGTATTAAAATAGATTTTTATCTCATATATAACTCCCTTATTAAAGAGTTGTATTTTGTCACACTCATCCTTAATTTCACTAATAAATTCAAAAATATAATATCAAATAATTAGGATTAGAGAAAGTATGTTTTTATCCCGAAAACTTATTCGTACAAATCTTAAATTGTTAATATATTAAAAGGATTAGTCTTGTATGCATCAGTTACACGGTGAAATTCAAGTTCATTTTTAAAAAGTTAAACAGTTTATAACTGAAAAGTTAAACAGTTTATTACTGAAAAGTTAAATTATGAAAGATACACTTTTCGGTAATAAACTGTTTAACTTTTTTAAAATAACATAGAATTGCACCGTGTAACTGGTGCACGGGAGACTTACTCATATTAAAATTATGAAAGGATGAAGTGGAATTATTTAAGTGTTTAGAATACCTATATTTGTATTATTAAACTATAAATTCGAATCACCATTAAATTTTTAAACAAAAATCGCGCGAAAAAAAAAAACCAGATCTCCTCATCTCAGTATAACTTTCTTCCTTTTGTTGTTGTTATGTTTAAAAAAATATAATTATTTATTTTTATATAATAGATCATATGTTGGCGTAATGAGAAGTTTTAAAAAATAAAAAAATAATTATTTAAAATAGAACTCCCTCTGTCCACCAAATTATTTTCCACTTTCTTTTTTTGTTTGTCCACAAAACTTTTTCTTATTTCCTTATTTGGAAACAAACCATGCTCACAATAAAATTTTGGGTCCCACAATACCCTTATTTTTCCCTTACTTCATATCATTTCAATATAATACTATTTTTTATTAAATCTCGTGCCCACAATGAAATGGGAAAAAGATTCATGGACGTAGGGAGTATTATTTATGAGTGGGGATTGTGTGAAAATAGTTCATAATAAGTTTATCATGAAATTGTTTTAAAGTATCAAATATTTGGTCAAGTGTATCAAAAGTTGAGATCAATAAATAAATTTAATTGACCCCAGCTCTTGATAAACCTGATGAGATTTTTAATATACTTGATTAGATATTTTAAAGCTTTTCATGCAAAATTTTACATGCCTTTATTTATTAATACAGGGTGTTGGTTTTAGTTTGAGTATATTTTAATATAATATTGGTGATCTAGTTTTTTAATACTTTTAATCATATAATTAATATTTTAAATTCTATTCACGATAAATTTATTATAAATTGTTTTTACATAAATTTTTACCTTTTATTTTTTACAAAATAAAAAATTTATAGTGAAACGGAAGAAAATAAATATTATCTCTGTCCCACGGAAATTTACACACTTTTTTTATTTGGACGTCCCACACAAATTTGCACATTTAAAAAAAAAGAAATATTGATTTACGTGTATACTTACAAACATATACACATATTTACCCATATGCCACTACTTTATATATAAAATATTTTTTTTTTTAAAAATGTATCATTCTTTAGGGTGCAAATTCCTAAAGAACGGGGAGGGTATAGCAAACATACGTTCCCATTGAATGAGTTGAATGGTGGGCTAATGAATTGGATCAACAGTCCTAATCAACAAACACTTCTATTAAAGGAGGATACAAATTCATGACATGACTAATGCATCTTAATTCACATTTAAAAATGAATTAATATTAGAAAATTAATGTTGGATGGTTAGTGTAGGTAGAAGCGTGTGGGACTTTTGTTTGTTCCAGACAAAAACAGGAAACGTAATCCTTTAAATAATCCTACATTAATTAATAAAAGCTAAACCTGATACCGGCGCTGCTTGTAACCAATTAATTAATGGCTGGACAGGATTATTGTATAAACTAATCAT
Source organism: Prunella vulgaris (assembly GCA_026898435.1). Lineage (NCBI taxonomy): Eukaryota > Viridiplantae > Streptophyta > Magnoliopsida > Lamiales > Lamiaceae > Prunella > Prunella vulgaris. The sequence goes on along the minus strand of JAPKLY010000068.1, from coordinate 300,316 downwards.
GTTTCGTTAACGGATTAGAACCTAACGGCGAATTATTCCCCTGCTTTCGGCCGTTTGTTCAGACACTATTTATTATTATAAAGATTTATGCTTGTCAAATCTTTGTGGGCCCCACCGCACTCCTTACATGTCGCAATACTTTACCAAATCTTCTATTATTAAATCATATATCATGACATCCACGGCTTTCACATGATCATTTTATATATTTTGTGACGGTGTGACAAAATAATTTTTTAAAAATTTTTTATGTAAAAAGAAGAAGAAAAAAATCAGGAAAAAAGTGGGGGAAATAAAACTGGATAATTTATTAATTTTGTAAAAATGTTTCTGCAATTTTACACCAATTCAATTTAATTTTGTATGTTCGATTTGTATCATTTTAGTCTCAATTCATTGAAAAAAAAAAAAAGCTAAACAGTGATGTTATTTTATTATTCTTTCTCCCGTCGATTTAGCACTATAAAAATATAATTTAAATGGATTAGTTTTATATGCATCAATTACACAGTGCAACTTAAGTTCATTTTTTTAAAGTTACACAAAATACTACTGAAAAATTACACATATTATTACTGAAAAGTGTATCTTTCATAGTGTAATTTTTCAGTAATAATTTGTGTAACTTTTCAGTAATAAATGATGCAACTTTTTAAAAATACATTTGAGTTGCACGGTGTAACTGGTGCACAAGAGACTTACTCAATTTAAATATATACAAAACTAAAATAAAAATAAAAATAGCAAAATATATATTTCGATAAACGTAAAAAGTTACGGGACGGATTAATCTTTTAATACCTATTTATTCTTTTCTTTTTTTATGATAACTAAAACACACTAACCATAAACCTGTGTATGATTACTGGATACGGTCAAGGTCAACCGTCAACTTAGCACAAGCTTCTGCAATTTAAAGAGTCATTTTACTTATAAACCATATGCATGGTATTATTTAAATTAATTTTTTTAAAAAGCACTTTAATCAATAATTAGTAATATCTTAAGAAATAATCAATAATATATTTAATGGGTGAATCACTAATATATCATGAAGTAATTTGTAACATCTCAATTGAAAAAGAAAAAAAACCACACAATTCGTCATGTATTGTATTTGTATATTTTAAAAAAAAAACTAAATTCAACTTAGAAGACGTTTGATATAATTATAAGAAATGAAAATGATATGAAATGAAAGTTGTAGATCTTAAATAGTTGAACTATGGTAGATTTATTAGGTAATGTTTGGTTGAAGACTTTTGTAACTGAGTAATGGTAATCAAAATCATAGTGTGTATTTGGAATGACTCTACTATGACTTTGATTCCCAAAAACTAAGGAATCAACCATAGTTCAGCTATATGCAAGGATGCAAATGGCCCCCGCCTAGGCGCCTGGCCGCCTCCAGCGGCCGACGCCTAGTCCAAATCGGGAGAGAAAAACGGTCAGGGTATTAGGTCCCGCCTAGGCGGCCTTGGCTGTCATAAGGAATATGTGAAAATGACGGTCATAGAGGAGGAGTAGACAGAAATGTCCGCCACATAGGAAGAGTAGACAGAGGTTTATTAAAAAAAATTAAAGTTAAAGAGAAATATGATTATGTGAGTAAATAAATATTAAATAAAATAAATTAATTAAAACTTAAAAGGTTAAACAAACTAAAAGAAAAGGAAAGAGAAATTTCAAAAAAAAAAAAAAGCAAATCGTGACTTCGTGAGAAAGTTGAACAATAATTGTCTTTAGATGTTCCTCTTAGTTGAACTACTTATTAATTTATCCGTACGATATATTTTGTTATTTTAGTATTTTATTTAGAAGTTGAACAATATCATTTTGTGATAGTTTATAGCATTGTATTGACTTGTTGTGTTTTGTGAAAAATTCATTTGGGTATTAATTATATTTTAAATTTATAATTTATTGTATAATGTATATTTTTATTAATATATGTTTAGAAAAAAAGTTTAAAAAACAAAAAAATCTTGGCCCCGCCTAGGTCTCCTTGGCGCTTGGCCGTACTCGACCGCCTGAAGAACGTCAAGCGTCATTTACACCATTGGCTATATGAGAACTATGACTTTCATTTCATATCATTTTCATTCCTATAATCTTTTCATTCCTTACAATTATACCAAACGGCTCCTTAGTTTTTGGGAATCAAAGTCATAGTAGAGTCATTCTAAACACACACTATGAGTATGATTACCATTACTCACCCCCAAAAGTATCCAACCAAACAACCCGTAAGAAATCAACCATAGTACTGCTATATGAGAATAATGACTTTCATTCCATACCCTTTTCATTTCTTACAATTATACCTAACGTCCCCTTAATTTTTTTAAATCAAAGTCATAATAAAATCATTCCACACACTATGACTTTGATTGTTATTATTTATTTTAAAAGTAGTCAACCAAAAACTGACATTGACATTGTGTATTAATTTGTGATAAGGTGAATTGAATCATAATGAATCCATTTATGTATCCTTGATTAACACTTTTAAATATATTTTAAGTGATCATATGGAAAACTACAAGTGTAACAATTAAATCACGAGACATTTAAAATAATCAATTACCGTAGAATACGTGTAAGGTCACAGGTAATGAAGATATTGCGACACTTTTATTTCCTTGAGTTGAATCAACTTATGGTGCAATGAATATTGAATGAATATTAATTACAATACTGTTTACATCTAGGTTTGACTAATTGATCTCACCTCAAGTGGCACATCCACATATATTGTTTCCAGAAATTATTTCCAGAAATCAGACAAATCAGACAGTACTCCCATCGTACTAGAGGTGTTTTCATCTTTGGGATGACATAATTTTTAAAATAATGAGATTAGTTAGATTGTGAGGATAAAATTAAAATAATAATTTTCATTTATAGGGTGTGAAAACAATTGTGTGACAGACGAAAAAGGAAAATGTGAAAATAATTATGGGACGGAGGGAGTAGTTTTTTTAGTCCGATTAATTACACTATTTAAATTTTAATCATGTCAAGTTTTTATAAATCGAATTCAACTTTTAATTTTTTAATATTTTGGTTCAGTAATTAATTATGAGAGGTAAAAATGTGCGGTAGATGCTGATGTAACATAGTCCGATTCATCGATGTAGTAGAGTCTAATTGTTCATCTCTTATAGCCTCTCCAGACCAAAATATCGAATAAGTTAAAAGTTACAAAGTCAACAAGATTAAAATTGAAATAGAAAAAATTATAGGACCAAATTACAAAACACCCAACTAACTGAAATTTCACAAAATAATATTCTCCCTCTGTCCACCAAATTATTTCACACTTTCCTTTTTTGTTTGTCCACAAAACATTTTTCCATTTTCTTATTTGGAACCAACCTACAATCACAATAAAATTTTGAGCCTCACAATACGCTTACTTTTCCCTTACTTTATCTATCATTTCAATATAATACTCCCTCCGTCCATGAAAATTAGTCCATGTTGCCTTAAATAGTCGTCCACAATAAATAGTCTACCTACCCAAAATGGAAAATTTTCAATCATTATTTTTATTTTTTTATACACATATACTCACTTTTACACATCACATCAAATATTTTATTAATAATTAACACTTCTTTATACTAATACACTCACTTTTACACATCAACATCAATTTTTTCTTAATAACCGTGCACAACTAAGGTAGACTAAATATCATGGACGGAGGGAGTACTACTTTTCATTAAATCTCGTGCCCACAAAAAAATGGAAAAAAGATTCATGGACGGAGGGAGTACAATCGAATTAAATTAAACAACGCGCTTTTGAAAATCTTTTAGGTATGCATTAATTGACATCAAAGTTATTAATTACAATATTATTCCATTTGGTAAACAAGCTTATCAATAATACCACCTTAATAATAGACCATACACTTAATTGCCATCTCACAACCTCAAATCCAATGGTCCCCAAATGGCTATATAAGGCCAAAAATCCATGGGCATGAGATTTTATTGGAATTTCTGGAATAATGATTAGTTAAAGAGTTAGATATTAATGATGGTGATAATTAAGTGTTAGTCATGACTTGTTTGTTTGTTCTGTTTAAGAAAGCAACTGTTGCAAAAAGAAGAAAGAAAAAAAACCAACTTCTTGGTTAAGATTAGTCCCCTTGTTCTTATCCTCAAAGTATTAGTACTAAAGAGATGTTGACAAGTTTACTTTTTTTGGGGTGGGTTTAGTTGCAACTCTCCACTTTCAAATTTTTGTGGTGCATTTTTTACCATTTGCCAACCCTATACGTTATGTGAGGAAAATATCTAAGATTAGGTCTAATTCTCTCTCCTATTCTATTCATTGGCCCTACCCTTTTTCATTTATTAGTTAATTTTTGATAAAGATTGTTAGGTAATTTATTCTCTTGTAAATATGCATGGGTGGTGAAATATAACGTTAAACTAACCAGGTGGGTTAGCTCACCTTGCCACTGAACTCTTCACTTGAGTGAATGACCCAAGTTCAATTCCTTTTGGGAACGAATTAAGGAAGATATAAGGTGGCTTGGAGATAATTCTTGAAGTATTTTGGGGGACTAGGTAAACTAACTTTTAACTACTAAAATTAATATTTACCGATAAAAAAAAATAATGTGAAACTAGTCTATATGTAAATATAAACGATGAGTATGAGTTATTTTTTTTATTGAAGAGTGTTAACTGTGAAAGGTACAAGATATTCTCATTTTAAGAGTATGAAATATATAGTTGTTTCACTAAAATGTATGGGTTTTTTTTCATTAAAAGGAATGAATTGTTTTATTATAACAGGTTTACCATAACCAAGTTTGGCACTATACATGATTAATATGGCTTTAGTTCTAACCAGGGGAGCTAGCTCATCTGGCCACCAGATTCTTCACTTGAATGAGTGACTTGTGTTTGATTCCCTTTGAGAACGAATTAGGAGGGAGATATTTTTGGACTTGGAGATATTTTTGGAGTATAAGGAGACTTGATGAACTAACTACTAATAACTAACATTACCGATAAAAAAAAAAATGGCTTCAGTTCTGTGTAAATGATGATCAGAGTTGAATTATTTTATGAAAATATACTGCAGAATATTATTGCAAAACCATATTGAGTGTACATAAATATGAGTTATTTTATGAAAATATATTACTCCTATATTATAGCTTTACTGTCTATGGCCGGATCATTTTATGAAAATATGGATTTTTCATGTATACACAATATATATGGCTTCGTTTTTTTTCCCCTTTTTTTATCGGTACGTAGCTTTCGTTTACTTTTTGTTGTATCAATGTCATTAAAATAGCAATACTTGCGTAGAATATTCTATCGTAAAACAATTCATATTTAAAAAATTCGCGGATTCGTATCGGATTAGAATAGATTTGGGTTTTTTTTTTTAAATAATTGCGCATGCATGTATATTACTGAAAAGGCAAAAAGCCCAGATGCAACCCGACCTGTTACAGACCGTCAAATTTCTCAATATAGATAGTTTTTGTAAAACTCAAACATTTTATCTACAATATATGAAAACTCAATTTACTTATATTGATTAACTTTAAAAAAAAAAAATCAGACCAGCTGATTTAATTGGTTCTTAATGTATCTATAGATCAAACTAGTGAAAACCAGCTCAAATCAGTTAAACCGAGGATTCGGTGAATGCAATTATACATCTCTCTTCTCCAAATTAATAATATTATATATAATAGATGCATGTCATTTTCTAATATTTATGTATAATACTATTTTTTTGGGATGTCACTTTCTAGTATTCAATAAGCCATGAAACTCCCATCATTTACTAACAACTGTCATCATAATTAAATCAATTAATCATTATGGTACATCATGGGAAAACATAGACCAAATTTATGTAAATATAGTATTAAAGGAGGAATCTACGTCACTAATGCAATGTTACATATAGAAGTTGAAAAGGGCATAATATTTAATTTTTTTTAGAGAATTACTCACTCCGTCTCAAAACTACTTTAACGTTTTTTTTATTTGAATATCCCAACTCTTCTTTCACACACCTAAAAAGGAAACTTTTTACACTTACAAAAGTCAATAAAGTACACTTTTTCTTATTATATTATTTAACTTTACACTCACATACTTATTTTTCATAATTCGCATATCCGGAACTACAATGAAAATAGTTCCGGGACGGAGGGAGTAATATATATGTGAATATACTATTTCACAATTATTTGAGAACGCTATAGTTTTGGAGTATGTATAAGAAGTCAAAATTATTATTTTTGATAAACTAAACACAATACTCAGCGGTGGCCGTTGGATCATTCGCATCCTTATATGGTTGGTAATCTAACGGCTCTCCTTCTTTATACAAGAGGAGATCATTTTCTGTGTCCCATGTACATATTTTCGTTGACATCTGTTTGTTTAAAAATAGTAGAAAAGAACTTTTTCAATTCATTTTTTTGCAGCTGTTCAGTACTTGCTTAGCAGATATGTTTGAACAAAATATATTACTATGAATTTCATATTATTTATATATCCTTACGGATAATAGAATCGGCTTTCTCATACTGGTATAATCTAAGCATATTATATTATAAATTAAGTGTAAGTTTCTAGTGCACTCGGTGCACGGTGCACTCATTCAATAATTGAGATTATTTATACTGAAAAGTATGGATTTATTAATTATGCTAAAAATTTTGGATTTATTACACTGAAAAGTTTATACTATTATCGATTTCTAGTGTAAACTTTTCAGTGTATTCAACCCACATTTTCCAAAGGAAACAATCTCAACTTTTGAGTGAATAAATCGTATACACAGATACATTTGAGATCTTCGCATAAATTAATAAATCATGAGCAGAAGATATATAGAATACTTCTACTCCCTCTGTTCACTATATATTTTCCTTGCTTTTGGCATACGGAATAAGATAAAAGAAAAAAAGTTATAAGTAATGTGATGAAATTAATAAATAATAATTTCCAAAAAAAAAATTAAATAAGAAATATATAGTGGAACGAACGAAAATAGTAAACTAATAAACATATAGTGAAACGGGAAGTATTATACAGAATAAACGACATTAATGCATAATAACCAACAATTAATACTAAATTGTATAGAAGCTCTTTGTACTCAGATTACGTCTATGAAATAAGTTCAAAATAGAAACTGAGCCCAAACACAACAGTCCCTTAACAAATTCAAAATTAGAATTCAAAATCTTCCAATATAATTATAAATATTTCAACTAATCATTTTATTAATTTACTATTGATTTTATAAATTTTATCACGAACTACATTTAATCAATAAGGTCACCCCTAAATTTAATTATGTCAACAAAATTATTTAATATATTATTGAACATATAATGTTAATGCATGCTTTCTCTGGCCTTTTCACAAAGATATATATATCTACAACATAATTGACTTTATGTAACGCTTTATTGTAATACTTTTAGCTTATGTAACACATTATGGTAACATATTTTTAATTTATATATTATGTAACACTTTATGTAACATTTTATAAATCTGTAACACTTACATGCAACACTTTTAAATAAGTAACACTTTTTAGGTAACACTTTTAAATACGTAACACTCTTTAGGTAACACTTTTACAAAGGTAACACTTCTAGGTAATACTTTCAAATAGGTAACACTTATTAGGTAACATTTTCTACGTAACACTTTAGCATGTGTAACATTTTTAGGTAATACTTTTACATGTGTAACATATATATTTTTGTAACACTTGATATTATTATTTAAATATATATATATATATATATATCTACTTATATAAAATATACTCCAATTAGTAAGTATAAAAAAATATTAGTCATATATAAACATGCCTTAGTCAATAATAATTTATTATATTTTTTTAGTAGATATCTTAATAAATAATTTTAATATATATATTTATAAAAATTCATATACATAAAATTTATCTATAATTTAAAACAATTTATTACATATTAAATATATATTTTAATTATGCAACTATAAACTACATATAATTTATATATTTTTAGATATAATTATATCATTAATAGAACTTTTGAATGAAATATAGGTAGGAAATAATTTGGTTCACTAATATTTACTATTAATATGTGTTAATATTCATCATTGATAAACAAGAAAAATGAATAAGTAAAAAAAATTGTTAATGAGTTAAATAAAATTGATGTCCAAAATATGTTAAATATAATGTACTAGCCAAGATGGTATGTCTTGGAATATAAAATTCAGGAGGTACAAGGATCAAATCCTAGGAATTGCAATTTTTTTTTTCTTTACAACAAGTGTTATCTATAGTTCATATGTAACATTTAATAGGTGTTACATATCAAACGTTGCGCATTTTTTAAAGTGATACGAAAAGTAAAAAAAATGTTACCTTAGAGTTTAGGTTACACGAGCAAGTGCAACGCTAAAAAAGTGTTACCTATTTATAATAGATAACACTTTATATATATTAAGTAACACTTTCTTGATGTTACATAATATCATTTATGTTGTAGTATATATATATATATATATATATATATATATATGTGTGTGTGTGTGTGCGCGCGCGCGCGCGCGCTTGCTTATTTTCTTTTTGCATTCGTTTCGCAAGGATAGCAATTACTATGTTTAATATATAATTACGTTTGCATGTTCATCTTTGTTCTTATGTAATGTATTTGTTATTAGTAACTGTCTTAGGATATGTGTAGTTGTAGGTGTTAAATGAAAAAATAAAGTAAATTTATATTTCTTTTTATTTTTTAAATAAAGTAATACAGAATTTTCTATGAATAAATTTAATAGTATATGAAATTGATATTATATTGACTTTTTATATATATATATATATATATATATATATATATATATATCAATATTATTGGATTTGTAAACTGAAATTATATTGTACATACTACATACATCTAATAATATCAATATAAAATAATAATAATAATAATATAAATTTTATTTATAAGTAAGTTTTACAGAAAATCTACTATTCAATCTGTCTTAATTTAAACTTCACACATTTATTTTCGGAAGTTCCACAATAAGTTTCACACCCTTAAAAAAATAAAATGTTCTCACAATACCTACTTTATTTCAAAATACTTATTAGTCTAAAAAGTTAATTAAATAGTTTTTCTTAAAACATGTTCCCAATAAAATGTGAAGTGACGCATTTTTTCTAAAACTATACTTTTAAAATAAAATTGTGACGTATTGATAAATATGCGTACAGTTTTATAAATGTGCATATAAATTAATATTTTTTTATAAAAAAAAATTTATAGCTAACATAAAAGATTGGTCAATCTCCGAAAAAAAAAATTATAAAGACCACCTGTCAATAACAAATCAAACAAAAAAGTGTTCAAATTTGTAGTGAGATGCCTAAATAAAAAAATGTGTAAATTTTTATAAGATGAAAGAAGTAATATTATTGTTAAAAATAATAATTATTATTATTATACTTTATTATTACGTTAATTTGATCGTCATACTATGAAACAGGTGGATTAGCTCACTTGATTATTGGATTCGATCCTCACTTTAGTGAGTGCTCCAGTTTCGTTTTCATTTGAGAACGAATTAAGATAAACATAAGATAAGGTACGGATAAAATTTCTGGGTACTTGGTGAACTAACTTCTAATTAGTACTCCCTCCGTCCCGTAGGAATTTGCACCCTACGAGACGGTACATTTTTTGAAAAAAATATATTTTATATATAAAGTAGTGGCATATGGATAAATATGTGTATATGTTTGTGAGTGTGTACGTAAACTAATATTTTTTTAGTGGAGTGTAAATTTATGTGAGACGTCCAAATAAAAAAAGTGTGTAAATTTATGTGGGACAGAAAGAGTAATAATTAATATTTGATCGATTAAAAAAATGGTGGATAAAATTTTGTCATTATATAGATATATATAAAAGAAAAAATTAGAGATGAGGATGAGTATTGGGAGTGGTGAAAGGAAGAGAATGCGTTATAGCTGGCAAAGTGATGAGCGAATTTTCAAAGCTGCGGTTAGGCCCGTTAGAGCAACAAACAGACAAATCGGGTTTCCCCACCTAACAGCCTATGACGTGGCTAATTCTTCTCTGTCCGACGCCACATCACCCCCCCGGGGGGGGGGGGGGGGGGGGGGGGAATGATTGGGGTCGCGTTTCACTGATTCAAACGCATGCACGCTTTTTGAAACCACGCTTTTCTTGTGAGTTTTTGCTAAAGGCGCTTTCACGGTGGAGGTTCAAAGCTTTATTCACTATACTTGCTTTTCTCTTTTGATTTTTAGCGTCTGACATTTTCCTCCATCAATATTGCAATCAGGCATAAACTTTTTATATACCTCACAAGAAAATAGGGATAAAAACAAACTGAAATAATACTCCCTCCGTCCCGTGTTCTTTTTCCAAAAGATCTGGATACCGACACACAGATTAAGAAAAAAGTAGAATATGTGAGTGTAAAGTTAATTAATAAAATATAAAAAGTATACTTTATTGATTTTTGTGAGTGTAAATTATTTTCTTTTTAAGATAGAAAAAAGAGTTGGGACGTCCCAAAATAAAAATAAAAAATAAAAAAAGAGTTGGGACGGAGGGAGTATAAATTATTATTGGATTTAATTTGATAAAAAAATTCAAAGTTATGTTCAAAATTAAAAAAAAAAAAATTTAATGATTGAAAGATGACTCGAACTCTGTTGTTAATAGTGCTCTCACTACTACAAAAAAAAAGTTTGGAGAGCTCACAATTTTCCACTTAGAAAGTGGTTAAATGAGCTCTCCAAACAAAAACTATGCAAGTGTAGAGTAACTTAGAAAGCGGTTTTGGAACCGCTCTCCAAAGTATATTCCTTTTTTTAATATTTAACTTAGAGTGCGGTTATAAACCGCTCTCTAAGGTCATTTAAAAAAAAAAATTATGCCGGAGAATGCAACCCGGCTCCATCCTATTCCACCGGCAACCGCTCATCCGCCCGGAAGACCATTCTCAAAGATGGGCTTACAGTTAATTACAAAATGTAATATATAGCGAACATTATCAAAAAATATTACAAGATTACAAAATGTTTAAAAAATAAAAAAACAAAAAAAAATCTATAATACCTTGTGAAATTGATCCATAATATGCACAATCATTGGAAGGGCAAAAACAAAAAATCCTGAAACACGAAACAAAAAACCCTGAAACACGAAACAAAAAACCCTAAAACCCGGTACTCAGCAACATCTTGCTCGTTCATACTTGAGAAAAAAAATCTAATTAACTTCAAAAAATTTAAAAAGAATAAAACAAAAATCATAACATTTTTCAAATTACCATATATCTGCAGATGGAGATGAAAATCTGGAATATTTTTCAACATCACGCGTCTCTCTCTCCGGCCGTCACGTTCCAGATCTGTGTCGTCTCGATGATGCCGAATGCCGCCCCAACGCCTGAACGATGCCGCCTTCGATGCCGCTCCCAACGCACGCCGTCGCCTTCGATGCCGCCCCCAAAGCCTGAACGCCGTCGCATCGATGAAGAGAGAGAGAAGAGAGAACAGAGAAGAGAGATGGAGAGAACAGATGAACGCCCAACGCCTGAACGCCTCCAGCCATGGTTTTTTTATTTTTTATTTTTAAGGAACGGCTATTAGAAGAGAGAACAGAGAAAAGAGATGGAGAGAAGTTTTGGCGAGAGATAAAAAAAAGGGTTTCTGTAGGTTTCAAACTTTTTGGGCCTAACTTGATGATTTTTTGTGGGCCTTGTTAGAGCGGTTCAAAGACCGCTGTCAAGCTTATAGCGGTTCCCAAACCGCTTTGTAAGCTTTTATTTTATTTTTTTAAAATATTTTTTTATATAGCGGTTGAAAACCGCTTTATAAGTCATTTTTATTTATTTTTAATTATTTTCATATTTACTTAGAAAGCTCATTAACAAATGAGCTCTCTAAGTAAAGCTATGCAAAGTGTTTTTTTTTTGTAGTAGTGTTTCTTGGATTAAATTAATTGTGGAGTTAAAGAATAGAGTGTTGAATTGGCTAACCGTAAACAATAAGGATTCTTAAGTTGTATTTTCACTAATTCGCTTGTTAATCTTAAGAGGCGTTATAGTGGTGATTTGTAAACTATTTTTCTTGGGTATGTCAATTGTTTTATAATAAAAAAAATTGCGATAAAAGGTGATAGTAGTGCTCTAGTCATTTAAATTATCTAATTTTGTCTAAATATTTTAATTCTAATATCTTTTAATTAAATTAAATATAATTTTTTAAACATGGATTTTTATTGAAATGTTGTGTGAATCTCTCATATGCAATTGATGCACTCACTCAACAGTTGAAGTTGTTTACACTTAAAAAGTGTGGATTGTTTACACTTTTAAATTTACACTTACATTTATTTTCAATGAGATTAACCCACAAATTTCAACGTAAACAACCACAATATATTGAGTGAGTTCAATGTGCAGTAGATGCACATGAGACTTACTCAAATGTTAAACATTGTTATTAATTCCATAAAAAGAATTATTATTAAATAGTATATTAGTATTTGTTCACTAATGAATTACTAATGACTATTACATATTATTTGTAAATAAACACATTAACTAAATTTCTGTGCATATTATAAATTCTCTATTTTTATTTATATCATATTGTGGATGTTAATTTATATAAAGTAATGATATTATCGAATTTGGATAATTTTCTCAAATTCTCGCGCAAGCACAAATTTCAGGTTTTTCGCTCTCAGTTATGTTACTTTTTAGCAAATTCATGTTGCTTTAAAGCAAAATGTGTGTTACAATCAGACCAAATATTTTTTTCTTCCATATATATCACTTGTTTTTGTAGAAAAAACTTTTTTTCATACAATGTAAGAGCAAAATGTGTGTTATTATAAGAAAAACCATTACATTTTCATAAGTATATATTTATTTGTATATAAATAATTATTTTATTTTATAATAACACATATAAAATAGGAAAAAATGTGTTATTAGATGAATCAATCTTTAAGGGATAAAGATTAAATTAAAGAAAAAAAACATATTTGTTCATAAGAAAAATACATTTTATCCTACAGTAACACATGTTTGTCCATATAATAACACAAATTTGAGCAAATATGTGTTATTATTAGAACAAATGTGTGTTACAATCTTATAAAATGTTGATATTTTGTATTTTTTTTTTATAGAATAAACATAATATAAGAGAAAAATCATGTGTATTACTATAAGAAAACATATTGGCTTTTTATAAATATTTATTTATTTGTACAAAAATAATTATTTTTCATAATAACACATACTACCTCCGTCCCAGGAAAGTTTACGGTACTTTCCTGGGCACAGGTTTTAAGAAAAAGTGTAATGAGTAGAATGTGTATGGTGGAGATTGTGAGGTAAAGATTTTAAAGGTGGAGATTTAAAGGAATGTTTCCATTTTGGGAGTATGCAAACTTTTGTGGGACTAACTAAAAAGGAAAGTATGCAAACTTTTGTGGGACGGAGGTAGTATAAAATAGTAAAAAAATGTGTTAATATATGAATCAAAATATCTAGATTTAAAAGAATGGTGATTGTTGGGAAAAATCCCTTTGTTTTAATGATGTTAAAACCAGCTGGCATTGTGAAGGTCAGCTGTGATCTGATCAGCTGAGGTGCTAGACGTCAGCTAAGGTCAGGTCAAATCAGATGAGGTCAGATGAGGGCCTGACACCAGATGAGAACGAGGACAGCTGACGATCAACAAAATCAGTAGAGGACCACTCAGATCGGCTGAGATATGTTCAGGATAGCTATGCTTAACATGCCAACTGAGTCTTGAACATATTTGATGAGGAACACCAGCAACAGCTAAGATCGTCTGAAGCTGTTGTTTAGAAGATCTATTCATAGAAAGTCAATCAAGTCAAGAGGATAAGATCTTCTCAACGGATAGATGATTTCCAGAATTATAAGCAATCAATCGAGACAAATCAGATTTAAGATCAAACCAAGATGGAAAGATATCAACCTGGAGATAAAAAATCAATCAATTACTTTGATTGATTGATTACATATTTATAGAGATTTCAAATCCTAGTCAACTCTAACGGCTAGTATTTGATACCTATAAATATGAGTACAAGAGAGAAAGAATAACAACGTTCCTACGTGCGATTACACTAGCAGATAGGCTACACTTTTTCCCTCTGTACACAAACACACACTTGATTATTCATTTGTAAAGACTTTGTAGAAGTCTAGAAGTTAGATGCAAGTTTGCACTAACAAGAGTTGTAAGAGAGTTTTCTCTCGAAGGTTGTAAGAAAGGGAGTAAGTGAGTAGACAATCCCTCTATACCAAGTTGGGTAAAGGAGAGTAGATGTTGGACAAGTTGGTCTGAACCACTTTAAATCTTGTTTTTTTTTCTTGCTTTATTTATTTGTTCCTACTTGCTGCACTAATTAAATGGATTTAACTAAAAATGTTTCCGCACTAAGATCATTGCGCACTCAAGTGATTGTAAAGTCAGCTGATTTTCAAAACAAGAAGAGTCAAAGTTTTGTTTAGGGACCAACAAGTGCTATTAGAGCTGTGTGTCCAAAAGACCACAGCCTGAGAAGCTTTTGGTGGTCACCAGGGTAAATCCAAATTCTTTTTGAAAATCTTTGTGTGTTATTTCTCCTAACACATTTTGTAGGAATCATGTCCTACAACTTTGGTGTGAATTTTGAAGAGGAGATGAACAAGATTATTCAGGATTTTGAAGATCACAAGACCCCCCCACATCTACATCTTAACTAGATCAACCCTCTTCCTCACCCATTCACACAAACATGCCAGCCGACCCTTCTCCATCCACCTGTCCAGCTAGCAATGACCCAGAGGAAATGACTGCCTCTAGTTAGCCATTAGCTGCCCCTGAACCCCTCAACCCCGTATTCTTAAAGTGGCCTAAATTAAAAAAACACATATTTATTCTTATGAAAGTACATTTTCTCTTACAGTAACACATATTTGCCCATATTATAACACACATTTGTCGGTATTGTAATACGAATTGGGGAGCAATTAAATGTATATTACTATTAGAGCAAATGTGTGTTTCAATCTTATTAAATGTTATTTTTTATATATATTCATTTATTTTATATAATAAATAATTTTTCATATAATAAAAGAGAAAAATATGTGTTACTATGAGAAAATATATTATTTTCACATGAATATTTATGAAAAAAAAAATATTTATGAAAAAATAATATTTTTTTACAGTAACACACATTTTTTGTTAGATTGTATGAAAGAAATGTTATTTCTACAAAAATAAATAAATATATGTAAAGAAAACGACATTTGATCTGATTGTAACACACATTTTGTCTATTAGTAACATGCATTTGCTCAAATTGTAATATACATGAGAGCGAAAAAATCTGAAATTATTGTTACGAAAATTTAAAAAAAAAGACCAAATCCAACACGACCCGATTAAGAACTCGCGAATTTTTAATGTGGTATGTTTCACACCATGAAACGTTTCACATGAGTGTGCCTCAATAACAAAATATTATAAAAGTGTATCTATTAAAATAATTTTTTTATGTATTATGGGAAGTGTCTAAAAATATTCTATATCTAGTCCCTTTGCTAAATAATTTAATTCTACACCTCATTGTAAGTTTGAACCTTTAGATAAAAATAAAATTCTATTATGATATTAGAATTTAGGCTTGCTCACCATCTTAAGTTAAATTCCTATTAGAAGCAATTCCACTCATATTAAATAGTTCACTCATTTGTTCTTCTTCCCAAAAATAAAAATTGAGAAATTCATTCCATGAATAAGAAAAAGTGTTAGAAAATTAAATAATGAGTGATTTTATAGTGCACCTAAATGCAACCATGCACATAAAATTCAAATGTATTAATAAAATAGAAAGGAAAGAGGGATTGCGACTGAAGGCATACATTGAGAAAATCGTTGTAGCAGATATCTGTGAAAGCGCTAATTGGAAGCCCACGAGGCGATGTCGCCGGAGTTTTTCTTGTTTTTGGAGCTTCTCTGTGTCATCGTTGTTGAGAATATTAGGGGTGGTATTATTTCTGGAATTTGATCAGACATCATCAGTCTGTCAGGTTATCCCTCCATTTGTATCAAGTTGATTTGGCATTTTTGCCCTCTTCGTAGGATATACATGTGCAAGTGTGCAACAAGGGGAAGGAGGGTCTATGTTCTAGAAAACGCTAGTCGCTAGTCGGTCGGATCACTAGGGTCTAGCGACTAATCGGAGACTAGTCGGACACTAGTCGAAAGCCCCTAAATGATAAATAAGATTAATTATTTTATAAATTAATAATGCAGAATACATAAAAGTAATAAAAAATTAATATCACCACCTTTCAATATTGAAATTATAAGTGATAACAATCATGAAACTCAAAA
Source organism: Prunella vulgaris (assembly GCA_026898435.1). Taxonomy (NCBI): domain Eukaryota; kingdom Viridiplantae; phylum Streptophyta; class Magnoliopsida; order Lamiales; family Lamiaceae; genus Prunella; species Prunella vulgaris. Next base: position 283,831 of record JAPKLY010000068.1, on the reverse strand, counting down.
TTCAATAAAGTTATAATTTAAAAATCAAAAGATGACACATATTAAATTAAATTTCAAACTTTTAACTTCTACATATTAAAAATAAAAACAAAATAATTAAAGAGATTATTAAAAATGACAATACAATATTAAATTTTTTTAAATTTAAACGGCCTAGTCGGTGCCTAGACGGTCTAGTCGGCACCTAGTCGGCCTAAAGAGAAAAAAACGGACCTAATCGGAAATGGCCTAGTCGGTGCCTAGACGGCAACTAGTCGGTTCTAGGCGCCGACTACTATTCCGAACGTTTTTTTGGGTGTTTTGATAAAAATCGGGTCGGCCAAGGGTCAACTAGCGACTAGTCGCCGACTAGTCGGCCGACTTGGCCGACTTTTAGAACACTGCTTGTATCTACTGCGTGGACAAAAAAAATTTATAATACTCAAAAAATAATTTGTAAATAAATAATTAATAAATGAGTAAATCCAAAGAATAATTTATAATACCTGAAGAACGATTGAGTAATACTCGAAGAATAACTGAGTAATACCATATGCCATATTCAATAATATCTAAAGAACAACTCACTAATATTTGACAAACAAGTTGATAATATCCAAAGAACAATTCACTAATACCCAAGAACAACTGACTACTACCCCAAGAACAAGTCAGTAATACCCGAAGAACAAGTTAGTAATGCCTTAAGAATAATTTACTAATACCTCATTAATAAGTCTAAGTAATAACCTAAGAATAATCACCAATACCTCAAAAATAAGTTTGTAATACCAAAAGGAACAAGTTAGTAATAAACAAAGAACAAACTCACGAATACCCCATTAACAAGTTTAAGTAATACTCCAAAAATAACTCACCAATGCCTCAATTATTAATACCTGAATAACAATTTACTAATACACGAAGAACAACTTAGCAATATTCAAAAAATAATTTAGTAATACTTGAAGAACAAATCACTGATACTCCAATTGTCAGTAATGTACATAATGCGGCATGTACTATGTATTTTCGCAAAATTAAATTAAAGTCAAAATTAAATTTGAAATCCAAGTACATGGTATGCACTCAACTTCACACAAATATTTGTATTAAATAAATAAATTTATTCCACATCTTTTTTATAAATTTAAACTTTTAAATGATGCACAATTCTTTCAAGCAAATGAAATAAATTGAAGAAAAATAAAGAATTGTTTATATATGAGATTGTAGTGTAAATAAGTAGAAATGAATGTAAAGTAATGTAAATGAAATAGTTCCAAACGTTTTTATTAGTTTCAAAATGTTTACATAAGAAGAAAAAAAAAATCTATACTATCAGGGCCAAAGATTTTGAATCAAATTTCTCTTAAAGCATTTTCATTCAAATTAATTTATTAAATTATTCACTCTCCTCTCAAATTAATTTAAATGGATAATACAACCCCACGACATTAGTGATGAAGAGTTAAAGGAAATTAATATTAATAGATTAATTTCAAACGACTTGACAAGTTGGAACTTTTTAAAATTGACTGAAATTCATAACATTGAGTTTGTCTACTGCAGTTTGAACTATACATACGAATTAATTTTATACACTTCTACAAGTTTGAACTTTTAAATGAATTTTTCCATGGTAACGGAGTCAATAGACTCACTCACTCCCATCCACACCTCCTGGAATCTAACTCCGATGACTACGATATTTTTACTCTCAGTATATTACTCCCTCCGTCCATGATATTTAGTCTACTTTAGTTGTGCACGGTTATTAAGAAAAAATTAATGTTGATGTATAAAAGTGAGTGTATTAGTATAAAGAAGTGTTAATTATTAATAAAATATTTGATGTGATGTGTAAAAGTGAATATATGTGTATAAAAAAATAAAAATAATGATTGAAAATTTTCCATTTTGGGTAGATAGACTATTTATTGTGGACAGCTATTTAAGACAACGTGAACTAATTTTTATGCACGGAGGGAGTATCTACTTATTGAGTCTCTTCAATTCTCCACGTAATAACGTTAACAAAGTCAAAGAATAAACTCAATGCGCAAACAAAAAAGAATATACCTAAAATTATACAACTAAATTAATTTTATACTCTTCTATAAATTAAAATTTCTAGATGAGATGGGACATAGTTTTTATATATTTTTTGCATTGTACTGTGTCAAGATGATGAAGTTTATTCGGTGTGTATCCTCAACATATCGATAATTGCATTTATATAATTCTAAATATAAAATTACAAGTGACATAAGCTGATGCCCCTCTCTATGTAATGGTCTAATATTTTTTAAGACTTGGTGTAAGTGGAGCATAATGTTTATTATGCGCCCCAAGAAAGCAACAGAAGCAATTTAATATTTTATCTACTCCAGTATAATACATTTGTTATTAGATCGTAATACTGTACCTGAGGAGGCATCTCCACAGCCTCTGCTTTTGGAATTGTTAGATAAAATCTAAGTACAATTATTTAATTATTTTTCCTCATGTGGATATAAATTAATTAATATATTGCACTTTATACAGACAAAGCTGCGATCAATAAAATTAAGTCAGAGGAAGCATCCTCTATCTTTCCACTCCATGTGAATCATTTATTATATTAATATTTTTCTCAAAAATCCCAATAAAAAAAAAAAATCTTTTTGTTATTTTTTTCGATATTTATTCCTTGCTTTGTGGTTGCTCAAAAGAATAAAAGGATTAATTTAACATTATTAAATAACATGTCTATTTTTTTTAATAATTCAACGAATCAGGACACTGTTACCTAAAGCTATAGCCAAGTTTTAAATGGAAAGAAAAAAAGGGTATTGAGGAAAGGTCGAATGAACTTTCTTGTTAGGTACACATTGCCGTAAATCCGTATAATAAAGTGCATGTATTTTTTTTTATCGGTAAATGTTAATTGTTAGTAGTTGGTTACACCAAGTTTCCCAAACACTCCAAGAATAAACTCCTAGCCAACTTTATATCTCTCATCTCCAATTCGTTCCCAAAGGGAATCGAACCGGATCACTCATATTTTTTAACAAAATTGAACGTCAGTCTATCTCCAAAGAACCACAAAAGAAACAAAAATTGTAAAACTCAGCAAAGAGAAAAGAAAAAAAGAAGGATGCACACTGGTTGAGAGTGTTTCACAAATGAAAACCTAGTGGATAGGAGAAAACAATTTGCCTATTTTCATCCTTATGAGTTATGACCACCAATTTATAAGAGTCGGCTTGGAATAATATGCAATTTTTTAAAAGAGATTAACTCCTTATGCATGTTAAAAATATAAAAACAGTTAAAATTGATGCATAAATCGATCTCGGCGGCGCCTAAGCACTACACGGTCTTTTGCCTACCCGATTTTAGTATGATCATCTAGACCGGCTAAGTGTCTCCTAGGTGTCAATTTCTCTTTTTATCGTTAAAATACATCGTTTAGGAAATTTCATTAATTTGACATAAAATATATGTGTAGTTTTCTAGTGAGTCATTTACATATTGCTTCAAAAAGTTATTTTAATTGTAAATTAGTCCAAATAGTTAGCACAAATACCTATTTTCAGTTGGCATAGAAGCATAAAATTTTGATTTGTACAAATATTTTGTGCGTAATGTAATTTTTTTGAATCATTTTATAATTTTCTCTTTTCTAGTTTTGCCTTTTCCATTTGGAAATTGAAATATTTATTTACTGTAATTCACCGAATCATTAATTTATATATAATTTTTAAAACTTAAAATATATCTAAATTATAGCACTACAAAAAAAACGGGTTTTAGAGACCGCTTTTTAGCGACCGCCATTAAAGCGGTCGCAAATATTCATTTTAGCGACCGTATTTGCGACCGCCGAGGTGCTTTGGTAAATTTTGGAATATTTGCGACCGCCAAGCGGTCGCTAAATCATTTAAAAAAATTCCGACCGCCACATGCGGTCGCAAAAGTATTAGTAAAATACATTGCGACCGCATAGTAGCGGTCGCAATAAGAAATGTGGTCGCTAAATTTTAAACCCGTAACTGGTAACCCGGAAAAGAAGAACCGGTTTGTTTTTTTTAATTAGCGACCGCTTTCTGGCGGTCGCAAAAATTAAATATTATTTTTGCGACCGCGTATGCGGTCGCTAAAGTAGTATCCGGTTAGGGTAGTTGGCTCCATTTAATTATATAATTTTGTGACCGCTTAAGGCGGTCGCTATACATAATATGGCGGTCGCTAAAACACGATTATGGAACAGAATCAGCTTCTCTTTCCTTCAGTTTTTTCGGTGAAAAAACCCGACTCACACCTCAAAAAATTTCTCAAATTCAAACGAGCATTGCTTCAACGTGTTCGTGGCAATTGTGGAAGTCTACTACTATATTGTGCTCGTTGCTTCTAATTCACCGTACGTTTTTACAATTTTACCGTTTAATTTTAAATTTTGTGTATTATATGTTTTATAAGTGTTCTTCATGTGACACATTAAATTTTAGAATTTATAATGTGAATAATTATTGTAATTGATTAAAGTTGATTTTTTATTTTAAAAAATTGGATATGTTTGTTTATAGTCGAAACTCTGCCGAATTTTTAATAATTTATATGTGATTCATTTTTAATTTGTATCAGATGGAACTCCCTGATCGTCGTTGGATGTATGAAATGCCTCGTTTGATACAAGGAAATATGAATTATGAATTTTGCCTGAAACTTGATGAGTTTATTAAGCTTGCCTGTAGTAAACCAAATTGCATGGATAGTTGTGGTCGGATTAGATGTCCTTGTTCAGGCAGAAAGTGCAGTAACAAAAGATTTTTGAGCATAGATGAGGTTAAAACTCATCTTGTGAGGTTCGGTTTTGCTCCATTTTATTATAATTGGACAAGACATGGCGAAGACAGGTGGAATTATAATTTGGAAATAGTGATTGCCTTCTATGATCAGTTGAGTAGTTATGGAGGTGAGAGATTTGAGATTGGTAGTTCGAGCTGCGACCCGTCTACACCATTCGATGAGCTAGATGAATTCCAACGGTATCATACGATGATTGATGAGTCTTGTCTGGGTGTTCACCACACAGCCATGGAGGAGGAACCAAATCCACGTTCAAAGAAATTTTTCGAGATGCTCAAATCTGTCGATAAAAAATTGTTTCCTGGTTGTGATAATGAGACTCAGTTGTCATTCAACGCTCAGATGTTGTCCATCAAAACTGAAGGCAAAGTGAGTCAGAAAGTCTTCAATCAATTCGCCAAGTTGTTTAAATGGGCCCTACCCAAAGAGAACACAGCGCCAGAAAATTTCTATCAAAGTAAGAGGCTGTTGAAGGATATGGGTTTACCGTTTGAGAAGATTGATTGTTGTACCAATGGTTGCATGCTGTTTTGGGGCGACGACGAGAGCATTAATCAGTGCAGGATGTGCCGGCACCCTAGGTTCAAACCCTCTGATCGTAGGAAGAAGACAACTTTCAAGTCGATGTATTATCTTCCCATCACTCCTCGTCTAGAGAGGTTATATCAGTCGAGTGCCACTGCAAAAGACATGACATGGCATGCTGAGGAGTGTTCTGATCAGAATTCCGGAGAGATGCGTCATCCTGCAGACTCTAATGCGTGGAGACATCTTGATAGAGAGTTCCCAGATTTTGCGAGTGAGAAGCGAAATGTGAGACTTGGTTTGTGCACAGACGGATTTGCTCCATTCGGTATGCACGGGAAGAAGTATTCTTTGTGGCCTGTTTTGTTGACTCCGTACAATCTACCCCCTTGGTTGTGCATGAAGCCTCAACACATATTTCTCACTGTGTTGGTGCCTGGTCCTCGCAACCCGAAGGATAAACTGGATGTCTACCTTCAGCCGTTGATTAAAGAGTTGTTATATTTGTGGCATTTGGGAGTAGAGACATACGACGTGTACCGAAAGGAGAACTTCACGTTACGGGCTGCTGTTTTATGGACCATTAGCGACTTTCCAGCATATGCTATGTTATCTGGGTGGTCGACAGCTGGAAGACTAGCGTGCCCGTACTGCATGGATGAGTCTGAGGCATTTTATCTTCCAAAGAGTAAGAAGATATCATGGTTCGACAACCACAGGAAGTTTCTACGTGATGATCATGCCTTTCGGAGGGACAAAAAGAATTTTCTAAAGGGTAAACCTCCTGTAAAGCGTCCAAGGCCACGAGTTCGAACAGGTATTTATATATTATTCATATTTTAACCAGTACTTAATTATTCTAAGAGTTTGATAGATTTAGTTTAACAATACGCATTTTATTCTAGGTGATTCGTTGTTGAGAGAAGTTACAGTAACTAGATTGTGGAAAACGACTGAGGAGCACGCAATGGAACACAATAAACGGATCCGAGGAGGTTGGAAGAAGATGAGCATCTTTTGGGACTTGCCTTATTGGAGTAAATTATTGATTAGACACAACTTGGATGTGATGCATATAGAGAAGAATGTGTTTGATAACTTGTTCCACACGATTTTGAATACAGAAGGCAAGACCAAAGACACTAAAAAATCTAGAGAAGAGTTAAGTAAGTTCTGTTCTCGTCCTAGTCTGTCCAGTGGTCAACGACCACGTGATTTTCCACAAGCATGTTACCGAATTTCCAGAGAAGACAAGAAAAAATTATTTAAATGGGTGAAGGAACTGCGGTTTCCGGACAATTACGTGTCCAACATAGGTAGGTCGTTTGAGCCAGAAACTGGGAAGATCGGTCCAATGAAGAGTCATGACTGTCATGTTTTTATGCAGCGGTTGCTACCGATTGCCTTTCGGTACTCACTTCCGAAGCATGTATGGTGTGTCATCACAGAATTGAGTCTATTTTTCAGAGACTTAACGGCCTCAATGATTAAAGTGGACGACATACAGCGTTTGGATAGAGACATCCCTGTTATATTGTGCAAGTTGGAAAAACTTTTTCCACCCAGTTTCTTTGACTCGATGGAGCATTTACCTGTCCATTTACCGTATGAAGCTTTACATGGTGGTCCAGTGCAGTATAGGTGGATGTACCCTTTTGAGAGGTAAGTATAAATTTATTTATTTATTTGTTTCTTTCTAATTTTATGTTATTTTATTGTTCATTAAGTATTGAATTTACTATTTTTAGGTATCTCCACAACTTGAAACGTAATATTGGAAATACAGCACACATTGAAGCATCCATTGTTAATGCTTATCTTACTGAAGAGGTTGGTACATTCTGTTCTTATTACTTCGGCGATCAAGTTCAAACCAGGATCAGAAATGAGCCTCGCAATTATGATGGTCGCGCAGAAGATCATCCTCTTCGTGAGTTCGATAGTATGCTGTCGGTATTCTTACATGCTGGTAGACCACTCGGTAAGGGGACCAAACGGTATTTCCAAAGTAATTGGGAAGAAGAGACGATACATTCGTATGTTTTGATGAATACGCCCGAGGTTCAACCATACATACAGTGAGTTTTATATTTTTAGTCATTTTTTTGATGTTATGTTAGTATTTTAATACTAGTGTTTCTGATATGTAAGGATGTTTTGTGAGCAAACTCGTCAACAATTACCAGGCATCACATAAGCAGAGGTGTATGATGCAATTCGCCACAAATTCATATTTTGGTTCCAAAAAATGGTATCTAGTCACTACCTCATATTATATATTTGCCACAAAATTAATGCTATTAATCTTTGTAATACTTTAATATTTGTAGGGACAAATGAATCAGCTTCAGAATCCACATGTTGAAGCCTTGAGCAAAAAACCACTACGTGAAGTGATTTGTTATAATGGGTACTATGCAAATGGTTTTAAATTTCACACAGCTGCGTATGCTTCCGTAAAAGCCACTTCAAACAGCGGTGTTTGCGTTACCAGTGGAAACTTCAACGAAGCACCGGTCAATTACTATGGTGTGTTGCAAGAGGTGGTTGAAGTTGAATATCCGGGGTGCCCACCGAGAAAAATTGTTTTATTCTTCTGTGAATGGTTTGATCCGGGTCGCGAAGGGAAGAGAGTCGATGCAAACTATAAGATCGTTGATATTAACACCAGCAAAAAATATCCAGCTGCATACGACCCCTTCATTTTTGCATCACAAGCATCTCAAGTTTATTATTGCAAGTATCCGACTTCAGGCAAACCGAACTTAAGAACTGTGGTAAAGGTCAAGGCAAGGTCGTTGGTGGAAATGCCTACTTTATCCACATTAGAAACTGCACAATTTGAAGATCCATTCCAAACTGAAGTGCAAGAAGCTGAAACAGTGGTTCAGGACGAAGGTATAAATTCTTCAGTTGATTTAGTGGCTGCAAATTCAGATATGATAATTGTTGAGAACGAAGAGGAAGAGGAAGAGGAAGAGGAAGAGGAAGAGGAACAGAAAGAAGATGACGAGGAAGATGATGATGATGATGATGATGATGATGATGATGATGATGAGGCCGAAGGAGAAGATGATGATGAAGAAGATGATGATGACGAGGAGGATGATAATGAGGAAGATAATGATGACGAGGATGATTAATTAAGCAAATGTGTTTATATATATGTTTAATTAATTGATATTGTCATTTTTTAGAATAACTTGTGCATATTATAAGCTGAGTTAGTATCATAATATTAGTATTATAATTTAATTAACAGGGTTAACACAATAACATATCAAATTTCCAAAAAAAAAAAGATTAATAATTGCGACCGCCTATAAGCGGTCGCAAAATATAAAATATATGTTAGCGACCGCTGTAGGCGGTCGCAAAATAAAAATATATATTAGTGACCGCTGTAGGCGGTCGCAAAATATAAAATATATATTAGCGACCGCTATAGGCGGTCGCAAAATAAAAAATAGCGGGGGTTAAAGGCGGTTAGGAAATTCGAAAGCTGGAATAGCGACCGCTTTTTAGCGGTCGCAAATCGCCGCATTTGGCAAACTATAAGGAGTGGCCACGTGGCCACTACCGCGTAATTTGCGACCGCCTTAGTTATTTTAGCGACCGCTTTAGGCGGTCGCTAAAACAAAACCAGATTATTACCTCCACCGGAATTGTAAAAGTCATTTCACCGTCGAAAATCGTAAACTTACCGTTGAAAACCGAAAATTTACCGTCGGAATTGCGACCGTTTAAACACAACTGTGACCGCCTCGTCCTCCGCCTCCTCGTCCGCCGCCGCCTCGTCCGCCGATGCCTCGTACAGCAGCCTCGTCCGCCGCCTTCTCGTCCTGCCGCCGCCGCCTCGTCAGCCGGCTTCTCTTCCTGCCGCCTTGTCCTCCCACCGGCGTCAAAATCTCCGGTGAAAGGTAAATGAATTTTTTTTTAACTTTTTTTTTTTTTTTTAGAAAAACAGTTAGTATTTTTTTTAATTGTTAGTATTATTTGTTAGTATTTGTTAATATTGTTACTATTTTGTTAATATTGTTAGTATTTGGTTAATATTGATTTGTTGTTAATCTTGTTAATATTGGTTTGGTTTGTTGTTAATATTGTTTTGTTGATTTGTTGTAATATTGTTTTGTTGATATTGTTAGTATTATTATTGTTATTATTAGTATTATTGTTAATATTGTTAGTATTATTATTGTTAGTATACGTATTATATTGATTAATATTTGGTTAATATTGTTAATATTAGTATTATTGTTAGTAATATTATTAGTATTATTATTGTTTGGAATATTATTAGTATTATTATTGTTAGTAATATTGTTAGTATTATTTGTTAAATTGTTGATTGTACAATTTGGTATAGATGAGTGAACAACCCGATCAGATAGAGGGTGACGGTCAGGGGATAGGGAGAGGTAGAGGTAGAGCTAGAGGGAGAGGGAGGCCACGACCCCTCCCTTTACCACCGATTCGACCTCCCGAGTGTCTGATGCCCCCGCCCTCCCAGTCTAATGAGGCCGGATCTTCATCGCGGCAACACCCTCTACGTGAGACCCGAGAGTATATAGAAATAAGAGAGGGCCAGTAAGTAAATTAATATTTTATTTTATTTTATTGTTATATAATAATTCCTATAATAATTTTTTTTTATTCAGCTTGCTTCCTCAGCACACGGTCACTGAGCACGTCACGGAGTCCATTATGCAGGTCACTTGGCCTTATGGAGTTGGCTCGTGGACTCGTGTACCTGAGGCCTCGAGGAGAGCGATGTTTGACGAATTTAAGGTATAAAAATATTAATATTTGCGTGATAATTAATATTTTTATTAATGTTTAATATTTGAGTAATTAATTTTTGGGAATTGTTTGAATTGCAGAAATTGTGCTTTTGGGATCTGACAGACGACGCTAGGGTGGAGGAGTTATGGTGCAGTCTAGCACAGGGCCGGATGAAAGCAGTCGTCTACAAAATGAAGAAAGCATGGACAGAAGAAGGGAAGACGGTTGATTTGGGGAGAGACGGTGATGGACGGGCGATCTGGGACGGATTGGTGGCTTACTGGACTGATCCGGCACACCAGGAGAGGGCTCGTAAGGCGCGACAAAATCGGATGAGCAATCCGAACGGAGAAGGAGTCGCCATTCATCGCGGTGGCTCCCGGACCGCCTACGAGCACGGGCTCGCTTTTGTAAGTATTAATTATTATATTTAATTTATAATTAATTATTATATTTAATTTATAATTAATTATTATATTTAATTATATTATTATAATTAATTCTTAAAGGAGAATGCACACGGACGGAGGCCAAAACATTTCGAGTCTCTTTCCATTCATCACCCAGTGAATGAGACTGGTCAATCCACGTATGCCCGCACCACCGAGCTTCACGTAAGTATCTAATTAGAATGTACTACTAAATATATTTAAATTATTCTATTAAAATAAAGTTAATATTTTATTTTGTTTAATTTCAGAACAAGTATAAAACTGCTCTCGATGAGGCTCGGACCCAAGCGACACCTTCTCCGGATAACCCTACACCTACTCCTATTGATGAGGACCGTCTCTATGTTGATTTGGCCAGAGTCAATAGGGGTAAGATACTAGGGTTGGGAGCTTACAGTAAGATTGCCCGTCAGACGCACCGCCCGAGATCATCATCATCATATTCTGTATCCTCTCATCCTGACGTCAATCTCCAGCAGGAAGTGGCCGAGTTGAAGGACAAGTTGAACAAGCAAGAGAGAAAAGAAAGGAAGATGCAGGCTTGGTTGGCTCAAGTTTCTGCACTTACTAAAATTCCACTTCCACAGGACTCGGATGATGAGGCAGATGCCGATACGGGTCGTGGTGCTGGTACGGATGGTGGTCCCGAAGTGGGTGCGTCTTCTCGTGGGAATGAGGGTGCCGATGGTGGGGATCTTGAGGATCTTGAAGAATGGATGCCCGATTTTAATTCTAACGGCTAGTTAATTTATGTGTTGAACAATTTTTTTTGTTTGAATTGAATATTAAGTATTTTAACTTTTTATTAATATATTTTGAATGTTTAAAATTTTATGTTACCAAAATTATTTTTTATGATATCAAATTGTAGTAATTTAGAATATTAAAATTTGTGGCTAATTTGATGTTATATACAAGTAATTGAATAAATATGAACAAATTAAAAATTTGGTATTGTAAATTATTAAATATATAACATTACATTTTTGTGGTTGAAATATATATATTTATATTAAGTATCAAAGGATTAATTTGATGAATTAAAAAAAAAAACGAGACACAATTTGGAATTATATACTATTAATTGCAAAAAGTCGAATAAAATTAAAAAAACAGAGAAATGTTAATTATAAAATTTATAACATTAAAAAAATTTTATTGAAATATATATACATTAATAAATTAGAGACAAAAAGGAATTAATTTGATGGATTTAAAAAAAACGTGACTTAATTTGGAGTTATATACAATTAGTTGCAGAAAAATAAACGAAAGAAGTAAGTGCCCGAGTGGAACAGCGACCTCTGAAATGCCCAGAGGTCGCGAGTTTGACTCCTTGCGGGCACAAAGTTCACAATATTTATTCTGAGCCAAATAAGGCTCATATAAAATGTGTGATAATATGGTTAAAATGCTGGGTCCGTGGCCAAGTGGTTCGAGCCCAGCCAGCCTCGAGAACAGGCCTGGGTTCGAACCATCTTGGCCACATTTTTTTGTTACGTAAATAATTTAGCGACCGCCTAAAGGCGGTCGCAAAATAATACTTTGCGACCGCATTTAGCAGTCACAAAAAAGAAATATGATTTCTTATTATAAATATACAAAATATTTAGTGACCGCCACAGGCGGTCGTTAAAATAAACATAGCGACCGCATAAAGCGGTCGCAAATTTATTATAAAATTTATGATTATAATGATTATAATATTTTGCGACCGCAATTAGCGGTCGCTAAAATATATTTAACGACCGCAAATGAGCGGTCGCAAAAATAAACCAAACCATACGTGGTCAATACCCGGACATTTTTGCGACCACTTTTCCGACCGTTTTGGCGGTCGTTAATTTGCGACCGCCTTTGAAAAAGCGGTCGCTAAATGTTTGCGACTACTGTTTTAGCGACCGCCGTAAGCGGTCGCAAAAACGGTCGCTAATAATGTTTTGCGACCGTTTGGCGGTCGCTACGGCGGTCTCTAAAACCCGTCTTTTTTGTAGTGTAGTAAAATAATTTTTTGACCATATTGGGAAAACATAGAGGTCAAAAAATAAAATAAATAAAACAGATTGTTAGTTGACATGCTTATCAATAAGTTTAAAAACAGAGAGAGAAGAGAGAAATACAAGCAAAATTCGCCTTTGTGTGACTCAAATGAGAGTGTTAACTCAACTCTAAACCTCCTAAAGACTGTTCTGAGAAATAGATTCACAAATCTTGTGACCTCGCCGATAAACCTGCACAAAAGTCAGGCCGGAAATTGTTCACATTCATTCGACTATGGATTTACGAATTCTACACAGTTGTTTATGATAGAAGGTCATTTGCATGACTTATTTGAATTTTTTTTTCTGGTTGTAAAGAAATGAAGTAGAGTTATCGAATCTAAAACCAAAAAAATTCACATATAAAATAGATTTCATAACAATCATTCAATGGTATTATTACCTTATGAATTAATACTGATAATATTTTACAATGTAGTAATAATTTATAATTATAGTAATATATCACTAGATGAATATTATGCATGCTATCTTTGAATAAATGTAATAGTACTAATTTCATGCTATTTTCACAGAGGGTTTGTTAAATAAAAGATTTTTCCTAAAGACAATTGAAAATAAAATTTGCGGTAGATTAGAATATTAATTAAACACTTTGTGGGACATATAATATAATGTATTTGATTCAATAATTCATTTAATCCTGTAATCCAGTTTAAATGTTTTTTTTTTTTTTGTCTAATTGATCAATTTTTATTCGTCATATAATTAGAGAATCTCAAATTCTAACTATTTATTGCTTAGACATTGATGTTAACATGTAAATCTTTTTTGAATCTTGAGGGGGATTGTATATTAGATCTCAAATCCTAAAAGATTAATAAATAAATCACAGGTTAATTGAAATTTGGTCACATCATGTGCGTAAAGTCTGAAGCTCCCTAAACTATAGTTGCTGCTTGTCTATTAAAAGCCAATGGGTTTCTTTTTTTTTTTTTTTAAAAGAAATGACTAAGTATTGTGTGTAACAAGTTTTGTGGTGAAACTTATTTCAAGTATATGAATTATTTCATTAAAACGTATGATTTACTTTTATTACAATTTTTTTTTTTTAGGAAGTTAGTTGTTACAAATTAGTTTACCAAGTACCCAAATATTCAAAAAAAAATCACCAAATCACCTTATATCTCCCTTAATTCGTTCAAAAAAAAACCCGAGCTTGGGTCACTCACTCAAGTGAGGAGTCCAATGGCCAGGTGAGCTAGTGCATGAATTGAAGTATTTGAAATGTATGAATTATTTCATTAATAATATGAGTCAACTAAAAAAATGAATGGCTCTACAAAAGAGTGATTGCAAATCAATTTTACCATATGTAAGTCTCATATGCATCTGGTGTGCGATGCACTCAATCAAAAGTTAAATTTGTTTACACTGAAAAGTGTGGGCTGATTACTCTAAAAATTAATAGTAGTATAAATTGTACAGTGTAATTAACTCACATTTTTTATTATAATCAGTCCATATTTTAGTGTAAAAGTGAATGTACTATATATAACACTAATTGCATATAAAACTTTCACTTTTACCATTAAGAAGTTCACATTGTATGTACACTTCATAAATAATTGGAGTTATGTTGCCCCTCACCTTCCTTTCCCAAGCTAAAGGATTGGAGAAATGCTTCTTTTTATTTAGGGGCAAACACAAGGAAGACCACTTTTTTAGATGAAAATAAATGTAAGACCAAAAAATTTTATTGATAACATGTAAGACCAATTTAAGAATGTTAATTAACAAAACTTAAAAAATAAGTATCTGGCACCTATTACAACCTAACCTCTGCTTTAACCTACGACACATATAGCAAAAAAAAAAGAGAAGCCTGTGATGGGTGTCAAATCATTTTAAAAGGTTGGAATTCGCATTTGTTCATCCCATTATATAGGAACCTCTGCATATCCTCTACACTCAAGGGAGGGGCATTGTTCTAAAAGGGTGAGACGCTGCTTGGAGGGGAAGTTCGAAAATCAAACAAAGATTCACAAGGTGAATTTTAATCGATATGGTTGCACGATGGTGAATATATAATCGTGTGATGCATTGTGTTTAATTTTGATCGGAAAACAGGTAGGGTTTGCAATACAAACCCTAGTTTGCGTGAAAATGAAGTGGTGTTAACTGGGGAAAATGGAAATTGAATTTTTTTGTAGAATATGCATTTTCATTGTGTGTTGGCGTACTTATGGTATGTTTTTGGTATGATTTGGAGTGCAGTTATGGGAAAAGGGAAGAGGCGGGCGTCCAGCACATATGAGACGGAGAGTGAATATGATGATTCGAGGATATGTAGGAGGCCATTTATTAAATCATCTGCGGGACATTTATTAATGACCAGTTACTTTGATTAATATGTGAGACTGAGTTTCCTGATTGTGGTGTTGTGGAGGGGGTTTCTTAATTTTACTGCTCAAATGGTTGGGTTGTGGTGTGTATGAATAATAGTGTTATATTAGGTGTGTAGCGCATGTATGGTTTATTAAAAGCCATGAAATCATATGCCCAGTATATATTTGATGTTATGCTCGTGGAATTTTTATATTTTGTGACTCGTGTGTGTCTGTTTTCTACTATTTATATATAGATGTTCATCTGGTTTCTACTAGTTTATTTGCCTGTGAATCTGTTTTCTACGAGTTCATTTGCCTGTTGCTGATGCTCTAGTTAAATTGTTCAACGTTTTTGTAAACATATTTAAAATAAAAAAAATTGTGAAATTGTCTGCTACTTTTATCATTTCTCTTAACTTGTGCCAATTAAAACGAGGACCTGCTATGTTTGTACCTTTATATTTGAATTCAAAGAATAAATTTTTAGCTTCGAGTAAAACTTTAACTTCAAATACTTATTCAGGCCCAAATTTCATCAGACTCCTCTGATAAATATGATATAGTAATAAACTCTTAATCTTAGGAACTGAAATCTTTTTTTCTTACTTTTTTACCTGTGACATCCTAAAGTTCCAAGTAGTGAACTAAGCAATCTTGTAAATCACATGTCCAGTTCGATCAAATAATTAAACATGTTTACATGAAAAATTGTCATGATCAAATACTAATTGAAATTCCGCAATTTCAGAATCTCCCTGGAGAATTCAAAATAGTACAGAACATGGAATCTTATACTGAGATTGATTAACCTATGTTCCCCCCAGAAAGGAACACTTTTTAGCTTCCTTCTTTCTCTTAGGAGGATTACATCCTAAAATGTTAGGATTATACCATTAGTGGCTGACTTTCGGCACATGTTTCCTCACAGTGATATCAGATTCTGAAGAACCTAATGCTGTGAGCTGATGATATAATTTAGTTCTTGTCAGTAATTAACCAAAAAGTGAAAACCAAACTGAGTTGGCGAACTCAAAAAAGTATTTGGATAGATTCAGTACAATATTTCAATGCAATAAACATCAACACCAGTTGTGTGTAACTGTTTTTTTATATCTTGTGTTCATATGAAGAGAACGTAGCCAGCAAACGAGTATATCGTCGGAAGAAGGTATTAACAGTGTACTCAACTTTTAATTTCGTTATTTAATATAACTACAACATGGGGTAGTGTAGATGATGCATGGGATATGCGGTGCAACAAAAGGAAGCCTGAGTATGCAAGAAAACGTAAACATGGTTCATTGGGTGAAAGTTCAGTACCACATTATAGCGAAGGTGTGGTAGACTGGGTAATTTTTTAGGCCTATTTTGTAAATCTATATCATAAATATATGATGCAACTCTATGAAGTGTACTTGTTAATATTTAATTAGTGTGGATCCGTCTGGTATTTGTTTTTTTACGGTGAAAGGTTGTTGATGCTTGGGGTGTAAGGCTGCGGCAGGTTTATAGTGACAATGAGAGGGCGGCAAACATTGTTATATTTTCTGTTGCTTGCTGTGTATGTGCGTCGGAGTTATATATTGTACTGTAGTATAAATTTTTATGGCACCTAATGATTGGATTGTGGTTCAACAGGAACTAATAGTGAAGTGAAATGGTGGGCAAAATAGAAATCGTGAGAAGATGGTGGTGGAGCAGCTAAAAAATGTTAGGCATTCAGATGTCCTGTTGTTTACACATTTGACAGACAATCACTGGACTTTGTAAGTGGGAGAATTATAATTCCTTGCCCCCAAAAAGGAATAATGGACAAGACATGCACCTTGTAAGGGCAAACCTTGTTGTAAATGTTTTTTTTTTTTTTTGAGTTGGTAGCTTCTTGATGACATATTGATGAACCCTCTAAGTTATTTGCTTTGATACTGATTTATGCAGGGTGAATTTATTGTCTCGATTCTGAAAATTCCTTTTAAGAACATCACGGGTGGACATAAATTGCTGGAAATATTGAGAATAGGGCAGTCCCAGTGCATTGTCCACAGCAGGGTGAAAGCTCGGTGGATTGTGGAGTTATCTTGTGCTTTCTAATGGAGAATGAGTTCAAGCCGCAAAAGACCGTGAAAAATGTATTTAAGGGAAATGATTCAGGAGATTATAGGAAAAAACTAGTGGAGTGGTTCGTAGATCATATATCAGTAGAAGTCAAGTGTAGTTAATGACATATTGATGGGTGTGTTGGTGTTTGAGATTGCTGTGGTAGTGAATCATTTTGTGATATTTTGTTAGTGTGTGTTTACCAGGTATCTGCAGTAATCAATATGGTATGTAGTAGTTACTTATGGATACTTATTGATACTAGTATTTTGTGACAGTTGAAATTGTAATTTATGTTTTACTTGTTGTTAGTATTATCCAGTTTGCTAGGCATACGTACTAATATGAAACCAATGTATGTTGCATGTAGATACTTATTGTTGATAGATTTTACTAATGATATTTGTTGATGTGGCTATTATGGTGTATTAATTCTACCAAACAATCACCCAAGAAATATGTTCTTGAGTGGATAATATGGAGAGAGAGAGAGTAGAAAGTTTAGAGAGAGAAAATAAATGTGTGTTATGATTATGTTTTTTTTTTAATAGTACAAGAGAGACCTTATTTATAGGTGTGCAAGTGTGAGGTTGCACCTTGTGAGCCTACTTGGCTCCTGGTGTTGACGAGGGTCCGTGACCCGGTCTCGGTCCCTCACAATGCTACATTTACAATGCTCTGTCCTACAACATGTACATGTCCTATTTATACATCCGCTAACTGGGCCCTTAGGCTAGGCGAGCTACCTGGCAAGCTCTTCTGCCTTGTGCGATTTTTAGGGATGATGCAGCGGTGGACCTCGGCAATGTCTTCTTGTACAGGGGCGAGCTCCTTCTCGAGAGGGGAAGCTCGCCCATAGTCTTCTCTTCTTCTGGTGCCCCTGGCCGCTGGCCTTGGCCTATTGGGAACTCGGGCGACGTTCTCACCTACTTCGCCGAGCTCCCCTGTGTTGGCCTTGGTTCAGACCAATGACCTAGCTCCCGCTCACCTCGGCGACCTTCGTAGCCTTGGGATAATCCCTTGATTATCTTCCGGTAGTTCGCCTTGTCAACACTTATGGATACTAATGTTTTAGACAACACAATTTGTGAGAATATGTGATGCTTTTGGGGCTTCCGAATAGAGATGAGCAAAAATAATGTGTGAACAAACGGTGTATGAGTAGGGCAGGTTCAAGTGGTTGAATATGCACCATAGTATAATAAACTATGTATAATCACCTGCTTAGTCTATTATACTATTCCATAGTATATTATACTATGGAATAGTATAATATACTATTAATAAACTATGTATAATCACCTGCTTAGTCTATTATACTATTCCATAGTATATTATACTATGGAATAGTATAATATACTATTAATAAACTATGTATAATCACCTGCTTAGTCTATTAAACTATGAATAATCATCTGCTTAGTCTATTATACTATTCCATAGTATAATATACTATATGAACGAACGTAGAATTGCGTTAGTGCGTAGATATTAAATGGGAAATATGCAATGTCGTGAAATGTGGGAGAAGATGTAGAATGTACCATACTATAATAAAACACAAAATAAGCACATAGTAATTATACCGTTTTGTACTATAAATGACATTGTAACTAAAGAACGTCAATGGAATTGAGTCTATGGCTAACTTGAGCATGTTAATACCAGAAGACATTTAAAATTACAAAAAATATGAGTACAAAATAAGGACACAAATAATCAAATTAAAACCATGATGTAATGAAAGACATGTGATGAAAAAAAATCAATAATAAAAAGTGGCATTTTGTATGAGAAGAATAGCAGTATAAAAAAGATGATTACGTAAGAACACTTGCTTAAACACACAAACACCCCATAAATATTATATATCATAATGCATTACATGATTACACTGTATTCACAAAATATGGGTTTACCAAAATCCAAGCATGTTACAATACAATCCCTTTAGACCCCTGTGCCTATAAATTGTATGCCACTAATTGAATGCCTATCAAGACTCGGGTTGCTGCTCCACCACCCATTACAATGTCTTCTTCAAGCAACCATACATTTGTTCAAGCTTATCCAAGGTATACGAAGTCGGCGTGTCGAAAATGTGACCACTCAACATTCATTTACTTGAGCGAGACAAGCAACAACCCGGGTTGGCTATACTACCAATGCCCGAAGCTTTCATTCCGCATTGGTGCTTGCCGGTTGATAGTGATGCGATGGAAGATGAAAAGTCTCAAGAAATTACACAAGAAATCATGTATGAAACAACACTCCCTCTTCAACTAATTAGCAAACATTACTGAATTTCTCAAGCTAAATAAATGATACCTTGTTTCTCATTTTCTCATTCTCTTTGCTTTAAATGAGTCATATTCTTTCTTCAGCACCTTCATTTTGTATCTAGCTCGACGATTTTGGAACCAGATTGCAACTTTCTTGGGTTGCAGGTCAAGTTCTTTAGCTAGTTGGACTTTCCTCTCGGGTTCGATCTTATTTTCTACCTCGAAGCTCTTCTCAAGAAAATGAACGTGATTGGAGGAGAGTCGTCATTTTTTCTCCGGCGGGCGGAAGCAACATCGAAGTCCTCATTGCAATTTCTTGATTTCCAATCAATTTGTGTGAAGTATGGCTTCTCAGAGTTGCTTTCTCCTCGAACCTCTTTAAAGCTCTTAGCTCACCATGGATGCAGAGCCTAAAATAGAAACAATTATACTCTTATTATATACAGAATATTCATTTTCTCTCTCATCACCATCAAGTGTGCAAAGAAAAGTTTTCATATTGTATATCGGAAAGCTACTTTTCTCTTCTAGGCATTAAATCAAACAGTTAAAAGTCATTGCACAAAAAATCAAAAGGGAAGAAAAATAAAAACAGATTAAGAAAATGCAAGATGAACAATGAACAAGAAGGTAGAAGAAATCATTAAAACAACAAGGATATGATCCATTCTCTTTCATTTTATCACGCCATATTGAACAGGGTCATAGCGAAACCCTCTGAAACCACCCCCCCCCCCAAAAAAAAATTGAAACCCCAGGAACCTCACATACCTCCTACCTTCCACCGCAAAACAGGAACATGGCGAAAAAGCTTTCACCGTAGAATAGGCCTATAGCGACGAAGGCTTCCACCGCAGAAATCAAAACAGAGAGAAACTAAAAAAAATAGAAATCTAGGCCAAAAACCTCCCAAGTTGTCGACCCCTTTGCGTGAGCTGAAATGGTCGTCGCTGTCCCCTGCACCATCGCAGTCCTCTACGCCATCCTCGAAACCCCATTTCATTCGCACTCCCCCTCGCCGTTCACACTCCTTCACCTTGTTCCCCCTCCATCTCCCCTCCTGCCTTCATCGAATGCTCTGTGCGGAATGCTCCAAGATGAATTGCAAGATTTCCCCCAAATTCGAAAGCAAGGATGAAATCTGGGATCGAATGCTCTGGGCGGAATGCTCCAAGATGAATTGTAGGATTTCCCCTAAATTCGAATGCAAACTATACATTGATATACAATTTTGAAAATTTGAATTGGTGTATGATCTTTGTACGATGTTTTTATTTTTCGGGTAATGGGTATAACCTTTTCCATCAGTAGCATTTAATGTTCTTCTATTTGCAGGATGTATTAGGACGATATAGGGTGTAATTAATTAATATGTTAATAGATCTAATTAGGTTAATCTGGTCTTACATGTAAATGACATTAAATTTTGGTCTCCAATGCGGATGTGTTGTAAAATAGTGGAGCTGAATGTGTTTTTTCCTTTTATTTATTTAGGGGACATGCACTTGTTTTTAAATTTTTAATGAGAATGAGGATGAAAAATTATTTTTCTTCTCCATTTTTTAGTATATTGGATAAATGGTTGTCTACAAAGTGATTATTTCCTCCGTCCATAAAGGGCTTGCACTATGATGTGGACATAAATTTTAAGAAAAAAATGTAATGATCAGTAAAGTTTTGAGAGACGTAAAGTGAAAAAATTATTTGGATTGCAGTAAAGTAAACCCAAAATGTAAATAGTAATAATTATTTTTGTAATATGTAAATATTTTGAGAGTAGAGTTTATAAGAATTTATTTTTTGGTGCAAACAATTGTGAGACAGAGGTATATGGAAAATTTGCAAATAATTGTGGATTGGAGGGAGTATAATACTAGTGTTGTACTCTAATTTTAGAAACAATAATATAAAGTAGATTATTGGTGATATAGGAGAATGTGATGAAGATAATTATAAGATGAGAGAAAAATAATTAAATAGAGGAAATGATTATCTTGTTAAGGAAAAAAATTTAAATTATGAACTTTTATTATCATTAGTCATTACCAATTATCATATATTTATCCAAATTCTTATTGTCATTAATAAATTCTCTAACCAAATGTCACTTTAATTTTGGGTAAATTATTATATAAATTATTTTTCATAATATAAATCAATCTTAATTTCGTAATTTTATTATTTTGTCCAATGACAGTTTTCAATATTTTCCAGCCTTATATAAAAGGGAGCACGTCCCTCTTTTTAATAAGCTAGAGTTTTTTTCGAAATATATATATTTAATTTTTTTAGTTTATTTATTTTAATTTGTTGGTGTTATATTTTATCATATTTAATATGTAATGTATATTTCACTGTAAATTACGTGATTGTTCATTGATAAAAAATAAATATATAATGTTAATTATAAAGGTCAAAGGAAAAGAAATTCAAGAAAAATCTATTATGAATTATACAACAAAAGATTGTAATTACACACTCAATTAATTATATAGTTATATTTATAAATCTTAACAAATAATGATATGTAGAATAAGCTTGCATGTTATAGCCCCTTGTATTTATATAAATATATTTTATATTTTTAAAATATTAAGAAGTTTGTTGTGGAATTTGAATCATAATAACTTTCTCATGTAAATACTCCCTACGTCCACGATAAACGGTCCACGATAAACGGTCCACGTTGCCTTAAACGGTCATCCACAATATATGGTATACTTACCTAAAATAGAAAACTTACAATCATTATTTTCATTTTATATATATATACTCACTTTTACCCATCATATCAAGTACTTTTTTAATAATTAAATATTTTTTTATACTAATACGCTCACTTTTACACATCAACATCAACTCTTCTTAATAACCGTGAATTGAGAAGGTAGTCCAATTTTTGTAGACGGGGGAGTATTTGTTACTCGACCACGTCCCTCCCTTCATATCCCACTCAATTAAATGACCAACAATATATAAAAAATTTAAAATCTTCCTTACAAAAAATAATTTCTCACTTTCTTTGATTCTACCCCATCTTACCAATCAATTCCATCATTTTCTTTGCACCATGCATTTCAATTTTACCTTTCTATCATCGTTTATTTACAAAAGAACTCACTGTATTATGATGTAATTGATAAAAAAATAACAAAAAATTTAGTTTGCACTATACAGATGGCATGCACTTGAATTTTTTAATTTTATTTTATTTTATTTTTATGTTTTTCAAAATATACAATATATATTGAATTATGTTTTTCTTAGAAATTTATAAAATGGTTCTTAAAATTGACACTAATAACAAAGGTAAAGTTTTCTTTGTGAAATTGTTCATTAACTTATTGTGAATCAATTTTAAAATATTAAACATTTGATCAGTAGTATAAAATGTTTTGGTCAATAATATTATGTTCTAATTGTTATAGATTTTATTGACCCCAACTTTTGATACTCCTGATAAATATTTCGATGCACTTGATCAAATACTTAATACTTTAAAACAGTTTCATGATAAGTTTATCATGAACTATTTTCACATAAAATCTATTCAATTAGAAATTGTTGTGTGCAATAAAAATAAAATAAAAACTTCAGTGCAGGAAAAATAATAGAGTGACTCTAAAAATAAAACATTAACCTTTGCATATTTGTAAAGTTTTGTATAAAAAATTATTTGTAATAAGCTTATCATGAGATTATTTTAAAGTATTAAATATTCCATCAAGAGTATCAAAAGTTAGGTAAATGATAGTATTACATTTAAATAGTATTTTTTTAACTTAAAATTTTGATGATCTTGATGAATTTTTGATACTCTCTTAATTAAATATTTTATACTTTAAAACAATTTCATAATTAATAAGCATATCATGAATTATTTTCAAATAAAACATACTCGAACTTATTAGAGTGCCATTAACAAAAATTTTGTTCTAAATCTAATTACACATTTCTTCTTCTCCTTCGCCTTTTGCTTTAACATTGTTGCTTGTGATTACATTTATTTATTCTTGTGTTGTAAATAAAAGAAAATAATTTGGGGTTAATATCTTCTTACATATAAAAATATCTTTATTAATGGACAATCATTTTGATTTTTCTTTTTCTGCAATTGCTATACTAAAATAAATAAATAAACCAAAGTAAAATATATGTAATGTATTTGCATAACATGAAAGAAAAATGTGGGAACCCTATTGAATCGCACACAAAATGTTAGAGCGGAATGAAGAAAAAAAAATTACAATAAAATATTCATGTTTAATAACGCCTCAAGGAAAAAGAATCAAAATTTTCTTTTCTGTTATGAAATTATAATTCGGTAGAGGATGATTTACATATTGGTTCAAAAAAGTCACTATATTTGCAAAAAAACATATTTTTTTCTACACAGAATTAATTTATAACTAATGTAAATTTTGTGAATTATTTTGTAATTTTTCCTTCATTAAATAGATGAGTGTTTTTGTAATTTAAATTAGGTAGAAAAGAGAAGAGGGGGAAAAGGTGTTGGAGAAAAATTAGTAAAACTCCCAATTTGAATACTGCCAGGGTTGTCCTAATGACCACACAATTAACGGATAACTTCTACATAACCACCTTACTAACTGTCCATTTGAATGAAAATTAATCTAAATCCAAGAAATAGTCATTCTAGTGTCACACTTGCATTAAATTTTTTTATTTCTTTTAGAAAATACCCCAAATACCAATACTAAAAAATAATAGATTAGTCTTGCATGCACCAGTTACATACTTACACAAAATACTACTGAAAAGTTACACATGTTATTACTGAAAAGTGTATCTTTCATAGTGTAACTTTTCAGTAATAATTTGTGCAACTTTTCAGTTATAAACTGTGTAACTTTTTAAAAATGAACTTGAGTTGCACCGTGTAACTGGAGCACAAGAGACTTACTCAAAAATAATCATTACTCCATCTGTCCCACAGAAATTTGCACACTTTCTTTATTTGAACGTTCCACACAAATTTGTGCACTACTAAAACAAGGAAATAATAATTTGTGTGCACACTCACAAACAAATACACACATTTACCCATATGTCATTACTTTATATATAAAATACATTTGATCTAGTAATAACACATATTTGCTCCCAATTTGTATTGGCGCGAATGTGTGTTAAAATGTACTTTTATGAGAACAAATATTTATTTTTTTAATTTATTCACCTTCCTTAAACTTAGATATATTGTTTCATTTAATAATACACGTTTTACTACTTTACATTTGTTATTTCATGAAAAATAATTATTGCTATAAAAATTAATAAATATTTATGAAAAATTGATATTTGTTCTTATTGTAATACACATTTTTCTCTTATATTATATAATAAAATATTTATTTCTATAAAAATAATTCAATATATATAAAAGAACAACATTTAATTTGATAGCAACATACATTTACTCTAAAAGTAACATATATTTGCTCTCAATTTGTGTTATTTAATTTCATTTGATAGTGACATGCAATTTGTCTTTACAGTATCATGCATTTGTGCATATATATATATACAAATTGGAAGTTAAAATTCCATTAGTCATGTGCGAGATTTTGAAATAAAATATTCCAAATATATCCCGATATCCACAAAATTTTGAACATGAGTTATTTTAGAAATTTTATATCCATAAAATATTTTATATGAGTGTTTATGTACTCGGATTGGCTGTTTGATGGAGGTTAGACTTGAAATAGTCCATCTCACCCAAAATAGATCCATAAAATAAAGGTTTAGCTTTGTAAACATCAAGTGTCGTGCAATTCAGATGTATTTTTAAAAAGTCATCCTATTTCTGATAAGTTATTCTTGTTTATGCAAAAAAAATCACCACATGAAATTGTCTTCTTAGTATAGACAAATGTAACTTAATAAATATTGACATAATTTTTAATATATATATATATTTGAGTTACGGTAGTGCACCTGTGCTCAATAAAATTACTCAAAAATAAAAGACATGTTATGTGAGTTCAACTAGAGTAAACATTTACTTGATCTAGTTTTATTATACTGACAAAAACTTATATAAATTCAAATTTGCGCTAAATTTCGGTTTATCAATTATCATTATTATATCTATACATTATTATTGTTATGTATATTTACTAATATTGTGATGCATATACACTATCACTATTAAAAGACCAAGTAATTATTATAATAATAATAATATTGATAATATAATAACAATGATAATAATTATACATAATAGTAATACGAATTTGTGTAAACTCTGGTACAAAATACCTACTCATTATTATTATATTTTGGAAAGCTTAGGGGCAACTCATTCTTTTTTCTTTTTTTTTTGAAAGCAATGGCAACTCATTCTTAAGATAATGGAAGTATGGATGGCAAATCACCCATTCTTCAGTATTATTTACACTGTGATTTTATTTTATCGTACAAGGATTAAACGATTTTTTTTTTGACTTACTATATTGTTATATTCATTCCATCACTAGCTTTTATTTCTGCAATTTCATATACCACAAAATTGTGGGTGCACCACGGTGCATTTGAGATTTATGCTCAATTTTAACTTTAATTTTTACTGGTCCAACTCTAATATGAACCGGTCAAAATCGATTTTAAAATTGAGGTCCAATTAAAATTATATAGAATACATTCAAGTGCACTCAAAACACGCTATTCATATACATTGTTTTTATAGAATGAAAATATCCAATTTTTCCTTTATGTTAAGGGAATAAAAAGTACTTTCTTTAAAAAAAAAGGGAATAAAAAGTACTACATACGTCCCATGGGAATTTGCACCCTACGGGATGACACATTTTTTAAGAAATATTTGTTTTATATATAAAGTAGTGGCATATGCGTAAATATGTGTATAAGTTTGTGAATATACACGCAAATCAATGCTTCCTATTTTTAGTAGTGTACAAATTTATGTGGGACGTCCAAATAAGAAAAGTGTTCAAATTTCTCCGGGACGGAGGGAGTAAAAGGATCAACTCTTTCTCATTTTCCATTTTTTTTTAATAAAATCAAAATGAGCTATAACCACATGTATTATTATCATTTGTATTAATTTAAAACCTTAAAACTTATCGCAACAAAAGATCAGATGTACGGAAAAATACGTCCCACGTTATAATAATGTTTAAAAAGAAAATGGAGAGAGTATGTATGGTTGGCAGCAGGATAAGAGGGAGAAAAGAAATAGGGAATCACACGTGTGGAGCAGTACAGGTCACGTGATGAACCGGTGAAATGCACGTGCGGATATGTGAGAAAGGACAGAAGTAGGTGAGAGATGGGGCAGGTGGCACGTGACTATTCCATGGTATGTCAGAAAGAATAGGAAAATAATTTTATTACAATAAAAAAGAAAAATAAAATAATAAGAGAGTGTGGACACAGCTGTAAACGAGTAGTAACCGCTGCGGCAGAGTCATGATGCATGCATGCGCAATTTTGTTTGTTTGATGTTGAAATTTGACGCCTACCTTTATTTCTGCACCCCTAAATGCGGCTACTTTTTCTTTTCTATATTTCTGCTCCCTCTGCTTTTTTAATTATAAGAGGAATATTATTGCTATAACCGTTATTTTTTCTTTAAAAAAAATTGTATTTTTTAATTTATATGCATTCTATTTATGATAATTATTCAGGGGTGTTTGGTTGAGCCCTTTTTATTAAAGTTATAGTATGTGTTTGGTATAATTCTACTGTGACTTTGATTTCTAGAAACTAAGGAATCTAACATAGTTCTACTATTTGAGAATTATGACTTTCATTCTATACCATTTTCATTCCTATACCATTTTCATTTTTATACAATTTTCATTCCTTATAATTATACCAAACATCTCCTTAATTTATATGTCTAGAAGATATCATAAATGTTTGAAGAATAGAGGTAGTATCTTCGTTTAAGGAAGATTTACATACTTTTTTAGCTTTTATAAAATTTACTTTCTTCTTTCTAAATTTTTCCGATTAGAATGAATGTAGAGGTTTTAATCACAAATACAAATTTTACTTTAAAGAGCTAATTAAAATTGAATTTAGAAAGCGATTAT
The DNA here is from genome assembly GCA_026898435.1 of Prunella vulgaris. NCBI lineage: Eukaryota > Viridiplantae > Streptophyta > Magnoliopsida > Lamiales > Lamiaceae > Prunella > Prunella vulgaris. Next base: position 256,383 of record JAPKLY010000068.1, on the reverse strand, counting down.
AAGAGTTTTCTAAGTGACAACCCTCTAAATTCCGAGAGTTGTTAAAAATCACTCTCCAAAACACATTTTAGAAAGTGGTTTTAACACCGGTGAATCCTCTTCTTTGAGTACGGGTACATTGAACATCATTCTCTGAAAACCTGGAGTGATGAGTGAGGGGGCGACCATGAATCACTCCATTGGAGTTACTGCTCAACGTTCCTGTAGCTACCAACCGAGTAAAATGATCCAAATAAAGATAACAAATGGCTGGTGGCTCGAAATCGTGCTTAGCATCAGCAGAAAATATAGTCGGCCAACTATCTTGACGGCTTGCTCCACTCAATGGCGTTCTTTATCCCACAAGAGCTTTAAATCTTCTATCAAATGAGTCAAATATAAATTTAAGTCGTTACCAATTTATTTAGGTCCTGATATCAACATAGACAATATCATGTAAGTGCGCTTCAAGCATAACGAGGGTAAAAAGTAATACATCATCACAATCATTAGCTATGTTGTGGTTGGTACTTTGGATACCGTATCGATTCATTCCATCAGTTGAGAGTGCAAGATGCAACTGTCGTGGCTCATTGCCAAATTATGGATGTCTGACATTGAATGTCTTCCACTGGAGTAATGAGTAGAGTGTCTTAGCAATCCATCCTTAATCTAATAATCATGATGCCAAGTCAAATGTCTAGCATCCACAGTGCTACTATGCATTCTCATGAATCTTGATATTATTAGGAAGTACCACATCACCTTGGCGGGAGATTTATTTTTCTTATATCGCTTCTACCCATACTTGAGATATTCGTCGAGATCTGCATACTCCTTCCGAAATAAGATATAATCACCTGGGCAAGCATGGATTTTCTGATATGTTAGCTTGATGGACTTGAGCATTAGCTTAGCATCATATGCTCTCGCAGGCAATTTTCATCGGGCAATAGACCCGTAAATGCTTTCAGCATATTTGTGAAGCACACATTCGATAATTGGTGAGTTATTTTTTAGGTTGAACAATATAAACACAGTTGACAGTTTTGTTGCCTTCTTACATTTGAGGCAAAGGAGTAATCCAGCGTCATCCCTTAACTTTTTTGACATATAATGATGATCTTGCAGATTTTCGTCATCTTCACTAGATGTATCAACACTCGGTATATCTCCAAACTATACATATCCATTATATCTTCAAACCTAACGTCAGTTCCTAGATTATTTGAGCCACGTTCATCTCTTCTCTATCCATGAGATGTCAGAACTATATATGATTTATCAATACTGTGACTCATCAAGTGGTCGAACAAACTTTCTCAAGCATGGATATTTTTTTATTCATACATTTTCAATACAGATATGGAATATACTGATGGTCAATGCAGTGTCTAATTGCATGATTACAAGATTCTTTCACCACAATCCTATACTCATCTAATAATCGATCTGCTTGAACTTACTTTCGATCCATATAGGACTAGAGATGTCTATAGGAAGGACAATATGATTGTCATATATATGTTCAGATTCTTGTTTAAGTTTCAATGTACCATTCCTTTGGTAAATACACCTTACTAATGTGAATTCACCCTTGTTTTGCTAAATACACCCAACTAAAGTAAATAGACTCTTCTTTTCGTAAATACAATCTATTAAGAATTTATATATATACTAACAACAATTCTTAATTCTAACAATATTCAAACAATTCCTAATCCTAACAAAAAATATAAGGTACTAACAAAAATATTATACATGAATATAAATATTTATGAAGAATATTTTTTTGTAAAAGAAACTTTTAATTCAAAATTTTGCTCCATAATTACTACCAATAAGCTCTTATATTTTTTTAAAAGAAATATTGAATAAACTTTTTGAACATTATAATTGGGATATATATTTGTTGTGATACGATTATTAAAGTGGGCCAAGCCCATAAATGATCGGACGAGGCCCAAACACAATATGTTATGTGTAAGAGATAAGCTGAGTTTGGATACTGAAGATTAATCAGGAATTCTGATCCGGGAGATTGGATCCGGAGGAAAGATCCTGAACCTGAAAGAATCTGATCCTAAGCCTGAGCGAAGGTTTGATACTGAGTCTGAGTGCACTGATCCTGACTCTCATCCTGGGTGTTTAGATCCTGAAGGCACTTGTCTCCTGAAGACTCAGTAACCTGAAGACACAATCCTGAGATTATGCCTGAGCTGAAATTGCCTAGTTCCTGAGTCACTCATCCTGAAATCATATGCTAAGCTGACAACTATGAGCAAAATAGAGTATGACAAAGGCTATTTCAACAGAGTGATAAAGTCGGTTATTTGGACAGCTGGCGGTGTAATCCTATTGGACATCGGAATAGTTATTCTTGGCGGTTATAACCATACCAATTAGTTGATTGGTTATGAAATTAAAGGCGGTTAAAGGATAGGTCTATAAGTATGTATTCAAACCAGAATTGAGAGACTCACGAAACAAAATATTCACATTCTAGAGTGAGAAAGCTTTGTAATATGTAACTATTATCCAATGATTAGTGAAGTGGGGAAACCCTATCCGTGGACGTAGATCAACATATCAAACCACATAAAATTTCTATGTTCCTTCATTTTTTTAATTTCTGCAATTCGTGTTCTTCGGAGTTCTTCGAAAGTTCTGATTATTGATCAAAAGGCTTCAAAATCTTATTGAGGTTGATTTAATTATCACAACACAATATGATATAACTTGGAGTGCGAGCACAAACACAAACAAAGCCCATGTGTACAAGCACGGGCAAGATCAAAATTCACGAGCACGAGTAAGTTAAGCACCAATGTACACGAGCAAGTCGAGCACCTACAAGCACGAGCAAGTCGAGCACCTATGGGCACGAGCAAGTCGAGCACTAATCTTTAGAGGTAGAATTTGTGTACCAAAAGGAGATGAGTTGCGAGATGAGATAATGAGAGAAACCCATTATACTCCATATACTACACATCCCGTTGAAATAAAGATGTATAAAGACCTCAAGAGTAACTTTTAGTGGAGGGGAATGAAGCGTTTGATCGCTCAGTTTGTTAAAAGATGTCTTACTTGCCAAATGACCAAGTCTGAACATCAGCGACCAGCCGGACTGTTGAAACCATTGGAAATTCCTGAATGGAAATGGGAACATGTGACAATGGATTTTGTGACAGGTCTACCTAGAGGTCCTAAAAAACATGAAGTCATATGGGTCATAGTCGATAGGCTAACTAAAGTCGCTCGATTTATATCAGTCAAGATGAACTACCCAATGAACCGACTGGCTAAATTATACATCGATGAGATAGTACGGTGGCACGGAGTTCCAATGTCGATCATCTCCGATCGTGATTCACGTTTCACTTCAAATTTTTAGAAGAGCTTGTAATCAGCTATGGGCACCAAATTAAATTTCAGTACATCCTTCCATCCACAGACTGATGGACAATCGGAAAGAACAATCCGAATTCTAGAGGACCTATTAAGGACATATGTTGTGGATTTTGGAGAAAGTTGGGAAGATTATTTGTCCTTAGTAGAATTTGCCTACAATAATAGCTATCAGTCTATCATTGAAATGTCACCATATGAAGCACTTTATGGGCGAAGATGTAGGACACCAATCTACTGGGATTAGGTTGGAGTGAGATAGGTATTGGGCCCAGAACTGGTGGAGAAATATGTGGAAACAATTAATACGATTTGTGAGAAAATCAAGATTGCCCAAGATCAACAAAAGTCATATGCAGGTTTGCGGAGGAAGGACTTACAATTTGAAAAGGGAGAAATGTATTTCTGATGGTTTCTCCCATTAAAGGAATAATTCGATTTGGAAAAAGAGGAAAGTTAAGACCAAGATATGTGGGACCATTTGAAATCTTGGAACGAGTTGGAGATGTGGCATATCAACTTGCTTTAACTCCAGAGTTATCTTCTATTCATAATGTCTTTCACGCATCGATGCTTCGGAGATACGTTCCTGACCCCAGTCACCATATCAAACTCGATAATTTGGAATTCAACAAGGATCTTAGATATGAGGAACGACCCATATGTATTCTTGGGGTTAAGACCTTGAGGAATAGAGATATACTCTTAGTCCTAATACAGTGGAAGAGACATGGAGAAAGAGAAGCAACATGGGAGCGCGAAGGGGAGATACTAATTAAATACCCTGAACGATTGGCAAATTAGGTGCGAATTTCGGGAGCAAAATTTTTAAAAGGTGGGGAGAGTTGTAACACCCCATTTTCAAATATATTATATTTTATATTTTTAAATAATTTAACTATTTTTTTTGTATATATATTAAAAAAATTTAAAAGAAATATTTGTTAGTTTGAAAATTTTAGTTTACTAAATTGAAGAGCTAATATCTTTTATGAACTTTAAAAGTTTAGCAGGATGGCTTACTGAGGAGGTCGAGCTCGATTGCGACTCACTCGACGCAAACAAATAAGAAAAAAATAAATAAATTAGGCATGAATCAATTAGATATAATCTAATAACAAAGTATTTAATAATTAAAAAAAGAGGTTATATATGTTATGACACTAGTAAAAATAAACCTTAAATATTTTAAATGAAAAATATACATTGTATTTAGGTGAATTCTTAATAATTACTAAGTTATAAAATTTAATATAGCTTATTTGAATTATTTTAATATTTTAATCATGAATGTATCTCTATAAATATGTAAAAATCTTATATCAAATTCTATAGACTAAATATCCTTATTATATTACTAAATAATATTATATTACTATTAAATTTTAATAATATATATAAATAATATAAAAAAATTGAATGAGGGAGTTAAATGGACTAAGTCCATAACTCACCCCTCAATTTGTGTTGTAGCGTGAGTTTTAAATATAATATATATATATATATATATATATATATATATATATATATTAATAGTTAAGAATATATATAATGCTTATGTATATATGTAGTAATAAAATATGTTATATATATATATATACGAGTCGTTCTTCTGTGCATGCGAGTGCAATCTATGCACCACTAATTTTTTACTATTTCCATATCAAATTTTCTTCCGCCAAGTATATATATCTGTTGCCTTTTATATACAAATGAAACTATTCCAATTTTTTGTTTTTATTTTTTCTGAAAGTAACTATCCCAAAAATCATAAGTTTTGTACGAATTTATTTATTATACAATTAATATCATCGTTCACAATACAAAATATTATTGTGCCACTAAATAAATATAATGATATAAATAAATATATGCATCGATGTCAATTTTTTTGAAAAATAATACTCCAAAAATAATATATAATACCTAAAAAATAATTTATAAAATCCAAAGAATAATTTATGGGTGGGTTTCAAAATATAAGGTTTGAAATTTGGATCTTCTGTTTTGCTTAGTTTTTCCTTGAATTATTTGGATCTATATCTAAAAAATAATTTATAAAATCCAAAGAACAATTTATGGGTGAGTTTCAAAATATAAGGTTTGAAATTTGAATCTTCTGTTTTGCTCAGTTTTCCCATGAATTATTTGGATCTTCTTTTTAGTTTAATTATTTACTTTTTTTGGGGTATTGTGAGTTGATCTTGGGGTATTATAAATTATTCTTGGAACCAGGTGAGTTAGCTCACCTGGCCACCGGGCTCCTCACTCAAGTGAGTGACCTGGGTTCGATTCCCTTTGGGAACGAATATGAGGGAGATATAACGTTGGCACGGAGATATATGGGTGTATGGAGACTTGGTGAACTAACTTCTAACCACTAACCACTAACATTTACCGATCAAAAAAAAATTATAAATTATTCTTGGAGTATTGTGACTTGTTCTTGGGGTATTTACTTATATTTGTTCTTGAGGTATTGTGATTTGTTCTTCGGGTATTGAGAATTGTTCTTGAGGTATTATAAATTATTCTTGGGGTATTGTGACTTGTTCTTGGGGAATTTATTTATATTTGTTCTTGGGTATTGTGATTTGTTCTTCGGGTATTGTTATTTGTTCTATGAGTATTGAGAATTGTTCTTGAGATATTTACTTAAACTTGTTCTTGGGGTATTGTAAGTTGGTCCTGAGGTATTTACTTACACTTATTCTTGGAGGTATTGTGACTTGTTCTTGGAGTATAAGTTATTTTTTGGGTATTGTATGTTGTTATTGGGGTATTTTTAATACCGAATGAATAATTTATAATAGTTAATGAACAATTTATAAATGAATAAACCCAAAGAATAATTTATAATACCTAAAGAACAAATTATAATACTCAAAAAACAATATATAATACTCAAATAATAATTTATAATATCCAAAAAATAATTTATAAATGAAAATTTAATAAATAAATCAAGTAATACTCAAAGAACAATTTATAATACCCAAAGAACATCTTATAATACCCAAAGTACAATTTATAATACCCATAGAGTAATTGCTTAATTTTTCCATGAATTATTTGGATCTTCTTTTTAGTTTAATTATTTACTTTTTCTTGGGGTATTATTAATTATTCTTGGGGTATTTATTTATATTTGTTCTTGGGGTATTTTGATTTGTTCTTCGGGTATTGTTATTTGTTCTTCGGGTATTAAGAATTGTTTTTGGAGTATTGTGAGTTGGTCTTGGGGTATTATAAATTATTCTTGGGATATTTACTTATATTTGTTCTTGGAGTATTGTGATTTGTTTTTCGGGTATTGTTATTTGTTCTTCGGGTGTTGATACTTGTTCTTGGGGTATTTACTTAGACTTGCTCTTGGGGTATTATAAATTGGTCTTGGGGTATTGTGACTTGTTCTTGGAGTATTGTAAGTTGTTTTTGGGGTATTGTATATTGTTATTGATGTATTTTTGTATAGAGTTGTTCTTGGGGTATTGTGAATTGTTCTTGGGGTATAATACCTAAAGAACAACTTATAATACCCAATGAATAATTTATAATACTCAATGAACAATTTATAAATGAATAAACTCAAATAATAATTTATAATACCTAAAGAACAAATTATAATACTCAAAAAACAATATATAATACTCAAATACTCCCTCCGTCCCAGAAGACATTGCGATGTCTTTTTGGCACGCGATTTAAGAAAAAGGTATAATAAGTACATTTTTATGATATTATATGTGTGTTGTGAGAGTATAGTTTAATAAATGATTTCCACTTTTAGACATGCAAACTTTTTGTGGGACAGACCAAAATAGAAAGTATGCAATGTCTTTTGGGACGGAGGGAATAATAATTTATAATATCCAAAGAATAATTTATAAATGAAAATTTAATAAATAAATCGAGTAATATTCAAAGAACAATTTATAATACCCAAAAACATCTTATAATACTCAAAGAACAATTTATAATACTCATAGAACAATTGCTTAATTTTCCTATGAATTATTTAGATCTTCTTTTTAGTTTAATTATTTACTTTTTATTGGGGTATTGTGAGTTGATCTTGGGGTATTATAAATTATTCTTGGGGTATTGTGACTTGTTATTGGGGTGTTTACTTATATTTGTTCTTGGGGTATTGTGATTTGTTCTTCGGGTATTGAGAATTGTTCTTGAGGTATTATAAATTATTCTTGGGGTATTGTGACTTGTTCTTGGGGAATTTATTTATATTTGTTCTTGAGGTATTGTGATTTGTTCTTCAAGTATTATTATTTGTTCTATGGGTATTGAGAGTTGTTTTTGTGGTAGTTACTTAAATTTATTCTTGGGGTATTGCAAGTTGCTCTTGGGGTATTTACTTACACTTATTTTGGGGGTATTGTGACTTGTTCTTAGAATATTGTATGTTGTTATTGGGGTGTTTGTAATACCCAATGAATAATTTATACTCCTACTTAATGAACAATTTATAAATGAATAATTGATAAATGAATAAACCCAAAGAATAATTTATAAAACCTAAAGAACAAATAATAATACTCAAAGAACAATATATAATACTTAAATAATAATTTATAATATCCTAAGAATAATTTATAAATGAAAATTTAATAAATAAATTAAGTAATACTCAAAGAACAATTTATAATACCCAAAGAATATTTTATAATACCCAAAGAACAATTTATAATACACATAGAACAATTGCTTAATTTTTCATGAATTATTTGATCTTCTTTTTAGTTAAATTATTTACTTTTTCTTGGAGTATTGTGAGTTGGTCTTGGGGTATTATAAATTATTCTTGGGGTATTGTGACTTGTTTTTTGGGTATTTACTTATATTTGTTCTTGGGGGTGTTGTGATTTGTTCTTCAGGTATTGTTATTTATTTTTCGGGTATTAAGAATTGTTCTTGGGGTATTGTGAGTTGGTTTTGGGGTATTATAAATTATTCTTGGGGTATTTACTTATATTTGTTCTTGGAGTATTGTGATTTGTTCTTCGGGTATTGTTATTTGTTCTTCGGGTATTGAGACTTGTGCTTGAGATATTTACTTAGTCTTGTTCTTGCGGTATTGTAAATTGATCTTGGGGTATTTACTTACACTTATTCTTGGGGTATTGTGACTTGTTATTGGAGTATTGTAAGTTATTTTTAGGGTATTATATGTTGTTATTGGGGTATTTTTGTATAGAGTTGTTCTTGGGGTATTGTGAATTGTTCTTGGGGTATAATAATTTGTTCTTGGGTTATAATACCTAAAGAACAACTTATAATATCCAATGAATAATTTATAATACTCAATAAACAATTTATAAATGAATAATTGATAAATGAATAAACCCAAATAATAATTTATAATACCTAAGGAACAAATTATAATACTCAAAGAACAATATATAATACTCAAATAATAATTTATAATGTCCAAAGAATAATTTATAAATGAAAATTTAGTAAATAAATCGAGTAATACTCAAAGAACAATTTATAATACCCAAAAAAACATCTGATAATACTCAAAGAACAATTTATAATACCCATAGAACAATTGCTTAATTTTCCCATGAATAATTTGGATCTTCTTTTTAGTTTAATTATTTACTTTTTTTGGTAGTATTGTGAGTTGATCTTGGGGTATTATAAATTATTCTTGGGGTATTGTGACTTGCTATTGGGGTGTTTACTTATATTTGTTCTTCGGGTATTGAGAATTGTTCTTGAGGTATTATAAATTATTCTTGGAGTATTGTGACTTGTTCTTGGGGAATTTATTTATATTTGTTCGTGAGGTATTGTGATTTGTTCTTCGGGTATTATTATTTGTTCTATGGGTATTGAGAGTTGTTTTTGTGGTAGTTACTTAAATTTGTTCTTGGAGTATTGCAAGTTGGTCTTGGGGTATTTACTTACACTTATTTTTGGGGTATTGTGACTTGTTCTTAGAATATTGTAAGTTATTTTTGAGGTATTGTATGTTGTTATTGGGGTATTTGTAATACCCAATGAATAATTTATACTCCTACTTAATGAACAATTTATAAATGAATAATTGATTAATGAATAAACTCAAAGAATAATTTATAAAACCTAAAGAACAAATTATAATACTCAAAGAATAATATATAATACTTAAATAATAATTTATAATATCCAAAGAATAATTTATAAATAAAAATTTAATAAATAAATTAAGTAATACTCAAAGAACAATTTATAATACCCAAAGAACAATTTATAATACACATAGAACAATTGCTTAATTTTTCATGAATTATTTGATCTTTTTTTTAGTTAAATTATTTATTTTTTCTTGGGGTATTATGAGTTGGTCTTGGGGTATTATAAATTATTCTTGGGGTATTGTGACTTATTTTTTGGGTATTTACTTATATTTGTTCTTGGGGGTGTTGTGATTTGTTCTTCAGGTATTGTTATTTATTTTTCGGGTATTAAGAATTGTTCTTGGGGTATTGTGAGTTGGTTTTGGGGTATTATAAATTATTCTTGGGGTATTTACTTATATTTGTTCTTCGGGTATTGTTATTTGTTATTCGGGTATTGAGACTTGTGCTTGGGGTATTTACTTAGACTTGTTCTTGTGGTATTGTAAATTGATCTTGGGGTATTTACTTACACTTATTCTTGGGGTATTGTGACTTGTTATTGGAGTATTGTAAGTTGTTTTTAGGGTATTATATGTTGTTATTGGGGTATTTTTAAATAGAGTTGTTCTTGGGGTATTGTGAATTGTTCTTGAGGTATCATAATTTGTTCTTGGGTTATAATACCTAAAGAACAACTTATAATATCCAATGAATAATTTATAATACTCAATAAACAATTTATAAATGAATAAACCCAAATAATAATTTATAATACCCAAGGAACAAATTATAATACTCAAAGAACAATATATAATACGCAAATAATAATTTATAATGTCCAAAATATAATTTATAAATGAAAATTTAATAAATAAATCGAGTAATACTCAAAGAACAATTTATAATACCCAAAAAAACATCTTATAATACTCAAAGAACAATTTATAATACACATAGAACAATTGCTTAATTTTCCCATGAATTATTTGGATCTTCTTTTTAGTTTAATTATTTACTTTTTCTTGTGGTATTGTGAGTTGATCTTGGGGTATTATAAATTATTCTTGGGGTATTATGACTTATTTTTTGGGTATTTTGATTTGTTATTCGGGTATTGAAAATTGTTCTTGGGGTACAATTATAGTCACTGCCAAATAAAAACTCAATTCTCATTTTGAATAGTCTATTTTGTTGTCAAATTTACTTATTACATCAAATCACAGCCCTCAATTGACCTTCTCAATTTGAATGAAATCAAAATTATGAAGTGGTTTTATGTATTTTGTTCTTGGAGTATTTATTTTTGCTCTTGGGTATTTACTTTTGTTCTTCGGGTATTATTTTATTTCCTATTGCTCTCTTTTCCTACTGCTTCCACGATGAAAATTACTACTAATATTCAACTACTGCTTCCACGATCAAATCAATACCCCCAAGAACAATTTAGTTATACCCCAAGAACAACTTCTTAATACCCAAAGAACAAATATTTGTAATACCCCAAGAATAACTTAATATACCCAAAAACACACAGTGCGGTGTGTAGTGTATATTTCTGGAAAAAACAAATTAAATTTAAAATTGAAGTAAAATCCAAGTGCATAGTATGCAGTTGAATGCACAGAAGTTTTTGCGATATATATATATATATATACACGATACAACTATATATTATTGTGCGATACAATTATATATATACAGATATATACATACGAGTGTCAGTATAAAAAAAGGGGTCTAATTAATGCTATAAATAAAAAAAATTAGCTTTAAAGTAAATAAGACATCGAGAAGCTACATCATTTTCATTCTCAGAGACGTTTCATCTTCTCTCTTCTCTCCCTCTCTCTCTCTCTCTACACCCTCTCTCTAAAATAAAATTCCGCCATTGATTCAGCTGAAACTCAAAGGTACATCGACATTTAGAGGTTTCAAGGTAGATTTGAGAAAATTCTATCTTCTTCAACTTCTATTTTCAAAGAGTTATCACAGAAACTTGACGATCTTCCATAAAAATTTTATTCTCTTTTTTTTCATTATTTTCTGCAATATTTCCTTGAGGGTGATGATTAGATAATTGTGTTGAGGCCAAAAATATTATTTTAGCACTTGATTGAGAATTTAAAATGAAAATTTTCTTTTTAGCCTACAAACTTGTCAATAATGATGATATTTGATTTACAATAGGGGATTACATGTTGATTTTGTGGTTGCATGTTGTTTTCGTCATTGCATGTGGCTTTTACCTTGTTTTTCCTACTGTAAATCTTACTCCATTTTGTGTGAGGACTTATTGGTGGTCATTGGATGATTTAATTGGGTTGGGTGTCCCAACTATGCTTAAATTTGTATTAGTTTTGAGGTGAAATTTGCCTATGTAATTGCATGTCCATTCCCAAAAAATTTCTGACCTTTTTCCAACGAATTTGACAAAATCCTTTTACCTCATTGAGTTACTGTAAGTTAAGAACGTACGTGTATTTAAAATTTCATAATTTTTGAAGTTATTTTCGAATTTATATGATTTTTCATTTGAAGTGCAACAGTGAAGGAAAACGCCTCTATTTTTTGTGATGATTATAAAATTTTCTGTGTACAAATGGCTTCGTATTTGAGGTTGATTTTCTACTATGTTGTTCCCCCATGTGGTAGCTTTCATAAGAATTTTATTTTGATACATTTGGAATTTTTTTTTTGAATTTTCTAGTAAATAGTGTTTTTGCAGTAAATTCAAACCGTTTTGTACACTATTAGAAAAATCGTAGAAATTAAAATACATGGAATTAAAATGTGAACTTTAAAAATATGTTAACACTGACTTTTAAGATCATGTAAAATTTTATTTTATATTTTTCTAAGTACTCCCTCCGTCCCATAATTGATTTCACACTTTCCTTTTTCGTCCGTCCCACAATTGTTTTCACACCCTATAAATGGAAACTATTACTTTAACTTTATCCTCACAATCCAACTAATCTCATTATTTTAATAATATAACTTTACACAACACTCTACTTTTCTTAAAAGTTGTGCCATCCCAGAGGTGAAAACACCTCTGGGACTGAAGGAGTAATATTCAATATTTACTAAATTTTGAAAAATGACATGACATAGACCCTACTAATAACAAGTTTTCAACCAACTTGTGAAAATCACAAGAAAAGATCTACAAGTTATTTTTAATTAAATTTTTTACGGTATATAAATATTTGAGTGAGGAACCTACTGTATAAATTTTGTGTAATTTTAACATGTGTATATTTGCCAACAAATTATCTACTATAGTTTGTCCTTTAGGGAATTCGATTTAAGAGGTGAGTTAGTGATATATATATATATATATATATATATATATATATATATATTGTATTTGATCACTTTTAAATAAATAAAAGTACATCAAAATAAAAACGTAGACTTATTATGAACATATTAATTATTTAATGATATGACTCAACATGTCTTTTATGTATGAACTTTGATTAAATTTAGCAATTAGCATTTTTAAGTGTTATTAAGTTAGTAGAAATATTTAGACTATGTTATGAATAACACATATGCATGAAGTATATATGTATAGCTAGATATTAAAAGTATTGGAAGAGTTATATTTTACAATTATATGATTTAATAATTAAAAGACTAAAAAGCAAATCAATATGTCGTGTGCAGTGCCGCAACAGCTGGACTCTCAGGAAGCTACCTCATATTGTCAGACTGAAAAGTGGGTAACCTCTAATTCATTATGCATTAATTAGAATAATTATGTGTGTACGAGCAGACAGATCTTCGAATTATGCTCTGTGTGAATTATGCAAGTCTACGGACTATATTCTGTGTGAATTATGGCTAGTCGACGGGCTATGCTCTGTGTGAATCAAGACAGGTCTACAGACTATGTCAGTATGAACTTAGTCGGGCCTATGGGCCTGGCATGTACTCGGTTGACATGCTATTAATCTCTTTAATGCATTCTACATTATATATTATTCTACTGGGCTTCTCCTCCGGGAGAAGACTCATGATGCTACTTTAACTATTTCAGGAAACGTTGGCGGTAGGGAGGACGTGTGACTGACTGGGTCGACTCCATCTAAATAATATTGTAATGCTTTAAGTTTTCTATAAGAGGTCTATTAAGTATTTTCTTATGTCATCGGTTTGAAGATAATTTCTAGAATTTTTATGCTTGGATTTGAATTTCCTAATTAAATTGTCAAGTCTTTTTTCAAACTTTAGGATGTTATGAAAGTATTTTGAAATTAAGCTTTATATGCATGACTAGTCTATCGCATAATGGTGTGTCTTATTATATTGAGTTAGTTATACATTTTCTTATCACGAGTGTGATAGTCTATTTTCGCAATATCTTAATTAAGCAAGGGTTTGATTTAGATATGTGGGTATGACATGACACGAGTTAGGCACAAGCATGATTAGGCACTTGAAATAAAATAAAATCAACTCGATTTTATACGATATAGTCTTCCGCTGATGAAAATTCAAAGTCAATTTGTTTTCCCAATTTCAAATGAAAATCACTTATTATTTTTATGACAAATAATGTGTCTTTTAAATAAATATAAAGAAAAGAGATGACACTCCTAAATGAGGCGTCACAGCGTGGTATTAGAGTCGAGATTGGGTTTTTCCTCCTCGGACTTAAGTCAAACTTATCGAATTTTAATTATTATGTATGATGAAGGTATATGAAATTTATTATCACTAAATGAAAATTGATATTGATGGAGTCTGCAGTCGGCACACATCCAAATCACCACCAGGAAACTTATTAAAGCTTTTTTTTTTTTAGAATTTGTTATGAGAGTCCTACTGAAAAGATGTTTATGTTAAGAGACTTATGTTTTGAAGGATTTATGAAGAGAAATGTTTATGAATGTGATGTAAATAAGAGTTATTATAAATGTTTAAATGATAATTTTTTTTTTCTTTCATTATTTTATCCTATATATGGTATTTTATTTCTAATTAATTCGTTATAATTTTCTAAAAAAAAATTTATTTTTCCGGTATGAATATTATTCCTTTAATATTTCATGTGTGATTACATTTGACCCCTGAGATGATGCGATTAAATCTGACCTAGAACTAGATGCCTAGGATGGATAGTGATGCGGCCCGTAGAGGGCGCTATGAGATATAGTATCGGGATTGTTACCAGAGGGGAATTAACTAATCAAACTAAAGGAGTAAGGAAGATTTATTCTTTTCTTGTAGAGCTATTACTATGGCCTCACCACCACGAGAAAGAGAATACAAAGAGCAGTCTGCTGGCCAAAATGCATGTGCTAACTTAGCAAGGGATTTCTTCGCACAAATGTGAGAATTCATGCAGCAACTGCCACCTGCACCCGCTCGAAACAACCAAGAACAAAACTCTAGGTCGAAACCAGTGGTGGAACAATTTAGACGTTTCCAACCACCCAAGTTCAATGGAAACGAAGGACCAGCAGTAGTTGAAGAGTGGATTTCTGAGCTCGAAAGGATACTGAGTTATCATTACCAGCACTTTGTGTGGAAGGCGCATACTGAGTTATCCCTTGTCATTGTGAAACAACTATTGCACATTATAATTATATATACATATATATACTTAATTAATAAATATACTTTCTTTAAAGTTTTTATTTATTAAATTAATTTTATAAATTACATACTACATTGTATATAAGGGGACTCTAATGCTGCTGCCGAGAAATTTCTTTCTCTATGTCTCGTAGATGTTGAAGGCCTTACATCTTATGTTCTACAGAGCCATTTCTTCTCTTCTGTCTTGTAGATGTTGAAGGCCCCACATTTGTACGTTCTATAGAGTTATTTCTTCTCGTCTGTATTGTAATCCTTTATTTTGTATCCCCGCTTGCATTTGGGGATGGTGGATCTACAAGACATGGAGGTATTTCAAGGGCAGACTTCACTTCCACGAACAATTAATTGATATGATGTTTCTAAATAATTATGCATTGATGTCATGTCGTCAATATTAACCCGTCTTTCGACTAATTTTAAGTTTATATTGTCATGCACATTTCAACATCTGATGATACTGTATAAGATTAATATTTAGATACTGTAATTACCAAAATATCTCGCGACTCACATACATGTTTTTTATGGTTTCAGAGTAACGATCACTATCTCCCTCAAATTGATCACAAGTTAACTCAAAAGTTGAGATGCCAACAAGATCCTCCATTGTGATAAAAGAAGGTCCAATATCAAAATCATTAGTACTGTCATGAATAGACCCTAGAGATTAGCTATGCTGACTTTCACAAGGATCATTCATTATGGCTCACTTATGGAGCCTCATATGTCATTTCACAAGGTTCAAGATGATTTTTCCAAGGATCTCATGCTTGAGGCTGCACCAAAATTTGGGATTCCACTAATAGCTCAATTAGGGAATAAACTTGCTTGTTTAATCCCATGATCTCAAACAATACACGTAGTAGATCATTGAAATCAAACATTGATGCACCCATCTTTATCCAACTATAGATCCACAAAACCACACATAAATCTCAATATTGTGAGACGTTGTCACATCTTCAATAACAGAATATAAATAATATTACTAGATACTAGTATATTATATATTTTTTAATTAGTAGATATTAGTAGATAATATAATTACTTATATATTTAGGTAAATGTATCTTACAATCTAAGTTTGAGAATTTTTTAAAAATACTAAAACACATCTAAAAATTATTGAAGTGTACATCACAAGTAAAATATATTTCATTTTATTAGTTAAGGAGATATTAGTTTTAGGCTTGTTTCTAAAATGTGTCATGCTATTTCAAAAGCTTTTAAAACATTCTTGGTTATGTGCAGCGTTAGAAACAATTTTGGTATGAGCATATACTCATTTATTTTTATAGAATAAATAATTTTTTATATAATATAAGAGCATATTGTATGTCACTATAAGAAAAAATATTATATTTTCACAAATATTTATTTATTTTTCATATAATAACACATATAAAATAGTAAAAAGTGTATTACTACATTAATCACTATACCTAGATTTAAAGGAATGATGATTAAATTAAAAAACTCTTTTTGTTCTTATAAAAATATATTTTATCCTTATAATAATATGTGTTTGCCCATATAGCAACACAAACTGGAGAGTACATATTGTATGGAGATAGAAATTGCACTTATTTAAATAATGACACGTGTATAAATTAAATAAATATCAAACTATATCACTATATTAATTTAGTGGATTTAATAAATTAGTTCTCTTAAATAGTCAAAATAATATTTATTGTACACGGTATAAGTCATTATTAAATTCATAAGTCTCCCGGTACTCGTATGTTGCAATAAGTGCTTTATTTATCGTATTTATTTGAAATCATAAATATTTCGTATAAATAAAGAAGAATGTGGAAATCAATAAAACTAAATTTGGTCAATTCATTAATCTGCTAATCAAATCAGCATCAGTCAACCGGAGCGCACCACGTGTCAGCGCAAGAAAGGAAGGTTCTTCACTTCTGACCCAATATATAGGGGTCATTTCGTTCATTCAAAATGTGGTCCAGACAAACGACTATAATAACGAACAAGCAACAACAACAATCATCTCAACGAGCAGGCTGTGAGCTAAGAAGAATCATGCGATCCAAACTCGAAGATTCAATCGTTCTTCAAAAAATCTGAAGTTATTTTTCAGAGATGCAAGTCGTTCTTCATTAAACTCAACTAGAAATAACATCTGATCCAGGATCAAGGGCCTAAATCCCTCTAATCAGACATTTTTTTTAAAGAACATCTTGAAGACTCCAAGCGTTCTTCGCCGTCCTCAACCATTCTTCGTCAAATTCGAGCAAAAAATCATTTGATTCAGAAGCAATGAGTTGCATCCCTCTGATCAGAGGTTTCTCGTCTAAGAACACCTTGAAGATTTCAAACTTTCTTCGTCATCCTCAAGTCATTCTTCATCACCCCCCCCCCCCCCCCCCGATCAAGTGTTTCCAGCTCAAATCCAAACTTGAAGATCTGAAGATCGTTCTTCACCAAAAATCTTCCAAAGAGTTCGTTCAATCCGAAACAATACGACACATTCCTTGGATAAGCGTTTCAAGTTAGAGTCAAAGTGAACTTGAAGAGAAGAATCAGAGGACCAAGTTTAGAGAGAAAACCCCTAAAAATTCAATAAATCATATTGTAAACCAATATTGTGTTAATAAAATTATTTTCACAAGAATTGTTATTACAAGTGTGTATTATTAGAGCAAATTTGTGCTTATATCATATGAAATATTGTTCCTTTATATTTATTTATTTATTTTTATTGATTAAATATTTTTATTTATATAATATAAGAGTAAAATGTGTGTTGCTGTAAGAATAAATATTGTGTTTTTACAAATATTTATCTATCTTTTAAGAAATAATTATTTATTCATATAATAATACATATAAAATAGTAAAAAATATTTTTTACTACATGAAATAAGATACCAAGATTTTAAAGGAATGATGAATAAAATAAAATAAAAACAAATATTTGTTCTTATAAAAATACATTTTATCCTTACGTTAACACACATTTACCCATATAGTAACCAAACTGGGGAACAAATGTATGTTACTGTTAGAACAAATATGTGTTATTATAAGAGCAAATGTGTATTATTGTACATATAAATATTTATTTGTTCTTAAATATATATATATATATATATATATTGTCCTTTTAGTAACACATGCAACGTATTAAATAATGTTTTATTACATTAACAACATATTATCAACAAAGAATGTAAAATAAATTAGAAAACACATAATTTTTTCTTGCAAAAATACATATTCTACTTATAGTTATTTTAAAAATTAAAAGTATAACAAATTAAATTTTTTAAGGATTAGCAACACAAATTTTGCTTTATAGTAACACATATTTTCTATATAGTAATAAAATATATATATTTTAAATAATGTTAGCTCAAGTTTTTCTGGGTTTAAATCCATGCATGTGTTGTGAATCCACATTTTTTTATAGGCCCAGATTATATACACTCCCAGTATTTAGAGTGCATACGCTAATACACTCATCTAAAGTTGAGTAAACCTATGTAGAATTTCCACAAATTTCCCTTTCTCCATCTAAAGTCAAAATCATGCACCCACCTTTCCTAAATATTTATTTTTTTAATCTCTAACATTTTAATTTCTATCTAACAAATCTAAATTTATTTTATCTTAATATATGGGTACATACTGGATTGGTGGTGAGTAGTTGTGCCCGATGAAAATTGAGAAATCACAAACCACAATATCCTCAACGTGCCTATTTTAGATCTCAACTAAATAGTATTATCTCCGTCCCTCAAAAGTTTACGGTACTTTTGGAGGCACGACTTTTAAGAAAAAGTGTAATAAATAAAATGTGTATGGAGGAAATTGTGAGGTAAAGATTTTAAAGGTAGAGATTTAAAGGAATATTTTCATTTTAGGAATATGCAAACTTTTGTGGGACAAACTAAAAAGAAAAATATGTAAATTTTTGTGGGACGGAGGTAGTAAGAAACATTTTTTATTTTTTATCAACTTAGGGCTCATTTGGTTCGTAAGATAAAAATATCTATCCGCCTGTGGATAGATATTTTTATCTTACGAACCAAATGAACCCTCAAGTGCTTCCTAAAATCCAAGTTCATCCGGTAACCAAACCATATGTGCAAGTTTACTCCTTGGGTAACGAACCACTGTCGCTCCACCATCAGCTGACGACCAAAATGAAAAATCAGAGCCGCCGTCACTCAGCTGAGCCTTTTTTATATTTTCATCCGATTTTTAATTGACTCAATTTTAATATATTTCGACAAATTTCACCTGTAAGAATATTTTACACAAATTTGCTTCATAATCAAATACATTCCATTTCACCCCAAAATAGTAAAGAGTGAAAATTCCTTATTTTTGTATATGAAATCATATAGTAAAACTAGTTTCTTTTAACATTTAATTGCATCGACATTAAAATTATTAGAAGTTAAGTCATTGATAAACAATAAAAAATATATGTTTATTTTAAAATTTTGGTAGATAAAATTTTATTTTATGTCAAACTAATGTTTAATACTCTATCCGTACCCCAAATTTATTCTCTTTTGTGTGGGCACGAGTTTTAAAGAAATTGAGATAAAATAAATAAAGTAAAGATATTATCCACCAAAGAATAAAATGATTGTTTGTGAGTGTGATAATAAAATAATATTTTCTAAAAAACGAATGAGAATAAATTTGGGGAACGGACAAAAATAGAAAGTGGGAACAAATACGAGGTACAGAGGGAGTAATAGTTTGTATTGTATTATTTTAATGTATTGTGTAAGAGGAAAATAAGAAAGACAATGAATGAGCGAGAATAAAGTGATAAAAATTTCTACCGTAAAAATATTCATTTTCTAAAAATTCATGGGTTTAAATCGGGTCGAGTCGAATATATGTATTTTTTTTTTCAAAATTCGCGCAACTTGTAATTCTAGGTTTTTTTGCTCCCAGATATGTTATAATTTGGGCAAATGCGTGTTACTATTACGTAAAATCTTTCAAATCCGACCCTACTTGTATATAAATTTTTGTCTATGAATAATGAATGAATGTTAAAAAGTGTATTGTATTGAAAAAATAATAGTGTGAATTGAATATAAAATGTGAAATCAGAATTTTAAATATCTTACTCGAATAAAGAGAAAATGGGAAAGTCCTAATCTCACCATCTAGGTGAATTTCAAAAAAACATAACCTAAGTAATTATAGTATTGAATCAAACACTAATTTCTCATTACACACCGGCTCTCTATTCACAAAAACGCCCCAACCAAGCACTTCTGAATTGCTTATTCAGTTCGTTTGTTTTTTTAATTTTTTTTCTTTCTATTTTTGATATGACAAAACTAGTAAACAAAGTGCATACTAACACTAAGTAAAATTTAAAAACAAGTGACTGGCCTTTATAGTAAAATGAGTTATATATTATCCAAAAATACATTAATACACATGAGATAAATTCTAATTACGTTCCAAAAACTGAAAAATATACATTTTTCATATAATTCATCGTATTTGAATTCAATTATAAACAGAAATGAGTCAAATGACGCGAATTAACAGTACAATAAATAATAAATCTTTGAATGAGGGGATGCATAGATTTAAATTGAATTATATTTCTATAAACTAATCTGATTTGATAATTAATGTTATGAATTCATTTATGATTTATTTGAATATTAATGACGTTGGAAGGTATTGCAATAATCATAATTTAAAATTTTGAAATACTTTTAACTGTTGAATTCATTTTCAACTGTTGAACTCGTGCAATTAAGTCCAACATAATTGCTAATCCCGTTTGTTATGATCATTGTATAACGGAATTATTAAATCACACTCCACATATTTAGTTGAGCAAATTGACTATCAACAACAATTGATAATATTGAGATGATTAAACAATCAAGATTATCACTCTTTAAAATTATTGAGAAAAAAAAAATACTCTAGAAAATTTTGATGAACGGAGTGTACCGTGTAATTGAACAGCATATGAGCAAAACATGCAGATTAATGTAACTGACATGTATAGATTAAATTTAATAAAAAATATAAAACACGCGTGCACATATATATATATATATATATAATATTAAGATGTGAATAATAATATAGATACAATACAATGAGTGCATATGAAACTTGGTATAGAAAGAATCATTCTCTAATTAAAATCATCTCCTCTCAGTCAAAATATAGACCTAAAATAATTTAAATTGTATTTAACTATTTTATTATTTAAGATATTTTATTCAAATGAGTAAGTCCAGTTTCATCTTGAAATCTAGCATACAACTATTTTAAGGGGAAAAAAAAATAAAGAGAGACACACTTTTTTCTTAAATTTCAAAGAAGAGCAAGTGTGTGTAAAATGTACATTCAAAAGCACATTCAAAATAAGTGAGCAAATATGTTAAAAATTGCACATTTGCCCCTATTTGTAATAAAATTAAAAAATTACACCTCTTTGTAACTGTCTCTTATTTAAATTAAATAATACTCCCTCCGTCCCAAATGTATTTTCACCTTTGGGAGTGCACATTTTTTAAGGGGGGTGTATTCGCTCGAGATTTCGTAGGATTTTAAAGGATTTTTTTATTACAAAAAAGTATGTTGATATTCAATCAGGATTTTAAAAGATTTAAAAACAATTCACTGGTATTCAATCAGGATTTTGAAAGACTTAAAAACAATCCACTGGTATTAAAAAATATAAGGATTTTAAAGGATTATTGGGTTTGATGGATTTTGATGGATTTTGATGGACTTTTTAGTGTATTTTATAGATACTAACAATCCCATCAAAACCCCTAGGATTTCGGTGAACTTTTTTAATTAGTGACTTTATTTATCCCCAAATTGATTTATATATGATTTTTTTTTATTTTTAAGACCTAAAATATTTTTAACATTATAATTTTATCCCTGCATTTATATTTAATTCTATGGTTACTTTTATCAGTCATGACTTATAATACTAACATCAACGAAATTACAGGAACGAGGGCTAATATAATATTATATATATACATATATATTAGAATAAATAAAAATAATTATTATAATTAATTCATTAAATATATATATATATATATATATATACATATTGATTCATTTAAAAAATTTAATATCAGCAAAACGATATTGTTCATCCTAACATATACCCAAGATAAATATTTATTTTTTATATTAGTATTACTATAATACTAATATTATATATTGCATATATCATTAGGTAATATTTTTTCATTGACAATATTTTTTCGCGGATTTTGAGTTTTGTTATCTTTTACTTTGGTTGTTTTGATTATTCAATTTCGATATTATTTAACATACACATCTATATACGTGTATATCATAAATATATATATAATAAATAGAAATTAATATATGATAATACAGTTCTAATAAAATTACACATTAAATTAAGGTAGAATTTTTTTTATTACAATGGTTTGGGCCAAATTTTTGACTATATACTGTGCCAAAAAGCCATTTAATAAAACAAAAAAGTTCATGTTATCATTGGTAAAATGAAAATATAATAGAAAAAAAATATAATTTTCATGCATGTAAAATTGCAAATCCTACTCTTTAAATTTTGATTTGGAGTTCATGTATATTTTAAGTGGGTGAGAGGGTTCAGCTCATGATTCCAAACTACTAAATGATGATATAACAAGAGCAAGAACGACATGACGATAATGCTTAGAGGACTAATGTAGCTATAAATATGTGGCAGAATGCTATTTAGGAGGACATGATATTATGATTCTTTTTTTGTTTGTCTTTGATTTTTTTTTTAATTCGAAGGTATGAAAAAATCTTGAATTCATATCATATGACACAAATCCATGAAATTCTGCAAAGTCTACAAAATCCTACAGAATCCATTAAAATCCTGATTTTAAAAGTCTTACAAAATCCTGTAAAATCTTAAAAGTCATCAAAATCCTACAAAATCTTTAAAATCTGCAGGATTTTTTTCAACTAAAAAAGTTTTTTAAAATCCTAATCCAATACAACCCCCCTAAGAAAAACAGGATGATGTGTAAATTTATGTTATCAAAATAATTATATTAGTTGGATTGAATGTAAAAATAATCATATTTGTGTAAATATATGAATATTGTAAATATAAAATTAAATTAATAATTTTCATTTATAGAGTGTGAAAATAATTATGTAACGGATGAAAAATGAAAGTGTCAAAACAATTATGAAACGTAGAGAGTATAATTATATTTAATAAAAATAATTACTACTGTAAAATAATCTTACTATAAAACTGATTGGCGTAATATTATGCTACTCCCTCCATCCCACTATAAGTTGCTCGTATTGTCATTTTTGTCCGTTCCAATATATGTTGTTCATTGCTTTTTTACCTTTTTTGAAAACTATTACTCCCCCCGTCCATGAAACTTTTTCCCATTTCTTTGTGGGCACGAGATTTAATAAAAAGTAATATTATATTGAAATGATAGATAAAGTAAGGGAAAAATAAGAGTATTGTGGGGTATAAAATTTTATTGTGAGTGTAGGTTGTTTCCAAATAAGGAAATGAGAAAAAGTTTTGTGGACAAACAAAAAAGGAAAGTGAGAAATAATTTGGTGGACAAATGGAGTATTCACTTTTTATTATTATTTTCACGACTTTTTACATTATTTTCATTACTTTTTCACTTTACTCACTTATACTTTTTCTATCATATCACTTATACTTTTTTACTTTTCTCTCAATTTGTGTGCCAAAAATAACGAGCAACTTATAGCGGTACAGAGGGATCGTATTTTAATCAGTGCAAATAAAACTCCAAAATATTTCAATACGTTCAATGGCATAAAATATTGTCGAAATCTTTTCTTTTTTTTATAGAGAGAATTGGTAGAAGAAACAAATATTGGGCCTTTTTTTTCAAATATTGCAAAAAAAAAATTCGATTACCAACATATGGTGATATTTCGTGGAATGTGCAAAATAAGCAAGAGCGCCGTTTGAAACGGCGCCCTCACTGTGCACAAGGAGGGGCGCCATCTGAGATGGCGCCCTCCAACTCTCTGACGCCACCCCCCACCCCGCTGACACGGCCAGCCACCCACCCCCACCCCTGACACAGCACCCCACCCCACCCCTGACACGGCACCCCACCCCCTGACTCGGCACCCCACCCCTGACACGCCCCTACGCCCCTGCCTCTGCTCCCTCCCACCCATCATTCACTCCATACAACAACTAACTCCCAACCTCCCCCATTTATTTGTTATTTTCGGCCAACACCCCACCTATTTATTTTCTCCAACACCTCAACACACTTCAATATCATCATCCCCTCACTCTCTCACAAACCTCTTCTCACCGGAGACAAAGTGAAACTCGCCGGAGACCGCCCCAAGTTGCTGAAATTATCCTTTAAAGTAAGTAACATTTATCATATATTAAGAGATATATTTTTGTGGGTAGATAGTTAATTTAAATTTATTTTGTGAGTTTAATTATCTTTTAGTTGTGTATTTCTATCATAATTTAGTTGTGTATTTTACAATAATTTAGTTGTGTATTTTACAATAATTTAGTTGTGTATTTTTGTTGTGAATTTAAAAATTATAGTTGTGAATATTTGAATTAGGTTTTGAGTATAGTTGTAAAGATATTAGTTTAGTTGTGAGTTTAGTATATGAATCATAATTTAGTTGTGTATTTTTGTTGTGAATGTGTGAATTTGATGTTGTGAGTTTATAAATTATAGTTGTGAATATTTGAATTAGGTTTTATGTGTAGTTGTAAATATATGAATTTAGTTGTGAATTTAGTTGAGAATATGCGAATTAGGTTTTAAGTTTGTAAATTATAGTTGTGAATACATAAATTAGGTTTTAAATTTAGTTGTAAATATATGAATTATAGTTGTGAATATGTGAATAAGTAGATTTTGGTATATCAAAGTGTATTTTCATAATATATTTTGTTATACATAATTGTCATATAGAATTAATATTGTTATTTTTTTATTTAATATCAGGATGACTTCGTATAAAGAATTGTATGGACCAAATGATCCGTCAGTCTTGTCGTCCCAAGAAACACATCGTTCGGAAGGCATTTTTAGGGGAACCATTAGTGAAAATGATACACTAAGAGCAACTCACGCGACATCCCACATTTTTTGGAGTTTTAGGGAGGATGTAGAAAATATGGTCAATTTACATCCTCGAATTTAGCAAACTGTAATTCATTTTAATATATTACTTTAAATTAGTAAACTTGAACATAAACATGCATTACTGTAGTTTAGCAAACTATAATTTCATAGAACTTGAACATAAATATACATTACTGCAGAATATGAACATATATAACTGTAATTTCCCTAAATCCTAAATTTTATTTTTTATAAAACTTTAATCTGGACACATAAATAAATTTACTGAATATATACTTACAATAATAAGAAAAACAAGAAGTACCTTAAGATGTGTAATCTTTCAAAATACGATCCTCGTATGTCTTGAAACTATCGTAAATATCAATTAATCCTAAACAACATTATAACAAAATAAATTATTGAAGTATATAAATATATAATCACATATTTTAAATTTATAAATACTGAAAATATAAAACTCAAAACTTACTTGAACCTGACCTCAACACTCTTCATTTACGTATTCTATCTCCATTTTAATATGAACCTCACATCAACCCTCTTCATTCACGTATTCTATCTCCATTTCAATATGAACCAGACCTTCACTCTTATATACATAAATCAAATGTGTGTAGATGGTTCAGGGTATAGGCATGCGCATGGGAATATATTCCCTTTGCAGACAATGATGGACGTATGCATGTGGACGCATGCATGGGCGAGGTGGTGGGGCCTCGGAGGGCGCCAAGGCAAAGGGCGCTCTTCCATCGGGATTTGTCCTTTCCCACTGAGGGCGCCAGTGGAGATGGCGCCCTTCAGTGGGCCCTCAACGCAGGGGGTGGGTGGGTTGGTTTTATACTGAGGGCGTCATCGGAGATGGCGCCCTTCAGTGGGCCCCTTCCGCCAGCCTAAGGGCGCCGTTTCAGGTGGCGCTCCTTCTTTAAGGGCGCCATTTCAAACGGCGCTCTTGCTTATTTTACACATCGGGCAAAATATCACTATATGTTGGTAATCGAATTTTTTTTTTGCAATATTTGGAAAAAATTCCCCAAATATTGAGATGAATTTGTTGGGATTTAATTTAGGTTCCCATAATAATAATAAAAATTGCATGACTGACACGTGGACGTGGATCGGACGGCCGTTGGGAAATGTCAGAGTCTACAGCTGGCTTTGCCGTTCGTCCCCCGTTTGCTGGTGTGCTTTTGTCGTGTAGTGCCAGCTCACCTTCCCTTTCTCTCTCTAAAATCCCTATCAATCCCTTCTCTCTCTAAAAATATCCCAGAAATTCGTTAATGCTCTCCAGCCTGGCTGAGTCAAACCCATATTTCCCCAACCGTAACACCCCCTACTTTCTATTAACTTCCAAAACGGTCGGTGATTTGAATTTTTTGTATTCTAATTTTTCTTTTTCTTTTTATTTCAGAGAAAATGACAACCACATTTTAAAATTTTCTCTACCCACAATATAATTCTTTAAATTCAGTTACTCCATTTGTTATTTTCACACGTCATTTACTATATTTTAAATATTATTTAATTTTTATTTATACTCTTGCCTATATTTAATGCATGAGTAAGTATATGTGTGAAATCGTCTCATGTGATAAGATCTGCAATTATTAACAAAATATTATTCTTTTATAAGATTGATAAATTTTAATAAAAAGTGATAATCCCTTTGTCCCGTAGGAATTTGCATACTTTTCTTATTTGGATGTCCTACACAAATTTGCATACTACTAAAAAAGGAAGCATTGATTTACGTGCACACTCACAAACATTTACACATATTTACCCATATACCACTACTTTATATATTAAACTATTTTTTCTTAAAAAATGTGCCGTCCCGTAGGGTGCAAATTCCTACGGGACGGAGGGAGTAATATTTTTGATAAAATAAATGTTACTTTTTATTAAAATTTTATTACCTTTTAAAATTAATAATTTTTTTTACTAATATGTGATAGATTTAATAACCTACTTTGTTATTTGTAATTATCTTAGAATAAGAGTAATAATCATAGACAAAAACTTGTATGAATTTGAGTTCACGGTAACTCGGATTAACAATTATCACTGTCATGTGTATATATATCACTGTTATGCATATACGTTATTACTGTTAAAATATTAAGTACTCCATATTTTTATAACAATGATTGTATATATCAATAACAGTGATAGTGATAATACATAACTGTGATACGAGTTCATGTGAACTGGAATTCACATGAGAGCTACTCATAATCATAAGGGTTGAGGAGAAATTAAAAAAAAAATCAATTTCTTTAACTATAATAGGTTAGATTTCTTAATCAATGGGAAAAAAAATGCAAGTATATCCTTGTGAAGGATAAAGAGAGCAAGCGAGCCTTATACTATTGTAATCCATGAAACAATAATATTTTTGTTTTACATAAATTCTCGTTATTCCAACTCCTTTTTCACATTTTTATTTTAAGGAATGTTTGAATTTTTTTTTTCATTCTTTTAAAAAGAAATTATTCACATTCATAAAAGTTAATTTTATATTTTATTATTTAATTTCACTCTCACATACTTTATTACTTTTAAAAATTTTGTTTTCACTTCTAAAAGAAATTGAGATAGAAGGAATAATAATATTAATAATTTTTAAAGATAGTATAACCTAAAATTTTAACCTTTATTCAACAATACAAAAGGCATATTGTAAAGCTCTAGTTATTTCAAGATCTTACATTATAATATTTACATTTATCATTTATAAATACAAAATTTTATATAATACGAATCTAATCTACTTTATTATATGATTTGCCAATATAGAATATGTCTTAATTATTGATAAAATATATCTTAAAGTCTATAAGTATTACTTATTTCATAATAAAATTATAAAAACATCTTGTATTTTAAAAATCAGATTGAATGCAAATTCCTTTGGCCATAACAATAGGAATTGAATTGGACACCATATATTGAATAATCATGCGAATGAGCTGATTAATGCTTTGAAAATGAATTTTCTTTTTGAAATGATAGATTAACATTTGAAAGAACTTTTAAATATTAATTGAAAAAAATTCCATCTCACCGTGGAAAGTTATGGAATTTTATTGTAGAAAATTATTTATTAGAATTATATATAATAAAATTATTTTTAGTAGCATTGCATTAAATAAAAAGGAAATAAATTTATTGTTTAATTATATTGTGATAAAATAAATATCACTCTTTATGACATGGACAATTATTGTCACCTCACGATTTTGGTAAGTGGGTAATCTATTATTATAATTTATAAATTTGTTCAAATCTAATTTTGACTTTCACCACAAATCACATTTCAGTATTTTAAAATATAATATTTAAAATATATAGAATTAGTCTTGTATGCACAAGTTACGTGATACTCAAGTTTATTTTTTAAAAGTTAAACAATTTATAACTGAAAAGTTAAACATTTTATTGCTGAAAAGTTAAACTATAAAAGATACACTTTTCAGTAATAAACTGTTTAACTTTTAAAAAATGAACTAGAGTTGCATCGTGTAACTGGTGCACACAAGACTTACCAAATATATATTTTAGGATGTGAATGGATAGAATCATTTCAAATTCAAAATTTTAAAAATAAAGGGATTTATAAATTTATAAATATTAAATGATACTCCATCCGTCCCATAATTGTTTTCACACTTCCTTTTCCGTCCCACAATTGTTTTCACAACCTATAAATGGAAACTATTACCTTAACTTTATCGTCACAATCCAACTAATCTCATTATTTTAATAATATAACTTTACACAACATTCTACTTTTTTTAAAAATTGTGTCATCCCAAAGGTGAAAACACCTCTGGGACGGAGGGAGTATAATTTTTCTAAATATATGAAATTTCCTCAATTTTGACCCAGAGTAAAAACTAATAAGTTTTGTGTGGGACCATCTCATTATACTATATTAATATAAAATTTATTATTTATTAATTAAAATGTTATCACTTTTAAAAAGTTATAAAATTTTAATAAAAAGTGATAATTTTTTATTAAATGTAACTATAAATTTTCAAAAAATATTATCACCTTTTATTATGATATTATCACCATTTCTTTTGTTGATCTCTCATCACGAGATAGTCTCACAATAATTTTGTGATTAAAATATTTAAAATTTACTAATTTAAATATTTTACTCAAATAAATAGAGTAAATTTGGAATGATTCTGCAATGACTTTGATTCTAAAATATTTATGATTTTGATTCCCAAAAAACTAAGTAATCTACTATAGTTCAGCTATTTGATAACTATGACTTTCATTACGTACGGTTTTCATTCCTATTACTTTTTCATTCCTTACAATAATACCAAAAGCCCTTTTATTTTTATCCGATAAAAAACCTGTTGCCAAGAAATTTCCAATTTGCATATTTTTAATTTGAGTTGAGCTGTACCTTTTAATTATTCAATCAAACTTTTCAAATTTCTATGAAGTAATTTTTTTCGATTATAAAACCTTATAAATGAACAAAATAGTAAAAGTTATTATGGGCATTTTGCAAAAATAAAAAAAGGGATTTATTGATATTTGATTTCCTTAGGTGTCCCGTCTAATTCCCCATTGGATGACGCGTGTCCCATGCCAGCTATACATTAGTAACTGCCCATTTACCCGGTTGGCCTCACCGGCTCAACCGGTCATCCCTATCCTCTTCTACCCTTAGTATAAGTACCCCTTCTTCTCCATTCCTTCTTCATCGCTAAGGCGAGGCTCCGCCTCCCCAACTATATTTAACCTATACATACACATTCAATCTCTCCTCTGTATCTATAATTTTTTCTCGAAAAACAAGTAATCTCTCGCCCAAAGTTTAGGGTTTTGAAGTTATGGCGGCGACTGTGCACAAAAACGACACCGATCGGATTAAAGGCCCGTGGAGCCCGGAGGAGGACGAGTTGTTGCAGAGGTTGGTGGAGAAGCACGGCCCGAGGAACTGGTCGTTGATTAGCAAATCGATCCCCGGTCGCTCCGGCAAATCGTGCCGGCTGCGGTGGTGCAACCAGCTGTCGCCGCAGGTGGAGCATCGGGCTTTTACGCCCGAGGAAGACGAGACGATTGTTCGGGCCCATGCGACGTTTGGCAACAAGTGGGCCACCATAGCCCGGATGCTCTCTGGCCGGACCGATAATGCGATTAAGAATCACTGGAACTCCACCCTCAAGCGCAAGTGTGTTTCGATGTCGGAGGAGTTTAACAACTTCGATCCGGAAGCTCAGCCGCCGTTAAAACGATCGGCGAGCGTCGGACCGAGTACGAATGTTTCGACTTCGGGCTTTTGCTTCAACCCAGGTAGCCCTACCGGGTCGGATATGAGCGATTCAAGCCATTCCGGTTATCACGTATTCCGACCCATCGCCAGAACCGGCGGGATCTCCCCGCCCGATCCACCGCCCGACCCGGTTACCTCCCTTAGCCTTTCTCTGCCCGGATTCGATCCAAGCCCTAGCTCAGTTTCAGAAACGATTAACCCAGACCCGAATACCGTCTTTGAACCCGTCCTAAAATCCGTATCCGCTCTGCCCAAGGTCCCAATTCAAATGATTCCGTCACATCCGCCTCCGCCGCCGCCGCCTCATCAAACCCAACAGTTCTGCCCGACTAAAGCAACACCAGATATGGGTGCGGCGGCCCAAGGGCCAATGGAGAAGCAGTTTTTCAGCTCAGATTTCTTGTCGGTGGTCCAGGACATCGTGAGGACAGAGGTGAGAAAATACATGGCGGGGATGGAGCAGAACGGTTTCTGTATACCGAATGAATCGATGTGTATGCAGAGTGAAGCCATTAAAAATGCTGTTGTGAAAAGAATGGGTATAAGCAAGATTGATTGAGTGCTGATAATGAATGCTTGTCGAATCGATCGATTTGAAATGGAAGACAGCCATGAAAGAAAAAAAAAAAGCAGGGAGGTGAAAAAAACTTTTGTTGGCCCATCTTAGTTTATTCCCTTTTTTTTTTTTTCTCCAGATTAGTAGATTAAATTTCAATCTTTGGCTAGAGAGAGAAATAATAATTGTGTACAGGTGAGGGGAAGAAATTTCATGGCGAAAAAGTTTGAAATTGGGTGAGTGGAAGGAATTCGATGGAATTTTGCTATCTCTTGATGAACTGCCAAAGTTTTTTATATATTAATCAATCAAAGTGGTTATATTTTCTTTTCTTGCAACTAATTAATAAGTGGTAACAGAATATTTATTGGCTTCCGACCTATGATTTGAGTCATTTAATATAGGTGTATGGATATTAAATTGATTTTTTTTTAAAACGAATTCCTCCTACTGTTTGAAATGCGTCTATTTCGTTCGTTTGACTTATATGGATGAGAAAAATATTAATGGGTTCATTGTGGAGTTCATAAATTTAATACTGAAACAATATATTTTTAACAATAATTTTGATATATATTCACGACATATAAAAAATATTCTTTGCAGCGATCAATTATCACTGTCATATGTATCTACTATTATTGTTATGTATATTCACTATCACTGTTATATATATGTATTATCACTATTAAAATATCAAGTGAATTTTTATGACAGTGATGATATATATGAATAACAATGACAGTGATTATACATAACAGTGATACGAGTTCATATAAATTCGAGTTCATAAGAGACATATTCTTTTTTTAAGGGTGTAAATTCAGAATTTATTATTTTTTTACTATTAATTTTATTATCATTTTTTGGATTGTCTATTAATTTTATTACTCTCTCTATCTCATAGGAATTTGAATACTTTCCAAAATAGGACGTCCCACATAAATTTGCACATTACTAAAAAAAGAAATATTAATTTGCGTGTACACTCACAAACATTTACACATATTTATATATATGTCACTATTTTATACTCCCTCCGTCCCAGAAGACATTGCAGTGTCTTTTGGGCACGGAGTTTAAGAAAAAGGTTTAAAAGGTACATTTTTATGAATATTATATGTGTGTTGTGAGAGTGAAGTTTAATAAATAGTTTCCACTTTTGAATATGCAAACTTTTTGTGGACGGACCAAAATAAAAGGTATGTGATGTCTTTTGGGACGGAGGGAGTATATAAACATTTTTTTTTAAATGTGTTGTACAGTAGGGTGCAAATTCCTATGGGACGGAATGAGTATTATTTTTAAAATATACTGTGCTCATAAGTAACAATTTGGATCCGCAATATTTTTATATTTTTTCTACATTATTTACTTTTTTTAGTAATATTAATTTTATTAAATATAGTGTTTGTTTTTTTTTTTTTAAAAGAATGCATTATTGATTGGACATCCATTTTAAATACTACCTCCGTCCCGGAACTACTTTCATAGTAGTTCCGGGCACGCGAACCAAGGAAAAGTAAATATGTGAATGTAAAGTTAAATAATAAAATAAGAAAAAGTGTATTTTGTTGACTTTTGTGAGATAGAAAAATTTCCTTTTTTGGTGTGTGAAAGAAGAGTTGGGACGTCCAAATAAGAAAAGTGTGAAAGTAGTTTTGGGACGGAGGGAGTATTAGATAGATAAAAGTAGAACTATTATAAGTGTATCGTGGAATTTAATTATGAGATCATCTCCAACCCCAGCGCATAGATGGCAATTGCTCTCCAACTCTGCGCCATCCAAGAGTGGTGAACAGTAGCACAAACTGTTCATCTATGCCTAACTTTTTAATTTTTTTTTATATTTTACTTTGTAATACTTTTTTATTTAAATTGTAATAATTTTAGGTTTAACAATTAAATTATAATATTTTTAGAATGAATAATTAATTAATTATTAGATTGAACAATTAAATTATAATATTTCATAGTTGAATAATAAAATAAAATTTTTGTTTAAATCATAAATAATATATTATAATATTTTAAATTATAATTAAAATACTAAAACATACATTACAATGCATAAAATACATTAACATAAAAACTGAAAATCTTAGTAATTTAAATACTTGAATTGAAAATATTATAATAATTTATAGTCTCCGAGATTGCTTCCCGATCCTCCTAAATTTTGAAAATATCCATCATACATATCAAAAGTGTTAGTCAGTGATTTTTGTAGGTGTTCTTCATTTTTTTTCATAATACTTTCCTATTTTAGTCGAAAATATTCACGCAGACGTGGATCAGAAATGGTATTTAAGTCAATTATCATAATTTTATTTTCTTCTTGCATTGTAGTGGCTTCAATTAATTGCTTCTTCGCTACAATTTCTTCCATTCGAATATCATTATCATGCTTAATTTTTTTTATGAGACTGTTTTAGATAACTCAGAAGTTCTTCATTATCTTTATGCATGATACTTATAAATGCACTCATATCTGCAATATAGTTTCTCTTTATTTTGGATTTTTTACCCCTTCAGGTCGTTGTGATGGTGAAGATACACAACTACCACTAGCATTTTCAGCACTTAAATTGATTGAAAAGAATTTAATAAAAAATAAGAAAAATAATGTTGCGCCACTCTAACGCAAACGGTTGGAGATGCTCTAAAAAAAGAATTTATCTAAGATTTCTTTTAGAACTCAAATTACAATAAAAGACTCTACTTTATTTTACTTACATTGAGGGCAAAATAAATACAACTAGGGATAAAAAAAATTCAATTTATTTACAAATTCTACCATTTGCCATCCCTGCTACTGGTGTCAGTGCTGCAGTATATATCACATTCCCCTTTAATTTAAATCACATATTTGCACACTCATATATCTCTCTCAGTATATACACCACACACTTCTCAGTCTACATATATCTTTCTAAAAAATAGCACTCTTCTCTCCCTTTTCTCACTTTTTCTGAATCTGATAAAATACGCACATAATAGATTCTCAGAGGTGGAAGACGACGATGAGATGCGGTAGTGGGGAGAGGAGGTGGCGACTATGAGAGATCACGCTTGATCGCGATTTTGGTCTCAAAGCTAGCACTTTTGGTCCATTCCCATATTTTGTAACATTTTTTGTCCCGCCGTTATAACACCGTTAACTTTTTGCATTTGTGGTCTTAAACTTTCAGCAAGTCACATTTTACACTTTTTGCACTATTGATCAAAAAATTTAATTTATTAATTTTTTATGAATTGTATATAAGACCAAATTGAGTCATATTTTTAAAATTTTATCTAATTTTTTTTTAGTTTTAATTCATTTATATAGGTTTTCACCAACTTATTTATTTTATTTTATAAATTTAGTAATTTATACAATTATAAAATTATAATTTGTTAGTTTTTTATGAATATATTAATTTAATTGTATATACGTCTAAATTTAGTCATATTTTTTTTAAAAATTAGTCTATGTAATTTTAATTGTATATAAATGTAAATTTGCAATATAAGTTTATCTAATTAATTGTTTTTGTTTCTAATTATTCATTTATATAATATTTTCATCAACATATTTTTTTATTTTATAAGTTTAATACTTTACACTATTATAAATATATATATTTAATTAGTTTTTTATAATTTAATAGTATATAAGATCAAATTGCATGAGTTATATTTTTTTTAAAATTATCTAATTAATTTTTTATTTCTAATTCAATTATATTTATGTTTTCACCAACTTCTTTTTCTTTTATTTCATTAATTTAGTAATTTAGACTATTATAATTTTTTTAATTTATTTGTTTATTTGTTTCTAATTCATTTATATATATACATGTTTTCACCAACTTATTCATTTATATTTTTTTTTACCAACTTAATTTTAATTCCTTTTTAGAAATTAATATAATTAATTTTTTTTATTTCTAATTCATTTACACATATAATTTCACTAACCTGTTAAATTGTAAACATATTTATATAAATGGATTAGAAACTATTAAAAAACTCCTTAGATAAATTTAAAAAAAAAAGTGACTCGATATGAACTTATGCATAGTAAAATTCATAAAAATAAACAACTTATAAGTTTATAGTAGTCTAAATTATTAAATTTACAAAGTAAAAAATTAAGTTGGTGAAACCATATATATAGAACTAAACACACACACACACACATATATATATATATATATGATATTTATAATAGAAATAATATGACTCAATTTGATCTTATATATAATTAAATTTAAAAAAAGTTAATAAATTACAAATTTATAGTAGTCTAAAATATTAAATATATAAAATAAAATATAAGTTAGTGAAAATATTTATAAAAAATTAGAAATTAAAGAAATTAATCAGATAAATTTAAAAAACGTGACTCAATTTGGACTTTTATATTATTAAATGCATAAAAACTAACAAATTATAAATTTATAATAGTCTAAAATATTAAATATCAAGAATAAAATAAAATAAAATGGTGAAAAGATTTGTATAAATAAATTAGAAACAAAATAAATGACATAGACTATTTTAAAAAAATATGACTTAATATACACTTATATACAATTAAATTCATAAAAAATTAATGAATTATAAATTTATAATAGTCTAAATTACTAAATTTATAAAATAATTTTTTTGGTGAAAACATATATACAAATGAATTAGAAATAAAAATCAATTAGATAATTTTTTTAAAATATGATTCAATTTGGTGTTATATACAATTTAATTCATAAAAAACTAATAAATTAAATTCTGGGATCAAAAGTGCAAAAAGTGTTCCAACGGTTGGACCAAAAGTGCTACAAAATATTCGAATGAGACCAAAAGTGCTAGCTTTGAGACCAAAATCGAGGTCAAGCGTGACCCGTGAGACTAAAAATGCAAAATTCTCCCATTTTAGAGGTAGGTTTCGGTGGGTCGCGGGATGGTAAAGACTAAGGAGGCGCTGTAATTTTTGGAGAGATGACTTGGGGCTCCGACAGCTTGTGTAAGGCTTCTTTTGAACATGAGTGTTTGTTGTGCGTTTCAGTTGCAGGCGATGGAGAGCTTTGAACATAGGGCACCACCACCAACGTTGCATGCAGTGGAGCTTTGAAGCCAATAGATTTGAACTGGCGGTGGAGCTTTGAACAAGGGGCACCACCAGTTCATTATTTGAGTGCGGTGAATTTTTCGGCCGAAGGAGACCGATTTGTGCATTTTTCGATCAAAGAAGGGGCTTTTCGATGAGTACACGCGGTGGATGTACGACAATATGTTTGGAATTCTGGTGGATTCGGTTTACACGGTGATGTGGAGATTGTGGCAGGAGAGACGGGGAGTCTTTTGAGAAAAAAAACCTGAAATCCTTACTCTCTCTCAAAGATCTCCTTCTTTTTCAGGTGTGATTTGATACAGGCAAGATTTTTATATTCTTTGATACATTTTTTTAGTGTTGTAGATTATTTTTTGCTTCTGAAAATTTACTTTGTGTTTGTTTTTTTTGGGTGATTATGTGTAATAGAGCATTTATTTATTACAAAAGTATTGATTGAATTTGGGTTGATGATACTGAATTTGTTGATATTTTTGTTCATTTTTTTGTTATGTGAAATTCAACATTTTTGTACCACTAAAGTATTGTAAATAATTCAACAGTATTGTAAATAGTATTGAATTTGTATTCGTAAATAATATTGCAAATAACACAAAAGTATCATGAATAATTCAAAAGTATTATGGCGTTTCGCCAGAAAAAATGTCGATCGAAAAATAGAACAGTGACATATAAAATATAGAAAAAAATCGAACATACAAATTCATATTAAAAAATAATGTCGCAACTCGCCGGAAAAATGTTGACCAGAGAAAATATTGCTAGAGTTGTGACCGGTAAAAGTTGTACATGAACAACGACATTTGTCATATCAAATTGTCCACAAATTAAATTTTGTAGATTTGGGGTCATTTATCCTTATTAGTAAGTTTTTAAAACAAGGGTCCCTAAATGTATTTTCACTTTTACAAATGTCCCACCTTGTAGCCCCCCATGAAACAATTATTTGTGAAAGTGGTATTTCCTCCATCCATGGAAACTATTTCTCTTTTTTCTTTTCTGTTTATCTACAAACTTTTTCTCATTTCTTATTTAAAAATAATTTATAATCATAAACGAATGTTTGAGTCCTACAATACCTTTAATTTTTTTTTACTTTATCTATCATTTTAATATGTATTTTTTAAAATATTGTATTTTTTAAATTCAATTATCATTGTGTTGTTGTTTTTGCCTACGAAAGCAACAACACAATGATAATTTACTTTAAAAATACAATATTTAAATAATTTTACATTTTAATATAATATTAATTTTTAGTAAATTTTGTGTCACTTTTCTAAGAAAAAGTAATTTTGTGGATGAAGAGAGTTATAAAATTATAATAATTTTTATAAAAAGAATGTGCATATTTTTTATTGGACAAAAGAATAAAGCAAGTGTGCACGCTTTTAATTTTGGTTTTAGTAGATGGAGGACGAAGGAATAAAGTAAATACACATATTTTTAGTTTTAATAGAGGGAGAGAGCAATAACTTTTATAAATAGAGACAATATTATTTTTATGCAAATAATAATAAATTATTTTTACAACTAATCTATAACTATATAATAACAAAATGTTCTACTATTTTTAGAAACTTTTATTTTTCAACCCAATTCTAATTTACTAAATTTGGATATATAACTATTAAAAATCTAAATTAAATTAAACCAAACTTCGTAAAACCCCAAAATATTAATTATATTAAAAATCACTTAATTACTGCATTATTAACCAACCTTTCAATTTTCAAGTCCAAAATAAACAAATTATATAATAAATACTAGATGGATTACCTTCCCAATATTAGTGGAACTTTTCACATTCTCTACGAATAATATAAAATCATAAATTACTAAAACATTTAGACTTAGACCATCATTTTTTCGGATAGCAACACAGTTCTTTTAATCAATTTAAGAGATCTGACAATATTTTAGATTTTCAGTATATTTCTTTAGCATATTTTTTAACTAAACCCTCTTTATCCTTGCAAATATGCAGCAGTCTATTAATCCTCATGTTGCAAATCAATCATGTCAACTACATGCACTTCAAAGAAAATAATTGTTTATATCTTGGAGTTCATCAATTCCAAGTGTAAATTTATTGGAACTCATAAAGTAAGTACAAATAATGTATATATTGTTAAAAATCAGCTATGTTTTCACAACTCATATTTATATTGAAGGTATATTGCACCCCAAATTCAGGTATATGTCAAACTCTACAAAAGGAACTATTGACAGAGAGATGTAACTTACAAGGTACATGATACATGAATACTAACATAGGAGTGTATAAAATGAGTTGGTAAGTTCCTTTAACATACTTCTTGCTTTATTATCATTATCTTTGAGTTTTAATTATCTCTAATAAAGTTTGCAAATATAATATTAAATACTTATTTCAGTACATCTAATTGTTCATTCTTTTTCTTGAAATAAAGAAAAAAAGTTTGAAATTATTATTAACTAATGATAACATAACATATATAGTTTTGAGCTATATAAGTAATCTTACAGGTATTGATCAATGCAAAAATTTTCAACCATGAATAAGAATAGCTACACTTAATTAATCCATCAAAACATTATCTTACTGTTGGAAATAATAAAACACAAAAAATTCAATGTACATGTCAGATTCTCAAGTAAAGACATCTTATCACTAAGCATAATTTCCATGTGAAAATACACATGATATTTTTAAAAACAAAATAATAAGATTAAATTCTCAACACATTAAATCAATTTTATCATATATTTCAATTGAATTGACAAATTAAATTTAATGTTCATGTTCATATAAGAATAACAATTTATGTATAGATAGTAATATTATATTAAAAGTAAATTGTCTGAGGTCAATTTTTTACTAAAATTTGATCATATGTACTTCTTTCTAAAATATATTTATACTGAAGTTGCGCAAATTCACATGGCATACTCATTTTGTATAATACTACTAGGCACAAATTTTAAGAATTTTTTTAATAAAATAATAATATATATGTATATATTTATAAATATGCACACAAATTAATATTAGGAGTGTACAAAATAATTTTAGAACGGACGAATAAAACAAACAAATAATCAGGAGATGTAAAGAATATAATAAATATGTCTCATTTAATAAGAATGATTATCTTATGTAAAGCCGAGCATCGCTCAGGTAAAAATACTAGTTGTATTAATATGCACAAATATTTTTAGTGATTTCAAATAATTAATGCAATAATTTAATACTTCACGTTATCATAAAGTAGCAAAGGATATTGATGAGATTTACAAGTTAGACAAAAATTTGTGTACACTGTATAAGTCCTACTTTATATTAGTTGTTAGAGAAAAAAAGTTTTTTAGTCCCATAACTTATTGAGTGTCCACTTTTGGTCCAAAAAATTTTAACTTTTCATTTTTGGTCCCGTAATTCTTAGAGTTTGTACAATTTTGGTCCAAAAAATTTTAACTTTTCGATTTTGGTCCCGTAACTCTTAGAGTTTATCCAATTTTGGTCCCATTTTTATCGAAAAAGTGAAAATAATATTATTTTTTCCATGCACGGTGCACATGGTAGTTGAATTTGGAATTTTCCATCATCCTTGCTGATATTTTATTATTTTTATTAGTGTTTCAGTAATATAGAAAAAATAAGTAAAAAATACAAAATAAACAAAAAAAAAAGAATTATTTGGCACTCACGTCAGCAAGAGTGCCGGAAAATTTCAAATTCAACTATAACATGCGTTGTGCATGACAAAAAATGACATTATTTATATTTTTCGATAAAAATGGAACCAAAATTGGACAAACACCAAGAGTTACATGACCAAAATTGAAAAGTTAAATTTTTTGGGACCATAATCGAACACTCAATAAGTTATGGGACCAAAAAACTTTTTATCTCTTAGTTGTTATATCATTGGTGGTAGAGCTGGCAAACGGGCCGGGCCGGCCCAGCCCAGCCCAGCCCACCGGGCCAACTGATGTTCACTGGCCGAGCCCGGCCGGCCCATTTTTCTGTCGGGCCTATAAAAATTGAGCCCAGCCCAGCCCAATCTAGCCCACGGGCTAACGGGCTAGCCCGGCCCATTTTTTTTAAATAATAATTTTAAAAATTATACTATAATCACTGTTAACTTATACTTTTACAATCCACAAATCAACAACACAAACATAAAATAGAACTAAAACCACAAATTCAAACATAAATTTAAAAAGAAGGGATTAATGATTTATAAGTCCTTTATCTTTGCTTTATTTTGAATTTGGTACTTTAGGTTACACATTTTGATTTTGGTCCTATAAGTTTAATAATATTTTGATTTGGTCCTTTAACAAACTTACAGGACCAAAATTAAAATTTTATTTTGGTCCTGTAAGTTTGTAAAAGGACCAAAATCAAAATATTTTTAAACTTATAGGACCAAAATCAAAATGTGTAATACATGTGGACCAAATTCAAAATTTTGACAAGTTATTGGACTAAAAAAACTTTAATCCCAAAAAAGAAATAAAGATCATTACTTATAGTCATAGTGTCCTAATATAATAAAAGCAGTTCATAAGTAGAGAAGAGGGGGAGTCGTGTGTTCCACTATTGAAAATTATAAAACTAGGGTTTGTTGAATTATGAGGTGTATTGAAAAATGAAAACAGTACACGCCAAAGCTCAAAAGTCTTAGAATCCATTATTTTCAATTATATTATTTTAAAATAAATTTAATTATATTATTATTAATTATATTATTTTAAAATAAATTTTATTTCACCGGGCTAAACGGGCCAGCCCGCGGCCCACCGGACCAAGCCCATTTGGCCCGCCGGGCCAAACGGGCCGGGCCAAAACGGCCCGATTTTTTTTGGGCCACTATTTTTCCGGCCCAACCCAGCCCAGCCCATACGTCGGGTAGGCCGGGCTGGAATTGCCAGCTCTAATTGGTGGTGTTTAATTAAAGATGTTACTTTTAAATTTAAAGGCAAATGCATGGCTATTCTTTAAGACAAAAATTTATATAAACTTGAGTTCACAATGAACTCGGATTAGCAATTATTATTCTCATGTGTATATACTATCACTGTTATGTATATTCACTATCACTATTATATATATACTATCACTTTTAAAAAATTATGTATATTTTTATAACATTGATAGTATATATGAATAATAGTGATAATGATTGCACATAACATTGATACGAGTTCATTTGAACTCGAGTTCACGGGAGACCTACTCATTTTTTTAATATATTCTTAAAGGTAATTAATAATAATAATAATTTTTAAATTATATTCTATCACCTGATATTTGGTATATCGTTTTATTTTGCTATAATTTAAAATCTTAACCACTACAAGAGGAGAATCATTTGGATTTGTAATTTAGTACGACACCGATGTTAGAATCGCAACCTCCATAAAAGAGAACCACCACTCCACCACAAAGAACGACCACAAGAGAAGACAATTTTTTTCTCAGTATCTCAAACCTAAGCTTCATTGTTTTAAATAGTATAGCTCTAATTATTTAAACTAATTTGAAATGACATAAAAATATGTGCAGTTTTTCATGTAAATTTACTTAAATAATGATGTTTTAAAAATAGATAGTGGATATAGAGAGAAAATGTGAAATGTTATCAAATAAAAATCAATCAATATGAGAAAGACCAACTAGTGAAATGACAATAAAGGGTAGCTTGCCAGACAATATTGTTACAATCGACTAGTAATGTGGCATGAAATTAGATCGAGTTTGCTTTCATTTGCCACTAC
Organism: Prunella vulgaris; assembly: GCA_026898435.1. NCBI lineage: Eukaryota > Viridiplantae > Streptophyta > Magnoliopsida > Lamiales > Lamiaceae > Prunella > Prunella vulgaris. Next base: position 214,358 of record JAPKLY010000068.1, on the reverse strand, counting down.
TTCTATTATTTTTGGATTTTTTCTTAATAAGTTATGAATTTATAAAGAAAGTACAATATAAAAAATATCTTATTTACTACGTTTACAAAATTCTGGTGGTTTTATGTTTCAAGTTTAGATTTTATAAAATATGTGAGAACATACTAAATGAAGTTTTCTACTCTTATAATTTATTTCATGACTTTTACATGAGTAATAATAATTTTACCAAAATTATTTCTAACACTGCACACAATCAAGAAACTATTATGAGCTTCTGGAATAACATGATATATTTTAGAAATAAGCCCAAAAATCATAACTTTTACATGAAAAAAGATTAACCTGTGATGTAAACTTTAATACATGTCTACTATATAAATTTTATAATGTTTATACATATTTTTATATTTTTTAAAAAAATTCAAAGTTAGATTAAGTGTAGTCTAAGCAGGGCAGTTTGCATGCTTGGACTACACGTACTCTAAGAATGAGCATTTTTGTAAATATACTAAAAAATATTTAAAAATTATATAATTTTTATAATAGATATATATTGAAGTATACATCATATATAACATTTGTGTTATGTCATTTGGTTAAAGGAGATATAAGTTCTACACTTGTTTTTAAATTGTGTCATGTTATTCTAGAAGTTCACAATAGTTTCATGGTTATGTGCAGTGTTAGAAATTTTTTTAGGAAAATTATTTTTCCTCATGTAAAAATCATAAAATAAATCATATTGATAGCAAACTTCATGTTGTCTTTTATTACAAATTCTATAAAAGTTAAACTTGAAGAATAAATATTAAAATTTCATAAACATATAGAAAAGAAGACATTTCATAACACTTTATTTAAAAATGCATAACTTATTAAAGAGAACTCCAAAATAATAAAACTAGCGGCAAATGAAAGTAATCTATATTTAATTTCATTGTCACATTACCAATCGCCTACCTATATGGCCTGATTTTATTTTCATAATTCTCCACATTTTCTACCTATATCCACTATTTAAATTGAGAATATCAATTTTCCAATTTTTCATAATAAATTTACTGTGGGATTTGATGCAATTTAGTGTGTTAATCCAAAATTTAATGTTGTTACTATATTTTGTAACCGAATGTATATTAATTATATAATTAAAAATATGGTTATTATTGAAAAATTTAAACATATATATATATATATTATTTAGCTTGTTATTATACAATTTAATGTGTTACTATATATATATATATATATATCGCTTAGTCTTGGACAAATGCACAATGAAATTCAAGTGTACTTTTTAAAAATCAGCTCATTGTTACATTAATTTTTCAGTACAGAGAAGAGTAATTTTTCAGTTATAATAGAATAATTTTTTAAAATTATATTTAAATTGAATGATGTACTTGATGCACAATAGATTTAGTCTCTCCATATATCTCAAAATGTTGCGTTGAACTATATGATTTGATTTAAATTGTGCCACAGTTCTTTATAAACATTTAATTTTATCATTTAATTAATGAAAAGATAAATTTAAAATTTATACTAGTAATATCAACTAACATTTTTAAATTGCATATATCAGAGATGTTTTAGTTAAAATTAAGTTAAGAATAATTTCCTCAACTTAGAGTTTAGAATAATAATAAAAAAAAATTATCCTTTTCTTAGAGTTTAGAAGAAAAAAAATTAAAAAATCTTTGCTAGAGAAATTAAAATTATGAGCATAGGACTTATAAGTTATAAGAACTTACGTATAAGGCTATAACGATTATGTCTAAATAATACAATAAAAAATATAGTAATAATTTAATAATACTATGTAATTATATATATATATATATTAAAAAAAGGAGATCAATTTAGTTAAATATAAACCGGTCAAAATTCGTATCAAGATAGAAATTTGTGTGAGATAATCTCATGATATAAGACTAAGGGTGGGCGTTCCGTCGGTTCTATCTGTTTTGGACTATTTTTAACCGAACCAAAATAATCGAATTTTATAATCCAGAAACCGAAACCAAACCGAAATTTTTGAAAACAAAAATAACCGAAACCGAAAAAACCGAAATATATTTCGGTTAATTCTGTTAAAACTGAATTTTTAAATATATTTCATAATTTATGTATAATTTAATTTTTCAAGTATTTTTTAAAATATATTTCATAATTTTATGTATAATCTCTCTCTTTCCCTAAATGAAAATAGAATTTTGAAAGGAAAGTTAATAAATGTTATTAAAATAACTGATATATATTATTTATATAATATAAATATAATATATTATATAACATATATAATATTTTGGTTATTTCGGTTTTTCAGTTTTTACGGGATTCATAACCGAACCGAATAAAAAAAATTCAGTTATTGAAATTTTTAACCGAACAGAAAATTTTAACCGAAATATTTCGGTTCGGTTCGGAAATTCGATTTTTCGGTTTTTTGCCCATCCCTATATAAGACCACACAAATTAATACACATCTCCTACCAAAGTGATGATGAGTCATGCTCAATTTATACCATATAATACTTTCTCATGTCATGAAACGATCTCACATAAGACTAACTCTCGTATCGAAACTCGCTTTAAAGAAAATATAATAAAAATATTTGTTTTCTTTTTCACTTTAGCAAACTAATCGAATTAAGTATGTATTAAAGTTTAAATATTATTTTTATTCACGACCAACTAATTATAATATATAGTATCAAAATTTTACGAAAATAAAATAGAATTATATGACTTAAAAATTTATAAAAAAACAAATTTAGTAATAAATTAGTAATTATTATAGAGAATGTTGGAAATGATATTTATTTACACTTGAGAAAACTATAAAGAGTAAGTCTCTTGTGCACCAACTATATCGTGCAACTCAAGTGCATTTTTTAAAATTTACACTTGTTATTACTAAAAGTCACTTTTTGAAAATGCACTTCTTAATAATAATATGTGTGACTTTTAAGTAATAAATAATATAACTGTTCAAAAATATATTTGAATTGTATAATGCACTTAGTGCACACAAAATTAAGATAATTATAATACAAGTATACGATGACTCTAGGTGTCATCTATGAAATATAGTAATATATGATAAAAGAATATACAATATGTATATTGAAAGCAACGAAATTTTATTAAACTTAACAGTGTTATATATTGTATAAATCCTAATTATGAAGATAGAAATATATAATACTATCTTTAAAATTTACATTTTCTATCTTATTCTCATATTTGACACAATATTACGTTTTTATTCTTCAAGTCACTAATCTCTTGTAAATAAGAGATTCAATATAGAGTTTCAATAGGTAAGATGAAATAGGTCACCAACGAACCCATCAACCTCCTACACTAGATTGTAGGTTATATCTTTTTCAAGTCTGATGGAATAAGTCATGTACAACTCCATCTACTCTTCTGATGGAATAAATCTCACATGACCCCATCAATCTTACTATCAAATTTTAGATAAAATTCAAAATTCAAAATAAATCATTGAGACTCCAGTACCACAGTATGTATCTTTAGAAAGAGAAATCAAGAGATTACGAGTTGTAACCCACAAATTCCTTAAAAAAAACTTACCATATTTTGTATACTTTGTTGATAGAATTTATTAATCGTGTTTGTTATGTGGCTAGTTATAACATGTTAATTCTATCAAACAATAATCCAAGGATTTGTGTTCTTGGATATAATATGAGGAGGGAGAGTAGAGAGTTTAGAGAGAGAAATATTGCAATGGGTACTGTATTGATTTTCAGAAAATTGTGTGAATAGTACAAGAGAGGTCTTATTTATAGGTGTATGAGTGTGAGATGGCACCTTACGAGCCTATGTGGCTTCCGGTGTTGACGAGGGTTCCTTACCCCCGTCTTGGTCTCTCACACTGCTTCCTTTATCATGCCTCGTCCTACTACTATGCCTTAGACTGGATGGGCCTCATTAAAAACCTCGCCATAAACCACCCTTGTGGATAAACCGGACGGAGGGAAAAAGAGCGCACCATTGGGGTCCTATTTGACTCGTCGGCGAGCTCGGAGATGGGCCTCAGTGGTTTGAGCGAGCTCCAGTGCCTTGCGTGGCTTACGGACGTTACGCGATGATGGAGCTCGGCGAGGCCTTCCTGGGGATACAAGGCGAGCTCTGGGCGAGCTCTAGGATGACAGAGATGAACCCTTTTGGGCGAGCTACGCAGGTAAATCATCCCCATGTAGGCGAACTCCGTGCCTTTAAGGATCTGGGTGGGTCCTGACGACCTGCCAAATCTCGGCGATTATTCGTATACTAATTATGTTAGTTCGCCAATCCAACATACTTATTTACTGATATTGAAAATTTTGGTTTAAATATATATATATATATATATATATATATATCATGAGATATAGATATTTTTAGTTTCATAAATTTTTATCTTATAAAATCGATATCAAGAAAGATAAATTTATGAATTAATTAAGTCCTAATTTTTTTGAGGTATACAATTTACATCCAAAAAAAAAAAATGATGTACATTTGTTTTATCAAGAATAAAATTCACTAATTTTGGAGGATAAAAGTCTTCCCACTCCTACAATACAGCAATTGCAGCTCTCATTTGCATTGAAAACACCATCCACTTCTAGCCCCAATCTCTTTGAATTATACAATTTAGGTCCCAATTTTCAGTAAATGTCCCTAAGATCTCCTCTTGAAAACTTTATTGATGTCGTTAATATATTACGTTTTAGTTTGAGTTACTTTTATACTTTTCTCTAATGATAAAAATTTTAAAAAAGAAATTTATATAAGATAGTCTTATGACAATGATCGATTAAAAAATGATTATTTTTTTGTTCTTAAATTAGGCATAGGTAGCCCAAACCTATGCTTACAATCCCATCCTATGTCACTCTTAGGGGTGTTAATTTGGTAAAATCCATAAAATGTATGATCAAAAAACGTTTCATATAGGGCGTATATGTCAAATTACATTATCATATTCTAAAGCTGCATTTACTTTGCTGCTTATCTTTGGATAAGTTGGTTTCGACACAATAAACAAGATAAAAAAGATGTATAAACAAGATAAAAAAGATGTTTGCTTTACGGGTTAAAAAAAAAAGGCTATTCATCTGATCCGATTTAAGTCCTTGTTATTTCATCATTTTAATCTAACCAAATTGGGCGGATAAACCTTTACTATTTAATCTCTTATTTCTTCTTTTTATGTATAGTTTTGATGGATTAACACATGAAGTTAACAATGAGGAGATGCTTGACATAAATATAAGAATATTTTATTTAATCTATTTTTATAATTTCATTCATTTATACTCCCTCCGTCCCAGAAGACATTGCGGTGTCTTTTGAGCACACGGATTAAGAAAAATGTATAATAAATACATTTTATGAATATTATATGTGTATTGTGAGAGTGGAGTTTAATAAATAGTTACCACTTTTAGATATGCAAACTTTTTGTGGGATAGATCAAAATAGAAAGTATGCAATGTGTTTTGGGACAGAGGGAGTAATAAATAGTACCAAATATTATTAATAGAATTAATCCTTATTTTTTAATCGATAAATGTTACTTCTTAGTAATTAGAAATTAGTTCACCAAGTCATTCATTCAAATGAGAAGTCCAGTGACATGATGAACTAACCCACCTGGTTAGAATTAATTCTCATTCATTTTATTTTTAGTCACATTACTCTCAACCGCCGTGAGATATTAATAAGTTAACCAATTCTTATCACTGTCGGAGGGTCAACCAAGGCTAACCTCACCCAAGAAGTAAACACTTCCTAAATCTGTTAAAAGTTTAAATCGTCTCGATTATAAAAAATGACGACCTGCATTAATTAAGTCTTTTAAAGCAATAATTTCTCATCCTAATATATTTACTAAGACTGACAATCAGGTGGGTTAGCTCACCTGACTATCGGGCTCCTCATTTAAATGAGTGGCCCGGGTTCGATTTCCTTCGGGAACGAATTAGGAGGGGGTTAAAAAAAAAATTACTCAGACTGACTTGGTAGGTATCTATGTAGTGTATGTAGGCTTCATTTAAATAAACAAATTAATTAGTCTAATCAATGGTCAACTGAAAGAAAAAGGATCAGTAATAGATGAAGACTATAATTATTATGACATTGATGTAGGAATCAATAACCTATCAAAGCATAACAAAAAGAGTACATACTAACTTTTTAAAAAAAAAAGAAAATGTTATGTTACTAAATGAAAATGAACCATGCACACCTAACAAATCAACATTCGGGCCGAAAAGAAATATTCGTCATTATTTAAAAATAAAAAGCGTAGGCCCATGTAGTGAAACTTTTGTTTTGAATATAAAAATCATGGGCTAATGGCCCATTATTTTCTACCAAATTAACTTCAAGAAATTATGAGTAAAAATAAATGAACTGGCAAGGATGGGAGGGTAGGTGCACAAATTCTTCTAAAATTATTATAGTATCGTATTCAATTTTAAAGTTTTTGTTAAAAGGGTTTGATTCTTGAATATGTTTATCTGATTCTCCATGTCGCAAATCCGACTTGTTAATTATTAAATATATATTTTAGTTAAATTTTTATATAATTTAAATTGACAATCTGATATTCTTGTAGATTAAATTCACTATTATGATGTATGTAATGGGCTAATGAAATTTGAATTAATATTTTACTATTTATTTATATTAAATCATTCAATATACTTCAACCTTGATATATAGAGAAAATATGAATTTTTATAAATTTAATTTACAAATTTTAAAATATATATATACATTTTTAGGTGTTATATATAATAAAATATAAATAAATAGACGTATCCTTGATAAATCACACTCAAGAAATTTAAAAAACTTGTATCTTTGTATTCGTATTATATCGTTCTCATATTCTTGCACCCGCACCTATACAATATATATGGAAGGATAGGCATAAGAAACATCCTTCCATTTTGGTTAAAGCTTCCCAAAACTTTTAGGCATATTAATTAAAGAAAAGATACTCTCTTATACAATATTTGACATATAGAATAAACTTAAAATAAGTAAATATTAAAAACTTTAAGTCATCGGTCGCTTCAAGTCGCCGCTCAAAATAATTTTTTTTAAAAAAAGATTTGAGCAAAGGCTTATTTTAGATTTTTTTTTTCTTCCAAATTGTGTTACTAAATGAGCAAATATGTGTTAAAATAAAATAAAATGTGCTTTAAAGTAACTATAAGGATAAATATTACAAAAATATATCTGTATTGTTTAATTTATTTCTCATTCTTTTGAAATTAGATTTATTATTTCACACATTGACACATATTTGTCCTAATATTAACAAATATTTGTTCCAATATAGTAACACTAATTTATATTAACACACATTTGCAGTAACATATATTTACCCTAACATTAATACACATGTGCTCCAATGGTAACACACATTTATTCTAATATCAATTTACATTTGTTCTTACATTAATAAATATTTATTTTAACACATATTTACTCCATTAATAACATGCATTTGTTACCTTACATGTGTTACTATATGAAAAATTAATTAGTTTTATAAAAATAAATTAGTATTTATGAAAAATCAATATTTGAATAGATAGTAATACACATTTTATCCTTATATTGTATAAAAAATATTAATTTCTGTAAAATATATAAATATTGGTGAAAAAATAATATTTAGTTTGATAGTAAACATTTTAACTTTTAGTGAGTTTATCCATAATAACACAGTCTGAGACCCAAAAATTTGGAATTACTCAAGTGCGAGAATTTAGAGAAAACTAATAGATTCCACGCAACTCGTCTAGATACCACAAATTTTATAAATATGAGTTATTCTATGAATCTTATAATTGTAGAATATTTCATATAATAATTTCCGTTAAAGAATATTGTACTTCTTTCATTCTTAACTTGGCACCTCTGACCTATTTGCTTTGACATGAGTTTTAATGTAGGAAGTTGTTTATTAGTGTATATATATAAATTATATATATATATATATATTATTTTTAATGACATTATAGTATATAAATAAGAATAAAATTATTTTTAGTGACAATGTGGTAAATAAAAATGGCTACTTGTGGAATAAAAAATCTAGTAAGGGACATACTACTTTGGTAAGTGAGAAATCTAGTTAAGAACTTGGAGAGTATTACTTATGCAAATAGTAGAGTGGGAGAGGGAGAGATAAAAACAGTTTTTGCACTGACCTGGGCAAGTATAATAAGATCTTAAATGAAAAAATTATTATGATTTAATTGCAATTTAAAACACGATATTTTTTAAAATTGCATTTTAAACTAAACTTTTATATCTTGTTAAAACACTCAAATTTAACTTTCTTTGACAATTAAGACTTACATGCAAATTTGTCTCTATCGCCTAAGTGGCAACAACTCTAAAAAAACTAAAGTATGTGACAAAAACATTAAGACAAAAACTAGTATGAACCCGAGTTCACGGTGAATTCGGGTTTATCAATTATCATTGTTATGCATATACACACTATCACAGTTATGTATATTTACTATCACTGTTAAAAAATCAAATATATTTTTATAACAGTGATAGTTTATATGAATGACAGTGATAATAATTACACATAACAGTGATAGAGTTCGTGTAAACTCGAGTTCATAAGAAACCTATGCAAACATTAAAAGGCTTAAGTGCAATTTAAATCACAATATTTTATGAAATTGTGCATTAAGTTAAACTTTCGGATCTTATAAAATAAAGATCAAATTGAATTTTTCTTGGCAATTAAGACTTACATATATATTTGTCTCTGATTATCACTTACATGGTAGCGACCAAAAAAAAATTATATTGCAAAAAGTTTAAAGTATGTGAAAAATAAAAAAAAATTAAAGAGTGTGTTTAGGGTGCACTTGGATGCATTACATGCATCCTTAATTGAACCTCAATTTTAAAATTAATTTTAACCGGCTCATACCCAAAATTGAGCCAGTCAAAATTTGTGAAATTTAAAATATTCAAATAAATTTTCAAAATCATGTGTTTCAATTATTTTAAACCGTAAACAGTCAACTGACTAGCAATTTGTGTTTGCATACAAATGCATTTTCCTACAAGTGTATAGGATCGTGTAGTATAAAGCTAGACCAAATTATAAAATATCGAACCCAAAGGAAACAATTAAGATAATTCCAATTTTAATGTTTTGTGAGTTTTTGGAATAAAAATAAACAAGAACTAAATTTGCTAATTTGGGATTTTTACTAATCACTACTTGAATATGCAGGAATTTAATCTAAATAAATACTCCCCCTGTCCACCAAATATATACATCTCTTTTTGCACGTGCTTAATGCAATATGTCGGAGGATATTATGGAGTATTGTGAGGTCCATTTATTAATAAAGTGAATATTTTTGGAAAATACTTAAACAATAACCTAATCTAACACTTTCGTGTGCAGGGATTGAAGATTGCTTCGATTGAATTTTGTTTTATGTCGGTCACAACCAATTCCTAAAATTCCTATCATAAAGTTCATCTGAGAAATGAACCACACATTACTACCCTATCAGAATATAAACTCTCATTTACACTTCAACACCCTTAATTGTTTTGTTATCAATGTCTAGACATCTCTCAATGTCCTAGATACATTAACTCTTAAACTTGGAATACACTACTATCAAACGAATACTTCTTCCCTTCTTACTCAATTCTCCATATGTTGTGATTATGATCAAAATATTAGTCTCAAACAATATAAAACAAAGTAAACTTCATTAGCTTATTTCAGGCATTCATTTATCAGAATCTCTTTACTCAAGTAATTAAAAGAATTATTGTAATCAACACATAATTTCTTTCACCCGAAGTAAAAATGGAATTAGCTCATTGTCAATGGTTGAGTAGAAAGAAGCAAGATAACATGCATTATTAACAATAACATAAATACATCAAGAGTCAAAAAATTATTACCAAGAATTATTGAAATTAGCAACTTGCATAAAACTAAATAAGAACTTCAAAGTAATATGCAACAAATCTAGCAACTCAGAAAAATACTCCTATGGCTAATGAATGAAAACAGAAAATCAATATCAATTCTTCTGAAAATAATTCCTAATTATCTCAAAAATATGTTATTTCCCTATTCTAATTCCGTGCGTTAAAAATAATGCCTCCCCTCTCAATTACTCCGTAAAACCCTCTTTGTAATACCCCAAAAAAATATCCCCTATTCCTTCTTAAACAAAATGGGCCTAATAAAATAAAGAGTTGGGCTTAAATATTTAATGGAAACTTGGGCTTTAGCAAATTAGAATAGGAAATGGCCCAAGTTAATTTTCATCCTCCTTACCGCTGGCGGTTTCTGGGATTCCCGGTTGACGACGAGAAACTGTCTGGATTCTAACGGAGGTTGCAGTGCACGGCTTCGATTTAGTGGCAGTGAGGTCCGAGCGGCGGTTGAGTGGAAATTGAAATTTCCGGCGTTTTGCAGCGCGATTCCGGCGAAATAGAGGAGCAGCGGTTATCGGGCTTCAAATCAGAAATGGTTGTCATTTCTGGCGAACAATAACAGGGATGAGCGCGACTGTGGCGAACCTTGGGCGGTTTCTTGAAGATTCCGGCGTCGGTTGCAGCGGGAGTGTAGGCAGGTGGTGAAAGTTGAGAGGCTTGAATCGTGAGCAGTGGCATGAATAAGTACTTGGTGGTGTCGCTGCAGGTATGGTTGCAAATGTGGATAAAAATGTGCACAGTACTGGGAGTAGCTTTAATTATAGAGGAAATGTTGCATGGTGGAAATTAAATTGGAAACACCAATTTTTTTTATCCAAATTAAATCTATAAATTATCAAAACTAGTGTAACATGAAGATTTTTCAATTAAATCAAATACAATATATCATCGACAAAATGAATGGCAATTAAAATTTTAAATTCATGCAAAACTCTAGAAATTCATCTCTAATGATCACAAATTGACTTGTAGACCCATGAAAAAATTTAGATTTCCTTTCATTTACATTTCAAGCTTATCTTGAATGAGCTTAGAAAATTTCCTACAAAGTTCCTCATTGATTGACCCAAATATGATGTCATCAACATAAATTTGAACATGTAATTTGAAAATATGTTTTGTAGCTTTGTTTCATTAATTATATCCTAATACTTTTGTTCCTTCTGTCAATTCTTAAAAAAGTACATATCTTTACTCATGTCAAGATATATCTATTGAAGTTAACTTTGAGACCTAAAAAGAGCTCAAAGTTCTTAGAATTGCCTTATTATTTCTACATTTTCTGGTACCCCAAGCACACAGAAATAATGCATGTCATCGGTTTAGAAATTCATCCAATAATTTAAGAAACGTACGAAATGGTTTAGAACCCCAATCCTTGTATTTTTTTTTCTATTATATATAATGATCGATCAGGCAGTGGTCTCATATATATATCGTTCTCGATCGATCGCCATTACTCATAGTGATCAATTTTGTCAATATTTCTCAAGCCATTTAATTTATATATCATTAACCAATATATACCATGCATGTCATGCCTATAAACTCTTACAATATTAGTCGTCAAGTCTATAACATGTGCCGGTAAATCCACAAGTTCATTAAACTCTTTGAAGCAATGACTGGAGTTTTTATCGATGGCCATGGACCACATGGTCCAAATCCGAATTTTAACTGTTAAAACTGAGGATGCATGGTTAGCGGCTTATATATATATATATATTATATTTTAATTTGATATTTCATTCATTGATATATATATATATATATAGGTCCTTTTAAATCATATTCCATTCTCAACAAACTTATAGTGCTCCGTTCTACACAAGTACGTGCCCAAAGCATCAACTTTAATTGCGCATTTAAATTTGCATCAAGGTAAATTTTTTTAATTTGTGTATCAAAAATTGGTGCAAAGTTTATTTGAGATGAAGAGAATATTTGTCCAATATTTCTCCACTATATATATATATGCAACAGGATTGTTAACAAGGAATTAATTATAATATTAAGTGACATGATATGTTGATAAAGAAAAAAATTTGTATGTCAAACTATGATCGATTTTGCAATGAAACAGCTAATTAATTTCAAGAACATATACAGACCAATTAAATACCACTCTATTTTACTTTCACTAGAATTTGGATCAAAGAATAACAAATGATGCATCATATATATATATATCACACTCAATAATTTCTGTAAAGAAGAAAAACTATATATATATAAATATTGAGAAAATGCATTGGAGAAGCTATCTAGTTTCCAGCTCCAGGGCTTGGACCCGATTTCTTGATTCCCCCTAGAGTTAAAGCATGCCCATTTCCGCCGGTTTTCGCCGCATCCATGTACAAATCGTCCAATATTTTCGTGATCTCCACTTCAACGGAGCTCGCGTGCTGAATCGGTTTCAGCAGACGCGCTTCGTTTGGAATGAAGAACGAACTCAGAAGAAGAAGAAGAAGAAACGAGAATGTCGCAACATGCTTTAGACCTTGCGTCATTGCAAAGAGACTCTTGTGTGAATTTTCTATGCCAATTATTATAAAAAAATGTAGCTTTGTGTGGGGAAGAATATTGAGAATCCCAGCATATTAATAGAGTGTATTCATGCACGTATGAGGTGATGTGAAATGAGAATATTGACTACATAGGAGTCTTATTTATGGTGATTCAGGTCAGGTGCCGCCCTAGATTTCTATGTCGTGAAAATCGTGCAACAAAATTATCAATTTGTTTCCTTTGCTCATGATAACATCTCTATTAGGGTGAACGATTTTTTTATTTTTTTTATTATCGTAATATATATTAATAGATAAGGTGTTATCTCTGTGGCGTAATATATATTAAGGGGCCGCTTAGTTGGAATAATAAGGGTGGAGAATGAGAATAAATGAAGGATTAATGAGAATTTATTCTCATTAATATGCAGTATTTGGTATTATTTATTGTAAATAAATAAAATTATAAAAATAAATTAAAAAAATAATCACTAATTCCATATTGATTACTTTTATTATACTCATTATCATTATCATTTTAAAATTATGCTCCCTAATAATATGCAAACTACACAGGAAGGTGGTGTTTGGTAGGGTATATTATCGATATAATATGAATTTTTATACTGGCTTATCTTGTTTGGTAGGAGGTACAAATTTTATGCTGACCCGTTTTTTATTCGGCCGACCCTGTAAAAGAAGAGGTCATATTACACCATTTTCACTGTTCACAATGTAATAAATTATCTCACCATTTCCACCTTACAATTTTTGTATGACTTGAATAATAACTTTTGTTCTTATATATCTACATGTTACACTCTATCAAATAAAATTATTTTTTCTATCTCTATATTATGCCCTACCAAATTAGATTATTTTTTAGGACTAATTTTATGTAACTTTTCTATTACACCCTATCAAATAACATTATATAGATTTTACTTATAAAATTTATAATTCCTAATATTGTCCGGAAAAGTAATCTTTAGTATGAATGTTGGGTATACCTTGTTAGAATTAGTGTCACTTTTGGCAGGAATGTTGGGAACTGAGGGATTTTAGAGTCCGAGTCCAACTTTGAATGTTAAAAATTCAAATTATAATATATTGCACGAAATGTGCGGGTCAAGGTCAACTCTTTTATCGTGATTAATTTTTCTGATCATGCTTTTCTTTTCACATGATCTTCATGTGCAACGTAATTGCTTGCGTATAAATATAATTCCTCCGTCACAATTTTTTTTTTATGTTATGATATAAATTAAAATTTTGATTTTTTAAAAATAGGAATATATAAATATAAAATAAAAATATATATTTTGTTAATTTTTAAAAATGTGAATTAATTTTTTTTTAAATGTGAAAAAAAGCTTTGAACGTCTCAATTAAAAAGATTTGGAGAAAAAATTGAAATGGAGAAAGTATTGATTTTGCATTAAATTTTGGTTCAGCGCCTAGAGATCATTGGGTTGCAATTTTTTAAAAACCAAAATTAATTAATAAAATTGAGTGAACAATATAATATGAATGAAATTGTTTTTAGTGGGATTTGAACTCAGAATGTCAATTTTAGCCTTTTAACTTTGATACCATCCTCACTACGAAATTATTCATGGGGCCTCTCCATTTCTTTAATGAAAATTTTCTATGAATTTCGAATAAAGATGGATACAAAATTAAAATAATTAATAAAAATATAAATTTATGGGACTCGTGATAATGAGTGAGGTTTATTTATTGTGTTTATTTCTCTAACTTTAGGAGAAATTAAAAAAAAAAAAAAAAAATGAAGAGGATCCAAGTCCCATGAGAGAATTTTTTACTTAATCACTACAAAATATATATTCCCTTCGTCTCTCTTTTGTTTTTCTATTGACTTTACAATTTTTTTTTATCTTTAAATTACAATTTACACCACTAATAATTTAATTTTACACAAAAATATATTCCTATAGTTTTGTTTATTTACGTTGACTAATATTCTTTTAATAAAAAATTATTTTATTTTATTTAAATACTATAAATTAATTTAATTTAAAAATAAAAATAAAAAGTCAAATGAAACAATAAAAAAAGAGACTGAGGGAGTGCCATCGATTAATTTAGAGTTAATTTTGCGCACTAGTTTATATGGCACAATTTAATTTTGAGAAAGAGAAGGAGTAAAAGAAGCCATTGAGAAAATTATGGGGGATATGGAACGAAGTGAACTGTACGGATGGAGAATAAATGGCACATAAATTATCCCTCATTAATCTGTCATGCTGCTGCCATTTCCGTTTCAATTTGTTCTTTCATTATTCCATTTACTTTTGTTTCAAATCTACCATTATTTAGAATTTTCTTAGGCTCCATTTGGATGCATGAAATTAAAAAAAAAATGAATTTAAAAAATATATATGCAAGAAAATATATATTTCAAGTTAAGAACTATACAAAAATGTGAGAGAAAAAAAACTAAAGGAAAGATAGAGATGAAAAGGGTAAAGAGGAGAGATTTCAAATAACATGGTTTTGAGAGATTTAAAATTCTTCCATTTTAAACATAACTCAAATTTAAGTATTTGTAATTAATTGAGAGGGTGATTATTTGTGTGGATGGATGTGTTTGAAAATAAATAAATTAAAAAACATATAAAAAGACATATATTTCAAATCACGAACTGTAAAGAGATGAGAGAGAAGAAAAAAAGTAAAAGAGTGATAGAGATAGAAAAAGGGTAGAGAGAAGGAATTTTAAATGACATGATTTTTATTAGAATTTAAAATTTCTTCATTTTAATCATAATTCAAATATAAATATTTGTAAATTTATTTAACTTACTTAAAAAGTGTAGTTATTTGTTTGTGAAATTCACCCATCCAAATGGAGGTTTAAAAAATTGTTTCTAGTTTCAACTTTCAACAAGGTGGAGTTGGTATTTTTTCACTTTGGAAAATTTTGAAAAATATTGTGTTAGGTCTAAAGCGGAAGAGAGGAAAGTGAGAAGAGAGAACTAAGGTGTATTTAGGTGCGAGTATTTATTAATATTTAAAAAAAAGAGGGTGTATTGATCCAGTGTGTGTATTAAATTAAAAAGGTGATGCATATAACATATGCACTTTATAGTTATACTAGTTGGGGTGCACCTCAATTCTTGAGGTGATCACCCGGACTGTCTAATAATTTTATAGTGTAAGTAGTACTGTTAATAAAATATAGTGAAATAAAATTTTAAACAATCACACATATATACAACAAAACTAAAAGTGGTTACAAAGTTCACAATATATACATATTTTTATACTGTCATCTCTAGGTAACAACCTAGTGATGACCAAAAAGGCTGCACAATATGAGTGGATCATTCAGCTTTTCAAAAGAACCAGGAAGTTTGTACATTATGAGAAGTTTAGTTTTCCTTGGCATGTTTTAGAATATTTTTACCACTTGAGCTTTGCTGATCTTCCTGGATTGTGGAACTGGTCTGGTGGGTTTCAGATATTGATATGTCTGTCATTGGTCGTTTTTGTGCATCTGAAACGGGGCTCTTTTCTCCAGAAGTGTCTGATGTGGAAGGCTGATTAGAAGACGAGAGGCACGTCATCACTGTGTTCCGTGTAAATTTTTTGCCCCTCAATTCGATACTCGAGGTGCGAATATGGAAGAAGAAGAAAATATCTCTGAACCGTTCATTGAGTTCGTCAAGGTTGAACATTTTCTGCTGTAATACATGAAAATAATGAAAAGATAAAACACATAAACTGTTTTACAGGAAAGAAAGCAAATTATTAGTTAAATATACCTCTATTTCTGCTTTAATAATGTCTTCACCTGACGTTTCCAGCAACATTTCGGCTTCTTTTTGCTCTACAAAAGCATCCAAACAACCCATTCCGTCGTACAATTCTACTTCAAACCGTAACCTGTTCATGGAAAGACAATATATTGTGATTGTCAGTATCATATAACCTTGTTGTTATAGGCTTAAACAATTGAAACAAAAGGTCAAATTACATGGGTTTGGGGCTGGGAAACTCATTGTTGCAGTAAAGGCACGTGAACTCACTCCCATAGACTGCTCCGCAAGTTCTACAACAATCTGGACAACCCAAGTAGTAGAAAGACTGACCGGGCTTTACAACTTGGAGTGTCGATTTGATCCAAAACGTCTTGACCTGGGGTTGAAATGATGTTAATGTTAGTGTGAATTCAAGTGTAATGTATGAAAAAGTAAAAGCAACATGAATTATTATTGAATACCATTTCAGCCGAGTTTAAGATTTGGCTAATTTTTTGGATTTGTGAATCAACTGGTCTGTCTATGGATTGTGTTGATAAAATGATCTAAGCTTGAGGATTAGAGAATAACCCAAGTATAAACAAGCAGGAATGAGTAAGCTGCTCGCCCACATGCTCACTTGGGAGCTCGCCCATATGCTCACCAGAGCCTAGAGGTGTCGAAGTAACAAGCCTACATGGCTATTCCCCAGTTGCTCGCCTCAATGCTCGCTGGCCTGCTCGCCACTTGATCACCCGAAGCTCCGAGCATGACAAAGCAACAAGCTCATGAAGCCAAGACTAGGTTGCTCGCCTTAATGCTCGCCCACCTGCTCGCCTCCATGTTCGCCTTCCGCCCGGATGTGGAAGGGCAACAAGCCAAGAGGATAAGCCTATGGTGCTCGCCCATCTGCTCGCCCCCTTGCTCGCCACAATGATCGCCCCGTTGCTAGTCCCTTCCTCGAGGGAAAGAAGACACAAGATGTCTAAGGAACCTGTGTGAAAGGTTCGGGTCATTTAGGCTAGAGTTAGTGGGGTAAAACATCCAGGGGATGACAAGTGGAGGACACTTGTCACCACCAGAAACCATGTGGCTTAAATGGGCGCCACCTCACCCTTAAAAAGGGTATAAATATGTAAAAACATCTCATTTGTAGGGATCTGATTTCTAAAATACAAGAGATACATTACACAATTTCTCTCTCTACATTTCAACTACTAAATCATATTATAAATCCCATTAATACCTTTTGATTATTGTTTGAGTGATTTCATAAGTATAATTAGCCATATAAGTCCTACAGTTATATAAATTGCTCAACAATTTGGCGCTAGAAGGAGGGCCCGAACCTCCGTTGATCAAAGAATTCGGTAATTATTCTTCATTTCCTCAAGAACGCCAAGAACACCACTCGAATTTGGTAAATTCTATAGAATATCCTCAATTGTGAGTACTTTTGAGAATAATTTTTATTCTAAAAAATACAAGCTAGAAAAGATTTCTTAGGAATTTGCTACCAAAACCCGAAATTTTTACTCGAGAGAATGACGAGACACACATATGATGACTCCAACGACGAATCCCGCACCACCTCGACGAGCCGAAGGTGGAAAGGAAAGGGACCATCCGGACACCGTCAGACAGAACAAGCCCGAACCCCAGCTTTGATGGCAGCTCCGGAGAGACCCCAGATTGAAGCCACAATCGAATCAATGGTTCGGACTCCCGAGGACATTGAGAGGGCAATGGCTACCCTCAAACAGATGCAAAGATAACAACTCGTGGTGGCTCGTCAACCAGTGATTCAAGTTGCCCAGACTGAGACGAGACATGAGACCCGAACAAGCTACCACGCTTAGGAGGAAGAAGCTAGTAGTGGACGTGTCGTGCCAGAAAACTCAAGAGGCAAACAGAAAATGTCTGATCGCCTCGGACCACAACCCCAACGCTCAAACCAGCGACCAGCTGGGCGACCAGCCGGCCGAGCAAATGATCAACCTGAGCGTCTTGACGGGTCACAAGGTGATAGACGCAGTAACCAAAGCCATCATTCAGAAGGTAGAAGGTCAGAACACTCGCACCATCAAGAGCCTTGCGAGTCTGATGCTCGACATCAACGCAGGCCTGTACAAGAAAGATTAAGGAGGCGGGCGTCCGAGAGGTTAGGGCCCAATGCTGCGAGTAACCTCCAGCAACCGCACCGAGAGATCGCCCAAAGTGAGGGACTGCCGGGGGCAGCACGTCATCATGAGGTGCACCCGGAACAGCCTCGAGGAGGGGGATCATCCCGGGGGTCGTCAGTTCTAGAAATAGAAAAATTGAAGAAAGCTGTGGAGGACTTACAACACCAGGTGGCCATCAAAGACAAAGTTGAGACGTACACGTCACTTCCAATTTCACCACTGTCATCAGTTATCCTTACAGCACCCATCCAAAAGAAGATACAATTTCCCTCATTAGTGCTGTACGAGGGAGAATCTGACCCCAAGGTTCACATCTCAAAATATGCCGATTACATGATTTCAATGGGGGCATCAGACGCGACACAATGCCGGAACTTTCCCTTAACTCTTGGAGATAGTGCACACAGATGGTTCTCAGCCTTGACACCCGGATCAATTCAATCATTTGGACAGTTGACTCGGGAATTCTTGTCCCACTTTTCGGGATTCGGAACATATCTGACACAAAAGCATAGGCTGGCTAATATTTCACAAGGGACCGAAGAGACCAATCAACAGTACTTAGAACGCTTCGACAAGATCCTTTTAGAAGGTGAGTCGGTCAACAATGACACAAAGGTTGTGGCGGTCATGGCGGGACTGCGTAAAGGAACGAACTTATGGAAAGAGATGCATCTAGCTTATCCTAGTACATACGTCGAGTTTCGCCACAAAGCCGGGGTATATGTTGCAATGCAAGAAGCAATGGCCAAACAGTTGGGTTCAGAGGCTGATGACAAGAAGAATGGGAAAAAACCCAGTGGTAGTGGTTACAAAGCCCCGAAAAATTTGAAATCATTTGGAGACACGATAGAATACAAAGAAAAACTAAACCAAGTGTGTTAACTACCACGATTGACCACGTCTTCACAGCTGTGAAAGACCAGGACATGTTAGCCGCACCCCGGAGGATCAGGCAAGATCGAAGCAAGCTAAACCCAAATAAGTTCTGTGCATATCATCAGAGTATCGGACACTTCACCAGTGAGTGTCGGGACCTTCTGAAACAATTATGGAAATTTTACGAAGACGGGAAGCTTGCCGAATTCGTCAAGAAAGCTCCGGGGAAAAGACAGCCAAGACAAGAGGCCTCAGATGATGAAGGTAGCGATGAGGAAGAAAGGGCCCCAAACAGACAAGTGAGAAGAGGTCCACCAGCAAGGCCGACACATCTGGAACCTAGCCGAGAAATCCTGGTACTTGAAGAAATTGGTTCGGCTGGAGGAGTGGTGGATGGCCGTCCGACATCAAAGAGGCAAAAGAAAGCGGAAATTCGGGCGGTCAATCAAGTGCAGGAGTCGGGGTCCGGATCGAAAGCAACAGCTAAGCCAACTGCAGACTTAACTTTCTCACAAGCAGATCTCGAGGGGGTTCTTACACTGCACAACGACTCCCTGGTTATCAGCGCCAATATCATGAACGCCAGAGTACACCGACTGCTAGTGGATACTGGAGCCTACACGAATATCCTGTTCAAGAAAACACTAGACCAGTTAGGAGATTACGAATCCTATATAGAGGATTGTAATCACAAAATAGTGAGATTCGGAGAGGTTGTGACCGTCCCACTAGGTGTAATAAGATTGCCTGTAGAACTTGTAGCGCTAGAGGACCCGGAAAGGAGGATGACAAGGTTGTTAGATTTCTTAGTCGTAGATCAACCATCCACCTATAACGGGTTCCTCGGCCGCCCTTTCATTTTCGAATTTAAAGCCGCATGTTCTACTTACTATTACTGTATCAAATTCCCAACTCTTAAGGGTGCAGGTACGGTCAAAGGGGATCAGAAGAAGGCGCGGGAATGCCTACTTACTTTGAAAAAGCCTGTCACCCAGGTGTTGGTATTTGAAGATCTGATATCGCAACCCTCCCAGGATGAGCCGAGCATTTTTTATGATATCTCCATAGATACCGAGATGATGGAAATAGATCAAACACCAGGAGACATGGAAGTAGATGACATACCTCAACAAGACCAACAAACTGGGAGACAAACGGAAAGTGACCCGAAAGTTCAGGATCTTGATCCGACGATGGTGGCCAGAACAAGCCGAAGCATGGAGTTAGCACCTGAAGGCCAGACAAGCGCCCCGGAAGACATTGAACCTCGGTTGGGTTATGAACCCTTCCCGGTGGAGATGGATATGCACCTCGAAGGACCAATTGATGACCCCAGGTGGAAAGATAAAAAGCGACGCGCTACACCAGTTGAGGAGCTCAGATCCATACAAGTTGACCCAAATAAAGAAGATTTAGAACTCTTTATTGGGTCGGAGTTGGAGGAGCCTTATAGAAGCCGGATGGAGGAATTCCTTCAGGCCAATCTAGATGTGTTCGCATGGTCGCTTGAAGATATGACGGGCATACCAGTAGAGCATGCTTGCCATCGTCTCAACATCGATCCCACAAAGAGGCCCGTCCGTCAGAAGAGAAGAAAATATGGACCAGATAAGTATGAAGCATTGACCGGTGAGGTGAAGAAACTCTTAGACAATAAACTCATAAAGGAAGCATTATGTCCTCAATGGGTGGCGAACCCTGTCCTGGTCAAGAAGCCGAATGGAACGTGGAGGCTATGTATTGACTTCACAGATCTTAATGTCGCGTGTCCAAAGGATAACTTCCCTTTGCCTCACATCGACCAGCTGGTAGACAATACAGCGGGACATGAACTAATGACGTTTATGGATGCCTTTGCAGGTTACCATCAGATTGCCATGCATCCCGATGATCAAGAACATACAGCCTTCTATACGAACAAAAATTTATTTTGTTGGAAGAGGATGCCCTTCGGGTTAATCAATGCCGGCGCCACATATCAAAGATTAGTCAACAAAATGTTCGACCAACACCTTGGTGACACGATGGAGGTCTATGTTGACGACATTGTAGTGAAGAGTCTTAGAAAAGAAGACCATTTGGAGCACCTCAAGCAAGCGCTCGACATCATGAGGGCGTATAACATGAAACTTAACCCAAAGAAAAGCAGCTTTGGAGTGTAATCCGGCAAGTTCTTGGGATATCTCGTCAGTCAACGGGGCATAGAAGTCAACCCTTCACAAGTCAAATGTATCCTGGACATGGGACCGCCGAAGGATGTACCGGCAGTTCAAAGACTTACCGGATGTCTCGCGGCACTCAACAAATTCATATCCAGATCCGGAGATAAGAATAGACCCTTCTTCGAGTCTATCAAAGGCAAGGGCATCTGCAAAAGAACTGGGAAGACCAATTATGTGTGGACAGATGCCTGCCAAAAGGCGTTCGAAGATATAAAGAACTACCTCAGTAATCCCCAGATCCTGTCAAAGCCGGTACCAGGAGAAAAGCTATACCTATACTTGGCAGCATCGGAGGTAGCCATAAGCTCAGCTTTGGTGCGTGCAGAGGGCAAGGCACATCTCCCGATATACTATGTCAGCCAAGTGCTACATGAGGCGGAGCTACGATATTCCCCAATGGAGAAGTTGGCATATGCACTAGTGATGAGAGTGCGGAAGCTCCGACCATACTTTTTCGACCACCAAGTGGAAGTTTTAACAACATTCCCCTTGATGCAAGTCTTACATAGACCCGATACTGCCGGATGATTGTTAAAGTGGTCACTAGAGGTTAGCCAGTACGGTATAACATACGCACCCCGAACATCGATCAAAGGGCAGGCTCTAGCAGACTTCATAGTAGAGCTAACCTACCCTCAAGATCCGACGAGGGGACGTATTTACCCATGGCACCTCTACGTAGACAGCTCAGCAACAAGTTCCGCAGCCGGAGCAGGTGTCGTCCTAGTAAGTCCCGATAAACAAGTGTTCACCTCAGCAATAAGATTCGACTTCCTAGCAACTAACAATGAAGCCGAATACGAAGCACTTATTGCGGGATTGAGACTATCGTTAGCTGTGGGGGTAACCTTCAGATTTTTGGAGATTCACAGCTAATCGTATCTCAAATCCGAGGTGAGTTCGAGGCAAAAGACCGACAAATGATCATCTACCAAAGGATTGTTGCGCAACTGATATCAAAGTTCGAGCAAGTGTACATTGAACAAATCCCCCGGTTAGAGAACACCCAAGCAGATGCCTTAGCCCGGTTAGCTACGAGCACCGGAGAACCAAGCATCTCAGAAGTGGTGGTCACAAAGCTAACTAATCCTTCAACATTTGATTATGTTAATCAAGTATTGAAGAGGGAGCAACAAATAATCAATAGCCAGCAACAGTCCACCGATGATTGGCGAACACCTATCAGTAGATACTTGTCCAACGGAGAACAACC
Source organism: Prunella vulgaris (assembly GCA_026898435.1). Lineage (NCBI taxonomy): Eukaryota > Viridiplantae > Streptophyta > Magnoliopsida > Lamiales > Lamiaceae > Prunella > Prunella vulgaris. The sequence goes on along the minus strand of JAPKLY010000068.1, from coordinate 191,570 downwards.
GGGAGATCCATGGGAAGCACGGTGAATTATGAAACAAGCTGCTAGATACACAATGGTCGAAGGACAATTATACAAGAGGGGAATCTCACTTCCATTACTCAAATGTCTTTCCTCGAAAGAAGGTCAAAGGGTGTTAGAAGAAATCCATGAAGGGATATGTGGAGGCCATGCCGGGGGGCAAGCCTTAGCCTACAAGACTATTAGGCAAGGTTACTATTGGCCAACACTACGAAAAGACGCTATCAGATATGCTAAGAGATGTTTGAAGTGCCAACAGTTCACTCCAAGCATTCATACCCCGGCACAAGAATTGAAATCAGTGTACAGTCCATGGCCATTCGCTAAATGGGGTATCGACTTGATCGGCCCATTCCCTCCCGGAAAAGGTGGAGTAAAATTTGTAGAACACCTATCAGTAGATACTTGTCCAACGGAGAACAACCGGGAGATCCATGGGAAGCACGGCGAATTGTGAAACAAGCTGCTAGATACACAATGGTCGAAGGACAATTATACAAGAGGGGAATCTCACTTCCATTACTCAAATGTCTTTCCTCGGAAGAAGGTCAAAAGGTGTTAGAAGAAATCCATGAAGGGATATGTGGAGGCCATGCCGGGGGGCAAGCCTTAGCCTACAAGACTATTAGGCAAGGTTACTATTGGCCAACACTACGAAAAGACGCTATCAGATATGCTAAGAGATGTTTGAAGTGCCAACAGTTCACTCCAAGCATTCATACCCCGGCACAAGAATTGAAATCAGTGTACAGTCCATGGCCATTCGCTAAATGGGGTATCGACTTGATCGGCCCATTCCCTCCCGGAAAAGGTGGAGTAAAATTTGTAGAACACCTATCAGTAGATACTTGTCCAACGGAGAACAACCGGGAGATCCATGGGAAGCACGGCGAATTGTGAAACAAGCTGCTAGATACACAATGGTCGAAGGACAATTATACAAGAGGGGAATCTCACTTCCATTACTCAAATGTCTTTCCTCGGAAGAAGGTCAAAAGGTGTTAGAAGAAATCCATGAAGGGATATGTGGAGGCCATGCCGGGGGGCAAGCCTTAGCCTACAAGACTATTAGGCAAGGTTACTATTGGCCAACACTACGAAAGGACGCTATGAGATATGCTAAGAGATGTTTGAAGTGCCAACAGTTCGCTCCAAGCATTCATACCCCGGCGCAAGAATTGAAATCAGTGTATCGACTTGATCGGCCCATTCCCTCCCGGAAAAGGTGGAGTAAAATTTGTAGTGGTGGCTGTGGATTATTACACCAAGTGGGCCGAAGCAGAAGCATTGACGATTATAACCCAAGAAAAAATGATAAACTTCATTTGGAAAAACCTGGTATGCAGATTTGGGTTACCACAGTCAATAGTCACGGATAACGGAAGACAGTTCGATGGAAGTAAGTTGAGGGACTTCTGCTCGTCATGGGACATCAAGAAGCATTACTCTACGCCGTATCATCCTCAGTCAAACGGACAAGTCGAAGCCATGAATAAGATCTTGAAGCACATCCTTAAGATCAGGTTTGAAGATAGAAAGGGTAGTTGGGCTGACGAGCTCCCGGAAGTCTTATGGACTTATAGAACGTCCTACAGAACAAGTACCGGGGAAACTCCGTTCACAATGGCTTTCGGAGTCGAAGCAGTCATCCCAGTGGAGGTCCAACATCGAACATGGAGGATAATCAAATATGATGAAGAAGCAAATGAAGATGATATGTCGATAGAAAAAGATTTGATTGAAGAAATAAGAACTTCGGCAGAATTAAGAAATGCGGTCTATAAACGACGGACTGAAAAGTATTACAATTCACAAGTAAAGAATAGAAGATTCCAGATTGGTGACTTGGTGATGAGAAGGATACTAGCAGCCTCGACTGGGGTGTTTGGTCCGAAATGGGAAGGTCCGTTCAAAATAACAAAAAATTGGTCAAATGGGACGTATGACCTGGAGGATATGCAAGGCAACCCTTCGGCATACACATGGAACGCGGCGCATCTCAAAAAATTCTACCAATGAAGACTTGTGTAAATTTTCTAATAAAACCTTGCTCGCCCAACATATATAAGGGCAAGCAGGTTCATGATAGATAAGGACAAGTATGTAAAGTCATTATTATGTTGAATAAAGAGGTTTCCTTTCAAATTGGTGTATCAAAAGATGTCTTAAGTTATAAGCTCACAAGACTTATGAGTCCATAATAAAGGCAAGGTATTGAGACTAACCCTAAGGTTATGCCATTAAAAGGGAGTCCTTACCGATCAATAAGCCTACATCCAAAGAGATGAAAAATAAGGTGTAAATTCGCGATTCTGTAAAAAGGAAAAGTAAGACGAATCAATTGAAACACCGTACATCAAAAAGCGAGCACTAAATAACTTAGACACACACATTACTACAAACGCAAACAAACCCAATTAAAAGGAAACTGCAAGTTCATTAATATCAAAAGGATGTTCAACTACATATGGGGCACCTTTGAGGGCGTAAGAAGCAAAAAGTTGCAAACAAAAAAGCAAAAGCAAAAAGAAGAAAATCCCCAACTCTCTACTGGTCGCCAGCTTGCTCGCCAGCCTGGGCGCCAGCTTGTCTGTCACCTTGGCCTCCCTGCCCGCCAGCCTGCTCGTCGGTATGACCGCCCGCCTGTCCGCCGGTGCCTGAAGGTGAGAGACCTGGGAGGACCTCAATAGGGGATAGACCCTCAGTGTCTACCATCGCATCGTCCTCAGCATCAATCTGAAGAGGCGGATAGTTACCACCAATGATCTTAAGCGTCGGAGGCACTGCACTTAAGTCAACTCCCATTTCCTCAAGGTCCCCGATGTCAACTACTAAACCTTCCTTGAGGGGACGTTCAGTAAGAAAGTCGGTAAACTCCTTCTTCATGGCCGTCCAGGGGTCCTCGTTCTCACCAACAGCATGGTGATAAGCCCGGAGGTTCTCGGCGAAGGCATAAACGAAACCAAAATCAGAAGACTCGGCTCGTATATTAGCAACGGCATCGACGGTATAACAGTCGGTGTGTGCAGCCTTAAGGTCAACAAGTTCGGTTCGGGTTGCCTGAAGATCTCTCTCTAACTCAGCGACCCTCCCACGAGCAATCCGACCTTCTTCCAGTCGAGCTCGAACACTTGCTAGCTCGGCTCGGAGACCATCAGCTTCAGCTTGAGCCTTCTCAACACTTGCAATAGTCAATTTCTCGGCATCTGAAGAGGCTTTTGCCTTGGCTTCCGCAGTAGCAATTTTCTTCTTCGCATCATCCCTCTCCTTCCTCAGGCTGTCATTCAGCACCGCATATGATTTCTCCAAGGTCACAACCTGCTCGATGGCACGTTGAGCAATGATAAGAGTGCCACTTGAATGATGCATGGCCGTGCGGATATTATCAGTTAACGACTGGTGCTGGATGATGGCATCTTGAGGTTGGGACCAGTGGCGGACAGCGGACTCGATGGCTCCTCGAACTGAGCCCTTGAGTTCATTAAGAGACTTCGGGGGACAGGCAAGTGCGAACTGGTGGACCGGTGGACTGCGGTGCTGATAACGTGAAGGGTCGTACCTGCTTAAAGGGTCATACAAGAAAACACTCAGAAATTTCAGCGTAAGGTAACAAGGTATTATAAGTATGATGGTCATACCCTGCCGCCCGTTCCTGGTCCCATCCCAGGTATGTGATGTCGGTCAACTGGCCAACCGAGCGGATAGATGCGGGAGCAGTCAGGGTGCCAGTAGGAGCGGGAAGTGTGGACTCCGGAACCTCGGCCCTACCCGAGCCACCCGAACTCGGAGGCCTTGTAACCTTTGCCCTCTTAGCAGCCTCGCTTTCACGCTCAACACGTGAACCGTCACCCCATTGTAACCGTCGGTCACCACCACCCAGGGAGTCACCCGGAGCCTGACGATCCTCGGCACGAGGAACCCGAGGGGTAGTGGATCGAGTACTCGGTCCGGTACCAGCAGCCTTCTTAGTGGTCTTGGCGGCAACTTGAGCGGCTAACACCACGGATGGGGGATCCCTCTTGGTACGTGCCATCCCGAATTTTTGGTTTAGAGTCTTGAAGGACGGAGGGATAGCGAGAGTGACCTCTGCAGCTGCAAGCATCAGAAAACATAAAAAAAAAATTAAAAAGTACAAGACAAAAGCTTATAAGGACTCTACCTGCGGGACGAGCAACTTGAGCTCGCAGATGATGAGGAGTTGTGATCAACCCCGAGGCGATGCGACAACTGGATTTGTTCAAGTACTCGAAAGTCCTATCCTTTTTATTCCGACGGCAAACAAGAATGCAGGTGAACTTGAACTCCTCAGACAAACTCGTCTTCTTCCAACGCTGAGGGATCAAGCCTGTAGACACAAAGAACAAAGAACATCAGATACTAAAACAAGAATGGAATTTAAAGTGCTAACGAATCCTACGCTGCAACTCGCCAAACTCAGTAGGGAACATAATACGTCCCTCGAGACCCTCGTTGTTATCAGGAGCCTGCCAATCACCGCCGATAAAAAAGAATTGTTCCTTCCAGTCTCTCACTTTGTTGGGCAGTCCCTCAAGGATCTTCATGTCACTCCTCGCCTTAAGGTAGTAATAACCCTGGCCCTCCTCAGAGCACTTGCTAAGGCAGAGGGTGTAATTCACCTCTTGAGGAGTCAGGCGATCCTTGTACTTCTCCAAGGCAAAGACTGTGCAGAGTGATATTAAGTACGTCCAAGCGTTGGGTGTTAGCTGTGTGATCGTTAATCCCGTCGTCTCCAAAAAGCGCCCAATGAGAGGGTGGAGAGGCAATGTCACGCCGGCGGCCAAAGTATGTATGTTTATAGCCGTTAGACCTTCTGGAGGACAATCGGCCCTTTCCTTCTCCCGAGGGGCATACATCGTAACATCGCAGGGAATGTGATACTCCCTCCGAATGCTGTCAAGATCATCCTCATCAATAACACTCACTACAGTGTTTGCCTTATAATGGGTGCGGTCACCCTTTTCGAGCTCTCGATATTGTCGAGGAGGAGTCGGAAAATCGGTAATGTATCGCTCATAATACGCTCTCCAGTCAAACTCTTGAGCAACACCATCAGGGATGGACCTCTCGGACATGTGAGGATGCGGGAAGCTAACAGACTCGAACCACTCAGTGATAGAGTCGTCGCTATCGTCACTACTGGAGAGCATCTCTACATCCTCCGTATCATTACCCTCAGGGCGAGCAGCGGGCTGCTCGACTGCTTGATCGCCCAGCTGCTCGCCGGTCTCCTCGCCAGCCTGCTCGCCCCCCGCCTCTGAAAACCGATCAACTTCCTCAATCGCAGAATCAGATCCCGCCAGATGGACCGAGGATAAGCCTGCAATCGGACCACCTTCTTCCACATCTTCCACCATTGGTCGTTTGCCCAGATTCCGGTGAGAAATGGTACGGCTTGAAGACGATGACATAATAAAGGAAAAGAAGAGAGAGGGAATTCGATCCTAGGAATGTGCTAACTATGGTGTTAATAATTCCACTGTCTTGATTCCGATCGAAATTCGTCCCAAACAAGAAAATCCAGTGAACAAAAATAACATAAGGAATAAAAGAGAATAATGCAAAAAGGATAAATAGAAAGAAAAAGATGGAGAAACTACCTTTGATCGAGACACCAAAATCATTCGTCGGAAGAAGGGAAGCAAAGATCGCCGGAAAGCTTAAAGATTTTGGGCTGCCGGAAAATTTAGAGAGAAAGTAAGTGGAGAAGAGAATGAACAGTGAAGGAAGAACCCTATTTATACATTCAGGTTAAAGTGAAAGAGGGAAAAATTTCAGGGACCTAATTGCAAAGTATTTGAAAGGTTTTTAAAGAGGCACGCCTTTTCTTGCGACTGATTGGCACACAAAACGAGGAGGCACCTCATATTCCGGAACGTCGCCCCAGTTGTCAAGCGAGAGCAAGCGGAAAGGCGAGCATAAAGGCGAGAACAAAGGCGAGCACCGTGTTGCTCGCTTAGCAGCTCGCCAGAACATCAAGTTAATTCCAGGATATACTTTGATAAAGAGAGATCAAATCAAAGTATATACTGAGGGGCAAATGTTGATAAAAGGATCTAAGCTTGATGATTAGAGAATAACCCAAGTATAAACAAGTAGGAATGAGTAAGCTGCTCGCCCACATGCTCGCCTGGGTGCTCGCCCATATGCTCACCAGAGCCCAGAGGTGTCGAAGTAACAAGCCTACATGGTTATTCCCCAGTTGCTCACCTCAATGCTCGCTGGCCTGCTCGCCACTTGATCACCCGAAGCTCCGAGCATGACAAAGCAACAAGCCCATGAAGCCAAGACTAGGTTGCTCGCCTTAATGCTCGCCCACCTGCTCGCCTCCATGTTCGCCTTCCGCCCGGATGTGGCAGGGCAGCAAGCCAAGAGGATAAGCATATGGTGCTCGCCCATCTGCTCGCCCCCTTGCTCGCCACAATGATCGCCCAGTTGCTAGTCCCTTCCTCGAGGGAAAGAAGACACAAGATGTCTAAGGAACCTGTGTGAAAGGTTCGGGTCATTTAGGCTAGAGTTAGTGGGGTAAAACATCCAGGGGATGACAAGTGGAGGACACTTGTCACCACCAGAAACCATGTGGCTTAAATGGGTGCCACCTCACCCTTAGAAAGGGTATAAATATGTAAAAACATCTCATTTGTAGGGATCTGATTTCTAAAATACAAGAGATACATTACACAATTTCTCTCTCTACATTTCAACTACTAAATCATATTATAAATCCCATTAATACCTTTTGATTATTGTTTGAGTGATTTCATAATTATAATTAGCCATATAAGTCCTACAATTATATAAATTGCTCAACAGATTGGTTCACTTTTTCGTACAGCTTTTGGGAGACAATGTTCTTCACATATGCAGTGTTAGCTTTTAACCTGAAAAGTATAGGTGAAAAGGAGAATTTTAAAAGCAATAAAAATACAATCAATTTAATATATGCAATTTATGTTTTGTCACCATATTCCCAACTGTTCGGCTTGAGGTATGGGAGGATCAAATAAAATGGTGCTGATTGGTAATGTCCCAACGGATATCCCTGAAATTAGTAGAAACAAAACTGTAAGCATTTGCATAGCACAACGATTTCCCATTTTTATGGACTCTTCCCTTGTGATCAACCAACTAAAAGTCGAGGATTAACACTTTTTCATTCTCAAATGCAGCTAATAGCAACAGACTCTAAATAAATCTTTTGAGATTTTACACAATAAAATACGTAGGGGTTTCAAATTGGAACACAATCAAGAAATATGCTGGGAGTTTTGGTCGTAATGCATCATACTATTCTACAGAGGAATGGTAAAATTTGGTTTATAAAGACCTATCACTCTACTCATGCTTTCTTTTTGCAAAATTTTCTAATTCGGTTTACATTGTACAATTAGACAGATTCACTCTCGCAATTAGGCTGCTAATTCTTGAAGGACAACAATCATCTTCTTTTTAAAAAAATTAAAATCAATTGTAGTTTAAAATTTTGAATAACGATTTTATAAAGTTGCCACCACCACAATATACTTCTATTAACACACTAATCAAAAAATAAAGCAGGCACTGATGGGTATCATTAAGCAGCATATGTTATTGTTAACAGGAAATCCCAGACATCAAAGTGGAGTAAATAGTAATAATATTATTATTTTTAATGAAAAAAATGTACTAACCTAATAATCAAGAAAGTTGCAAAAGGGTCAAGTGCAAATGAGGCAGCACATCAACCCATATACTTGTTAATGAAGTATGTGATATATATTCTTAATATATAGTAATAGATAATGACAGTTGAGATAATTCTTTAATTAGACATTTTATTCTTACCGTGATAAGTGTTCACTGATAATCGCATTCCCAGTATTATAGGCATCTTCTGAATATTCTCAACCAAATGAAGTCCCTCAATTTGCAGAAAATCTTCCCATAAAGTTAAGATTGTAGGCCTGCACCTGCATGTATAAGAAGTATATATTTCATGAATAATTGTATAAACTTTAAGAACATAGTATAACTAAGATAAAAGACTCACTCTTCGTTGACAACAACGAATTCTTGTACAGTTCTGTTAATCTTTTGTATGAAACGCGAGGGGAAGACATGTATAACACTGCAAAGTAAATTTGAAAATAAATATTATTAATAAGGTCATATTCATATTGCTGATATAAAAAAAAGTAAAAGTCATAACATATTTATTTACAGTATCAGTTTGCAAAATAACTTAGCTGATATGTTTATTTGTAGAGTCTGCAAGTCGAGGGCAGTCTACAAAAGGAGTTAGGTGGTAAACATTGTCCAGGGACAATGCTTCATGGTCACTGGTGGGTCTAATGTACGTGCTCCTAGTCAAGATGATTTGGTATCTAGAGTTTTCCATGAATGAAGCGCTTGCAGATAGTTCCTTAATTTTTCCATTGCCGATGAAGTTTATTTTATACAATTGAAGGACCTCATCCAATCACATAACTTCTTGATCATATATAATACATTGTATTCTTTCGTTCTGTTTAAATATTTGATAAGTAAAACAAGATGAAGTTAGAATATAATACATTGTATTCTGTGATTCTGTTTAAATATTTGATAAGTAAAATAAGATGAAGTGGCATTAATGTTGCTGAATATTTCAGAGCTGCTTACGTCTTTGTCAACCAGGACGAGCCGCTGTTGTCTTCCCCATTTCAAAGATCGAATTGGGGTCTTTTCTGCAACCAGCGCCTTAATGAACCAGTTCTGGTCATTTGGTTTCAGATTTACAATCGGTGTACATCTATTTTCCATTGATCTAAAAATAAAGAAAAGAACAAATTAATAACAAACAAATATTAACAAAAGTTAATTATAACATGTTGTTTTTCTACAAGTAATGTTAACCTAGTTTTCATACTATAGTAGCTACTGAAAAGAAAATGGAAAAATAAACAAAAAAATATATCCAAAAACCTGGAGCTACATTAATGAATCGAATACAAAACTGTATTCAATTGTAAGATTGTGCAGTACAAGAAAACTAAAATCTCTTGCAATGAACATCGATATAAAACTTTGATGCAGAGCATCAGAGTTTTCCGTGAATTACAGCCCAATATAAAAGCAAGAAGCCTCGCTATTAACATTGGAAATATCCATTGCAAGGCTAAAACCTACAAACCCAAACTAATATGAGCTTCTAAAAAGAACCAGACCTCATACAAGTACGATTGAAGCTGCTAGTGTTTTCAACTCGGGAGCATTTTCTTTACTTACTGGTGCATTTTGTATTATACATCGCCTGTTCTTCAGTTATGAGACAGTTTTATATCGAATCCCACCCTTTATATGCCACCATATTTTTGCGAGTTATTGTTCTGTAGTGGCAGTATCAGGTCCAACTATGGAAGAATGAGCAATGTGTATCTCGTCTTATAGTTGATCATATTTTAGCAGAACTCCGCCAGATTTGTTTTATAGTTTTAGGCTCCAATCGGTAGCCATTCATAATTTAAGGGGTGATAAATTTAATACTGATTGTATAAAGTAAAAGTGTTTGGCAGGAAGTAATACGGAATAACTGCAATAATTTATGTGATAGTAAAATTGCTTGGTAAGGAATAATACAAATGGTATATTATATAGAAAAATAGGTAAAAATATGAAGTGCTTTTTTTTTCTTTTATCCAAGTAAAATCATGTTTATATTCATTGTTTCAATGAGAAGACTCCTGCCAAAAATTGTAGGCAAAATAGATTTATTTACATGCAACTCCGAGCATAGGTCCAAAGAAAACAGCCTGAAGTCAAAGCAATAACTGAAAGACATGCAAAGATAGCTAATGAAAGCCAAAAAAGAAATATACAATGCTTGGTGATGGTTTTTCATATGAGGATTATACTTTATTATCATTCACCCTTTGCTTAATTGACTTTTAAAGGAACATATGAAGGTTTTGTTTCATTTTCATTGTCATTTTGAGAAGGCTTGAGTTGTGGATCATGGTTTGTTAGCCAGTTTAGGTCTGAACAGGAAGAAGATGAAAAATTGTCTTATAATTGTATGTTTCCTGATAAGGGCTTGTTTGGATGCTCTTAATTGCTTGGTTGAACTCAAGCTGAGGGGCTTTTTTTAGGAGGTAAATTGGTTTAAGCAGCAGGTGTTTGTTCAATCCTTAAACTGCCTCTAAAAAAAAAATCCTTAAAACTGAGCAATTGCAGCCTACTGATATAACCTATACTATGTGCCTATTTTGAACCTCTATAAGGTTTCTAGAATAGCTTTTTTCAAAAGTTGAAGTTATTCTAAATGTTGTTTTAAGTGTTTCCAAACAGACATTTTGTTGAGGTATTCTTTTATTTTTTTAAAATACCTAGGTTGTGTGACTGGTTTGATCAAGGTCGTTAGTTGTTGTGAGGTATCTGATCATTGCAGTTGACATCAATATTAAATTTAAAGATTCTATAGGTCACCGTCCACGCTAATTAGTTTCAATTACTCTAGAAAAAGCATTACTGAGTAGTTGTTTATGTGTTTAACTGATAAAACAGAAGTTGTATATTGAAAATCATCTACTGTATATATCTTTAAACATTCAACTCACTCACTTGTTATCAAATTTGTCTAAAATATTTGTTGTTTGCGTGAATCATTGCACATCACAACACTTATCATGAAAATTTAATAGTGAAAACCTAACAACAACTAAAAATAGATACACAAATCATGAATCATTGCAAGATATAAAAAATAAAATTTAAATGGATTTCATTGAGGTATTTCATCAAACACATGGTGGACATTGAAAATTCTAAATTCAAATGATAGATTCACCAACCAAACAGCACTGCACACTGAAATAACCATCATTAATTCTGAAAGTAAACACTAAATTATAAAAAGTCAACTAATTTCAATCAATAAAACGGAAGTTGCACATCAAAACACTTATAAACCCAAAACCTAAAAAAAAACCAAAAATCAAATGAATCTAAAGGAAAATGGAAAAGCAGAAATACCTGAGAAACTGGATCAACAGCAGCGGCAAAGATACAGAAGAGAAAATCGAAGGTAAAGATACGGAAGAGAAAATCTACGGCCAAACAGAGAAATGTGACAACACCAAAAGAACTGTTAAGAAAATAACAAAAATTTTAAAAAAATCTGACAAAAAAAAAACCATAGATGAGGAATATAGGAAGCGGGCACGTGGATGGAAGAAATGGACGCGTGGAATTGGGTGGAATTGAAAGAGATGGACGCGTGTAATGGTGACCGACAATCAAATGTTAACTGGCCCGGGCAATCTAATGTTAAGTGACCCATTTCATTGTTTAATTAAATTCTGGCCCATTTCCTTACTTAATTAAATTAAAAAAAAAAAAAAAACGGGCCACCGGTTGGAAACTGGCCAACTTACTCAAACTCGCTCTTTTAAGATATAAGATTATGAACTTAAAGCCCAAGTACATATGGTTAAATTTAGCCCAAAAAGCCTTGAAAGTTTTACTCACAGCAAGTATGCGTCATTAATTATAGTTTTTCAATAGCAGCCCATTTTATAAGATATCAAAATTTTGTTTCATCAGAAAACCAATTCGATTTTTTTTGGGTTTGATGAATGTTTGGCTTTTATAGATTTTTTGGATCGTGAGGCATTCTGTTAAACATGCTATTCAGTTAGTTAGCTTATTCAGTGTGATAGCTCATTTAATTAGCTTGTTGATTGATATAACTGAATTAGTTAGACGGTTATATAAATAGTATCTCTATACAATTGAATCATATCAATCAAATACATTTATTTTAACATGGTATCATGTGATGTGATTCATTTTGTGTGGGTGTAACTGTCTTCTTTTCTTCGTCCAAGATTCTTCATATTTTCATCCAGTGTCTTTGCATTTTCATATCTTCAAATCATATCTCCAGCCAATTTATTCATATCTTCAAATCATGGATTCTTATTCTAACTACTATGTTCCACGCTTCATCACGCTATCTCTTCGTCTCGATCGATCTAACTACTCTTTTTGGAGATCACATATCCTTGCCACTATTCGTGGTCACAATTTCGAGAATATTTTATTATGTGATCGTATATCAGATTTCAATTCTGGTGAAGGTTCGTCTTCTGCAGTGAACAATCATTCGTGGCTTCATTTTTTGCTCAGCTAGTTAATGAGAATATGATCATCATTGTGCTCATTATTTTCAGTTGTGGACTACCTTTCTCAATCAAAATCCAGAGCAATGAGTCTTCATTTTCAACTCCAAACTGTGAAGAAATGAGCTTCCAGTGTTGATGACTATGTGTTACATGTTGCTAATCATCTCGAGGCTGCAGGTCAACTAATCTCAGATGATGAATTGATCTTATATCTCTTTGGTGGTCTTGGTGATTCAGTGGTTGTTGCACTAACAATCAAGAAGTATCTTCCAACTTTTGCAAACCTTTGAGATGCGAATTCTTCAACAAAACACTTCTTCTCAGATTTCTGTTCCCAGTGCTAGTACAACTCCTGGAGCTAATGTTCGTCATCGTGGTGCTAACTTTGCTATTGCTAAGTCCTCTGGTGGAAAAGGTTATAAAGGCAAGAATAGATTTCCTTCCAAACAGAAAATTTATTGCCAATTATGTGGCAAACCAAACCATTTGGCTGTTGAGACAAGAGGTTTGATTCCAATTTTCATGGTCTTGATAATTCATTCTTCCTCTCAATCTGACAATGGTTATGGTATTCTACCTGCTCCAGGGAATTTTCAGGCTCATTTTGCTCATCCTAATGCTCATACGTCTTCTACTCCAAATTCTCAGCCATCTACACCAGATTGGTTTGTGGATTCTGGGGCAACTCATCTTATGAGCATCCCTTAGTTTTAAGAGACAATATTGCAATAATTGAGTTCTAGGACCTGACCACTAAGCAGATTCTGTTGAAATAATCTCTTAAATGTGGACTTTATCGATTGGATTTTAGCAAGTTTGGTTCAAATAAAGACTCCTCATCCACTTCATGGAGTTGCAACTCAATTTCTGTTGGTTCTAAGGATAATAAAGGACTTTTTGTGGCATTATAGACAAGGTCATCCTTGTCTTAAAACTTTATCTACTGTTCTGAAGGATTTAAATGTTCCTTTTAAGAGGACTTCTTTACTTTTTTGTGAGGATTGTTGTTTGGGGAAAATGCATCAAAATAATTTTTCTTCTGTTAATCTCTTCACTTTTGCCCCTTTTGAATTGTTGCATTTGATGTTTGGGACCTTCTTCAGTTCATTCTATTGATGGGTATAGATTTTACTTGGTCATTGTGGATGACTATACACGGTTTAGTTGGATATATATTTCCTATGGTGTGATAGATGTATTTAAACAATTCATGTTACTTGTGGAAAGGCAACTTAATTTGAAATTGAAGGCTATTCAATGTGATATGGGAAAGGAATTTTTACCACTTGCTTCTATTCTCAAATCATCTGGTGCTTTGGTGAGATTTTCATGCCCCGCCCCTACACTCATCAACAAAATGGCTTGGTTGAACACAAACATCAACACATATCTGAGTTACTTCTTGCCAAAAGCAAATTATCAAAGGAATTTTGGTTGCATGCTTTTTGTACTGCTGCATATTTGATCAATGTTCAACCCACCTCTACTCTTTCTGGTTCCACTCATATTTCTATTGCCTCTTTAACAGATAACTCTCTTGCACTCATCTCAGAATTTTTTGGTGTGCTAGTTTCCCTTTTATAAGGCCTTATAACACCTCAAAACTGCAGCACTAAATGTATATTTCTGGGCTACAACCCTTCTCACAAAGGTTACATATGTTACTCCACTTCTGGCAAAATTTACATTACTCATAGTTTCCTGTTGCTACTTATACTGATAAACCTACATGTTCTTCCATCTCACTGCCCACTCTTACTCCTATACCACTCAGCACACCAAATTTTCCTCCTCTTACTTTTTCTCATTCCTCATCATCTTTTTTGCCCCCTACTTCCCCTCATGTTTTCCCAGATACCTATTCCCCTCTTCATCCTTCACCAATTCAAGACCATCATTTAATAACTCATCTCTTCAAACCTTTCTCATGTTAACAAAAATATGCATCACATGATCATTAGATCCAAGAATGGCATCTTTAAACCAAAAGCTGTCTCTACTCCTATTCCTGAACCATTTTCTGTCCTAGAAGCCCTTTCTATACCAGCTTGGAAGGAGGCTATGGACCTTGAGTATACTGCTATCATGAACTATCAAACCTGGACTCTTGAACCATCTTCATCCCATCACTACCAAGTGAATTTTTTGGGTTAAATAAAATAAAGATTGGTCTTTGGAACAGTATAAAGCCTGATTGGTTGCTAAGGGTTTCAATAGCAGGCTGGTGTGGATTTCTTGACACTCAGGATTGTTTTCACCTTGGCCATCAATAAAGGTTGGAGTATTCGGTGGGTGTATATTAATAATGCTTTTCTTCATGGTCAACTTTGTACATAGAACAGCCTGAGGGATACAAGGATTCTACAAAACCTCATCATGTTTGCAAACTTCAAAGAGCTCTATATGGTTCCTTTTGTCTGGTATGATATACTCAAGCAGTTCCTCTTGGGCAAAGGATTCACACACTCATCTGCTGATCATTGTCTCTTCCACAAATTTGATCAAGTGAATTGTGCATCTACTGTCTCTCAATTGATCTCAGCTCTACATAATCAGTTCTCTCTAAAGCATTTGGGCAAAATAAATTACTTCTTAGCTTAGAGGCTCATATTTCTCTTCACTCCGTCAAACTTATTCAAACAAAGTATACACATGATCTTCTCCTCAAAACAAATCTCTCTCAATGTACTCCTCCTACTCCACTCTGCCCCTCTCTCAAACTCTCTTCCAAAGATAGTCCACCTTTTACTGATCCCCCTTTTTACCGATGTGTCATTGCCACTTTCCAATATCTCACTATCACAAGCCCATATATCTCTTTCAATGTGAACAAACTTTCTCAGTTCCTTCAACACCCTACTCAAAATCATTGGAGGGCCTTTAAATGTGTCTTCGTTATCTGAATGGTACTATTTCATATGGTATATCTTTTGTTCCTGTCTTACATTTCAAGTTGGAGGGGTTCGCAGACGCGGATTATGCTTCTAGCATCTATGATAGGCGCAACACGTCAAGATTCTATCTCAAACTTCGAGGTAATTTGACATCTTGGTGTTCTAAATAACAGAATGTGGTAGCTCGCAGCTCTATAGAAGCTTAATATCGTGCTCTTGCCCTTGCCACTACAGATATCTTGTGCTGTTGCACTCTATGTCCTGAGCTTCGCATTCCCGTTTCTGATCCTTCCGTACTCTGGAGTGACAATCAAGGCTCCTTAACTCTTGCATTTAGTCCATCTTTTCATGCACGAACCAAGTACATTGAAGTCGATGTTCATTTTTTTACGAGAAAATGTGTAATTGCGCCAGCTTGATATTAGATTTATTCTTTCAGAAGATCAACCGGCCGATGTTCTTACGAAACCACTATCTCCATCACGTTTCTCATCTATTACTGCCAAACTATGCATCACGTGATAATGGTGGTTCACTTTCATCGAGAGCATGTTAAACATATCACTTGCACGTGCCCATGCACAACGTCCAAATTCTTACTCACATGCATGCACTCAACTATACTCAGGATATAAGCTATTCTGTTAATACAGCATCTATAGGATAACTTCCATCTTGAAAGGTATGTGGCATTTTGATAAGATATCCGCGATTTCTCTCGATTTCTAATCCAATACACAAATTAATGGGTTCTGCTAAGCTAGCTATATGTTGTGTATTGTCGATGATTTCCACATAAGGTGGTAAGATCATATCTTGAGCAGTTACATATCCTGGGCCCCTGGCGCAAATCGACGCGCTACAAGTTCCATATAGATTACTTCTCAATACAATTTCTTTCAGATTCATTATAATTTCGTGGACCGATTCTTGAATACCAGTTATAGTCAAATATTCATGCGGGACATTCTCAGATTTTACGCGTGTGATACATGTTCCTTCTATTTCTCCAAGCAAAGCTCTTCGCATCGCAATGCCTATTGTGTCGGCCTGTCCTTTCATAAGTGGAGACAGAATAAAGCGCCCGTAATAAAGACGTTTACTGTTTGTTCTTGATTCAACACACTTCCACTGCAGCGTCCGAGTAGATACTGTTACTTTCTCTCGAACCATAGTAATAATATTTTATTTGATTGAATTATTTATTTCTCTTGTTTCTCTTGAAATTTATTTACTCTTCATTTCTACACACGTCTTTTTTTTTTTAGGTCTACAGCCATTATGTGGCATGGGGGTTACATCCCGCACAAAAGTTAATAGTATACCATTTCTACGAATAGCTCGTAATGCGGCGTCTCTTCCAAGACCGGGACCCTTTTGTCATGACTTCGGCTCGTTGCATACCTTGATCTACTATTGTACAAATAGCACTTGCCGCCGCAGTTTGAGCGGCAAAGGGCGTCCCACCCTTGAACCCACAAGTACCGGACGAGGACCAGGAAACGACCCCGCCCCGTACATCTGTAACCGTGACAATAGTATTATTGAAACTTGCTTGAACATGAATAACTCCCTTTGGTATTCGACGCGCACTTTTACGTGAACCCATACGTACATTTCTACGTGAACCAATTTTCGGTATAGCTTTTGCCATATTGTAGTATCTCATAAATATGGGTCAGAAATATATGGAATATATCCATTTGGTGTCAAAACAGATTCTTTATTTGTACGTTTAGTCCTTCGGTGAGTCTGATTATCCTTGTCTTTGTTTATGTCTCGGGTTAGAGCAAATTACTCTAATGCGCCAGTCTATAGCACATTTAGTTAGTTAGCTTATTCAGTGTGTTGTCTCATTTAGTTAGCTTGTTGATTGACATAACCGAATTAGTTAAACGGTTACACTCTTGTATATAAATACTATTTCTGTACAATTGAATCATATCAATCAAATAAATTCCTTTTAACACTTTCGATTTTAAAATTTTCAATTAAATACTACATCTATCACGCCGTAAATTAACTTTATTTTCCACAATAATTTTACTTCATTCGTCCCAAAATAATCTTCACACATTCTATTTTGGATGTTCCAACTCTTTTTTTCATATCTTAAAAAGAAGATAATTTACACTCACAAAAATCAATAAAATATATTTTTATATTTTATTATTTAATATCACACTTATATATTCATTTTTTTCTTAAATTATATGCTCTGCTCCCTACGAAGTTGGGCCAAAGAGAATAATAAACATAGTGCTCATCTTGTCCATAAAATAAAACTCACATTATTTGTGCGTAGTTCAATGTAATGGTATCCCCACTCATTGGGAAAGCCCGAGGGTAGGCATTGAACCAAATTTTTTTGTACAAAATTTAAGAATTTGAACTTAAACTTAAAATACTTTGATTATCCGAAATATGTGTCCCAAAATTTTGAATGCCAAAATTCGAAAACCCTTTTTTTTTTTTTGTAATAATCAATTAACAAACTAAACAATAACAATA
This sequence comes from Prunella vulgaris, assembly GCA_026898435.1. Lineage (NCBI taxonomy): Eukaryota > Viridiplantae > Streptophyta > Magnoliopsida > Lamiales > Lamiaceae > Prunella > Prunella vulgaris. Next base: position 173,989 of record JAPKLY010000068.1, on the reverse strand, counting down.
GCTACAGATTTTTTTTTCCACAAATAAAATTCGTCATTTAATAATTGCCACAAACGAAAACCTACAATATATAATGCAAAATTAACTACAATCTATCAAATTAATTCAAATACTAATAATTAATACAATAATCTCAATTATCTAAAATCTTACTTCATAAAATTTCATAGGTCATAACTAAATTCAGATTTTTAACAATAATGAAATCAAGAAATGAATTACACGTAAACTTTAAAACTTGTAATTAAAATAAAAAATATGTTAATTTTTTTAAAAATTATTTCGGGTATCCAATCGGGATTATCAGGTTATGCCTACATAACCAATCTCAAACCCAATTTTTAAATTTCGAGATATACAAAACTCAAACCAGAACCTCATTGTCCACCCCGGGATAAACCCGAACCTCATTGCCCACCCTTGGTAAACCCGAACCGAACCGCTCGGGTTTTATTTTCATTAAAAAGTCACATTTATATTTAACGCAGAATCATGGCAACTTACTGTTAATTAACTGTTCAGTACCTAATGATTCAGTTAACAAAAACAATAACCATTTAAAAATAGACTTAATTGTGCGGTTAACATTAAATGATCCACAGATAAAAATCAGGTACGAATTACTTCAACGAAATACCAGAAACACTTCCCAGAAAAAAAAAAAAAAAAGTGCAATACTGTAAGCACAAGGTGCAAGTTGTGCTTCACTATTGATTCAAGCATAATTGGAAAGGGGAGAGTTCTATTAGAGAAGAGTTCTGAATAATAAATCAAGATTAATTAGATAAAAGGATGATTAATTCATTCATAAGCAAGATAATTATACATACTTTATGCATTCAACAACCCCACATTTTACAAACATTAGAGTTCATCAAAAAAAAAAAAAGGAAGGGATATTAACTTCAGAGAATCAATCACAGAGATGAATGAAATTAATTAATTCATCATTTGTTTCGCTTTTTGAAACTCATTTTCTCAAAGTATTTAATGGAGAGCAAGGAAAGTGAAAGATTCACCTCATCCTTTCCCCATCGAGCCTTAGATCTAGGCGCACCCGACGCCGGCGCCGGAGGTAGGCAGGGCCAGGAGGAAACTGTAGGCGGCGTTGAAGACGATGGCTTCAGGAGCGGCCAGAGGTGGCTCGAGAAAAGGCGCCGGAATCCGCCAAGCCTTGAAACGACGGCGCGTAGTTGCATCGGGCTGCTGTGGTAATGCCTAGTGCAGATCAGCTCCCAGATCCGCTCGTCGTGCGCCGTCTGCTTCCACTGCCGGCTAACGCACGCCGCCTTGGCTAGAGTGCGCCCGTCGTCGACGCGTCGGAGCACCTCGTAAAGCAGATTCTCGTCCATTAGAACGGATTCTGCTGCTTTCGACATTTCTTCTTCTATGTCTCCTTGCTTGGTCTTCTTGTTCACTTCTTTGGCGCCGCCTGTGGCGGGATCGGTGTTTCCGGCGGCTGCGGAGTCAGCATCGTCGTCGGCGAGGGGGCGTTTCATCGGTTAATTGGATTACTGTGGATTAGGAATTGGGGATCTGAGGCTTCCTTAATTGAGGGAAAATTGACTTGCAGAAGGAATTTTGATGAATTGGTTGGTATGGGTAAGGTCAAAAATGGAAAAGTGGAAATGAATGCTTGTGAAACTTTTTGGTGTTATTCGTGGAATGACGCCTTTAACCCTTCCACAAAGATTATGAACCATTTGGTCCGAACATATTTCCACTAATGTCGAAAGAACCCATATAATTCTTGAAATGAGGACTAAGCCACCATTAGATAGTAGATACGTATGTAGAATCGGACCTAAAGCATTTGGGATTAGGGGTGAGCACTGTTCGGTTTTAACCGAAAAACCGAACCGAACCGAACCGAAATAAGAATTTGGTTCGGTTAATTTGATATTCGGTTCGGTTTTGGTTTTAAATATTTAAACTTTTGGTTTTCGGTTTCGGTTTCGGTTTTTAGGGTAAAAAAACCGAAAACCGAACCGAATTTAAACATATATATATATATATATAATTATAATGTATAATACTATTACTAATATATATAAATAAATTAAATAAATATTATATTACATAAATATACATTACATATAGATAAAAAAAATCCTAACCCTCAAACCAGTAAGTTACCCCTTCCAAATTCCCTCCCTCACCCTCACTCTCACGGCGTCTCACTTCCAGAAATTCCCTCCCCCACCCTCACGCCACTCACCCCATTCCAATCCGTCGCCGTCCGCCTAAGCTCACGGCGGGCGACCACCAAATCACCACTTCTCCTCTCCCTGTTTCTGCACACACAATTTTAACTAGTGATATTTCGGTTAATATGGTTATAAACCGAAATCGAACCAAAAATTTCGGTTTCGGTTTTTTCGGTTTTTAATGTATATGGTTCGGTTTTGGTTTCTAATAATAATAAATTCGGTTATGTCGGTTTTGGTGATTTAGTTCGGTTCGGTTACTCACCCCTATTTGGGATTACTCCTCCCCCTCAATGTTATGTTCCTATTTAATTTATTTATGCCAAAAGTATTATATGAACATGCACACGGTAAATTTTATAATGAATAATAATTTATTTTAATTATTTTGAAATTTAATTATTTTAGAGATAAATAATATAAAATATTGTATATAAACTAACACTACACAATATATGAATTAATACCACATATAATATATCACAGTTAATGAATTAAAATTATATTGTGTATGAACTAATATCATATTGTATCTAAACTAACACTACACTGTTAATGAATTAACATTATACACCGAAATGTGTGTTACTGTGTGAAATAAAATATGTTATTTATGAAATTATTACCGTGAGTATTACTCACATAATACCTACTCTTAATTCCTTTAAAAAAAATACATACTCTTAATTTATACTCCCTCCGTCCCACTATAAGTTGCTCATTTTACTATTTTCGTCTATCCCACTATATGTTGCTCAGTTGCTTTTTTACCTTTTTTGGAAACTACTATTCAGTTCTTTATTATTATTTTCAATACTTTTTACACTATTTCCATTACATTTTCACTTTATTCCATCACATCACTTATATTTTTTCACTTTTTCCATCACATCACTTATACTTTTTCACTTTTATCTTAATTCGTTGCTTAACGAGCAACTTATATCGGAACGGAGGGAATAGTATTTAAATATATTAAATAAGTTGTTTTTATGAGTGCATTAATCAATATATATATATATATAAAAGACAAATTATGATATATATATTTATATGCAGTTATTAATTATTAATATGAATCAGGCTCGTTCTTTAGCAAGTGTATTTAGTGACATGTCACAGGGCCCCAAAAATTCAGGGGCCCAATTTTAAATTTTTTGTTAATATAAATAAATTTTATTATAATTATAAAATTATAAAGAAAACACAAATAAAAATTCGAAAAGAAAAAAAAAAGCAAAGATACTTTTTTGGGAAAAATATTGGAAATAAGGCAAATCTTAAATTTTAAAAATTTAAATTTCTAAATGGACTAAAATTGGGCCCCTGAATTTAAACAAATCTAAAAAAGATTGGAAATATATTATGAAAATTGACTAAAATTTCAACCAAAAAATTCAAAAATAGTAAATTTTTCACCTAGATCAGAATAAAAAAAATGCATAAAATTTGATAAAATATAATAATATAAGGAATGAGATTGAAGGATGAGAAAAATAAATTTAATCTTTTACCTTTACATTCTTATTTTTTCAGATCTATAGTATCAAATGAAATCAATCGATCGATGTGTACCGAGAAACGAATGGATCGGCGTGTACCGAGAAAAGAAAGGAAGAGAAGAAGTGAGGAGATAAGTGGAAAGGAGGAGAAGAAAAAGATTTGATTAAAGTGTTAGAAACTGTGGGATACAAAACTCCCTTAACATTCATCCTAAAGACACACTCAAAAAAAAAAAATTACTCTGAACCACGAATAGTACATAATTATTACCTAGAGTCCCTATTATTGAAAAAATTGGGGCGATGGTGGGGGTGTAACCCCACTGACATGTTTCAGATCTATTAAATACATATGTAAGTAATCTTTCCAATTTCATTCACCACTCTTCATTCTCTCTCCTCTCACCTCTCTCTCCCCTTTCACCTTTCTCATCTCTCCTCTCATCTCTTCAGAGCCCCCATTTCAGCCGCCTCTATCGTCATGCCCGCCAACGCCAGATCGCGCCTTGCCTTGCCTCCGTCGTCATGGGCGCCCCTGCAGAAGGCCGCTCAGATCGTGGGTATAAACCCAGATAATTTCCGGTCGTAGCCACCACAAGAGCAAACGCGTTCGGGCTTACGGCGGAGGCCCTTCGGGCCACAATCGAATCCGACATCAAATCCGGACTTGTGCCCCTGTTCCTCTGCCTCACCATAGGCACGACGTCGTCCACCGTCGTCGATGCGTTTTCCCCGCTTTGCGATGTCGCGGCGGAATACTGAATTTGGGTGCACGTCGATGCCGCGTACGCCAGAAGTGCTTGCGTTCTGCCGGAATACCGTCATTTCCTCGATGGCGTTGAAAAGGCTCATTCGTTCAACTTCAACGCGCACAAATGGTTCCTAACAACTTGTACTTTTATTTCTTATTTTTCTCCATTTTCTTTTACATATTTATGTTCGGTTAAGTTGGAATTGGACTATTTGTCAATTTACGTTTGATTATCTTGTTATATTTTATTTTGATATCCATTAATTTGAACTTTATTTTGGTACCCATTAATTTGAAATTGTAACTAATTTGAAATTGAACTTATCAATTATTTAATTTGAATTTTTACTAATTTTTTTGCACTTATAAATTACTGTGGAATTTAATGTAATTCATTTTTTACTTATATTGCTGAATAATAAAAATTGTTGATTCAATAAAATTTGTTGAGATTTTACACTTAAGACATTTTGAACTTTGCTAATTTTTTGTTCACTTATAAATTTTCTATATTAATGACAATTAGAATATTTGGAATATGTCTTATATTGAACTTTGATAATCAATAGATTTGAACTATATTTATAAAAAATTAAACTTTTACGAAATTAATTTTTTGAACTTATGAACTTTTTTCTGAACTTACGTATGTTTCATAAATTTAATTAAAAAGTAAAAGTTCATTAAAAAAGTATTAAAGTTAATATAATTAAGCATTACAAATACAAAATTATATTATTATAAAAGGAGAGAAAATAAATAATATAAATTTATAAAATATAACAAATGAAATTAAAAATAATAAATAGTAAATTGATTATAAAAAAAAGAAAAAAAATGAAATTGGAAACACCTTTGTTTACAGAAAAAATAGAAAGTAGAGTAGGAAATGGGTTTGCTTTAGGGTGGGGGCAGGGGGAAAGTGTCGGCGAGTGTGGGGTGGGGGGGGAGGTTTGACTAGCTAATAGGTATAGGAGGGGGTGGTGTAGAAAAACTTAGAAAACTAGGTAAATGAGTAGAGAGTAATGAGCTTAGAGCAAAAAATGTGTAAACTTAGTATCTTAGAGGCAATTTTCCTTGATTAAATTCATTATGTGAGAGGTGCACGCGTGGGGAGAGAGAGGGGTGAGGGGGTTGGACTTGGGGTGGGGGTTGGTGCGGGTGAAGAAAGAAAGGGGAGGGAAAAGATGGGTGTGTGCGGGAAAAGAAAAAAAAGAGAAAGTAGAGAAAATTAAAAATTTTAAATAGGGGTAAAAACTATATTTAGTTGAAAGTGTACTCATTTTTTAACAATTGTATTTATTTTATGTGTACTATAAATAAATATGGATGCATATAACCTGAGTCAATATTTGAGGCCTCATTTTAAAAAGTAACATAGAGCCTCTATACGAACCTAATATCATTTAATGTATTTATTAATATTATAATATTTTATATTTTAATATTAATTTATAAAATGTAATGATACTGTAATGCAAATAATTTCAATACTTCCAAATTCCCACACATTTACTGCAAAGAAGTTGAGTACAGATAGACACTATATACGCCACCAGAGTTTGTCCAAATCCTCGAGGACAAAATTTAAGGCAAAGTTTTGTTGGAACTTCAATTTTCAATTTTATTTTTACATATGTCCTTATTCATCTTATATATATATATATATATATATAATTTATATTTTATTTTGCTAATAATTGCATATAAAATATATTTATATAATTCCATTCATTTAAATGATTAATACTCTTATAAAAAAATTATCTATTTAATACTACAAACCAATTCAACTAAAAATTCATTAAAAAGTTAAATAGAAAAACAAAACTGAGACAAAATAAATACATTATAACCAATTAAAACTTAAAATAAAAAAAGAGAAACATGTCATTTTTACAATGTTTTCTTTTTTCTTTTTAATTATACTAAAAAACTTTATATTTATTTTGAACATTTGTAAGGGTTGGAGGACCATTATCCTCCAATTATAATAAATGAATTTTTCCTAAAAAAACAAAGACTTGCACGGATTTGAATATGATAAAATTCTATTATTTTATTATATATTCTTTTCTATACACTTTTGTTTTTTAACATTCAACTATTCGCATTACACTATATTCTATTGTTACATTGTTTAATTTACTTAAATTGACTAATATATTCTCATCAAATAAATATTTTATTCATTTAAATGTTACTCTCTTCATTCCACTATAAGTTTTTTATTGTATTTTTCTGAACATTTTACAATAAATTTTTCTTTACATAAAGAGTAAAAACAGCGCTCTATATATATTAATAACAAAATACTTTTTAAATAATTATCTTTTATTTTAAAAAAATTACAAAATGCTTTTAAATTTTTAAATATAGTTTTTAAATTTTTTATACTTTTTAAATTGACACTAATTACAAATTGGTTCTGTGCAGAAAAAAATATATGCTTCTATGCAGAAAAAATTATAATTCTGTACAAATATTGTGAACCAATTTATAAATATAATAACTTTTGAATCAATATGTAAATGCCCCTTTATTTTTATATTATTAATAAAATAATAAAAAAGAAAATTATAGTATGACGGGGAACTACAATTTAACTTCACTAAAATTTTCGAAAAGTCAAAACCCAAAACTGAATTAAAATTGGAGTATTTTTTAACTACAAAATATAATATTCTGGTGCATATATTGAATCTAACTACACAATTCATTTGTATTGTTTTATTTTATTGCACATGACAATTCCATACAACAATGATTCAAATCCCATCACAAGGGGCTACTTAGGTTGAACATACTTTGTATTGTATTTCTGTTGTATTACTATCCCACATCGGATTACTTAGATTAATTTGTATTCTCTCACATGTACAAATTCAACATCTCAAGTGTAAATAAATTATCTTTTCACAAACTCTTTATGGTAACCAGAGCAATTATTGGCTGACGCCTTTGATCCTTAAAAAAAAATAAAAAAATAAAAAAAATCAAATTGCCATTACTGCCAATCCCATTATTCCTTCCCAAATTTCAGCCCATATTGATTTGATATTTTCCTAAAATCAAATCCCGTTATTCCTTCCTAAATTTCAGCTCTTATTGATTTGATTTTTCCTAAAATCATTAATTCCCATTATTTTGCAAAGCTGACGATGCTGCTCTTTCCAACTGCATCACGATTTTGTCATCCATGGCTGCATCAAACCCGAATACCACACCCACGTCGCTGGTTGCTTTCAACACCACGACACAACTCCCTCTGAACCAGACTGCCACAAATAAAGTCCATTAACGCAAGGCCCCCGAAGAAGAGTTGCCCCCGAACATCGATCCTTCACATGGAATTCAGTAGCAGAAAATATAATCAGAACACTATTATGTTTGCACAATTGAGACACTGAAATTAGATTACGAGACATGGCAGGGACGTATAAAGTATCTGGGAACACAAGAGATGGAGCATTAGGAAAATTGAGAGATCATGTATGTGCAATGTGCAAACTTTTACCATCACCAATCACAACATTGTCTCCCCCATGATATGGAGTGTGAAGTGATAAATTTGAAAGATCTGATGTGAGGCACCAGAGTCCAGAATCCAATCGGTTGTAGAGGGATTTGACACAGCCGCATAAGAAGAAGGCGAGGTATAAGCAGGGCGAAGAGAGTGCGATGTTGGAGCATGAGTATAATTAGGACATCGACGGGCAGAATGTTTAAATTCACCGCAGAGTTGACACTTTCCCATATATTGACGGAAACCGGTAGATTGAGAGGACATAGCATCCTGTTGGTGGGTCTGGCGCTGGGAGCCAGTCGGCTGTAACGAGCGATTCTGGGACATGGTGTTGCGTTGTTGCTTGCCGCGAGCAGTTCCGGCAGAAGAATAGAGGGCTGTTGCAGGCAGTGTTTGCAAGGCAGAACTACGAGATGCTAATTGTGCCTCAGTACTCAGTAATTTATCGTGCAACTCATCAAAAGAAATTGATTGTTCACGAGCCTGGATTGCATTGGCGAGTTCCTTGTAGGATTCGTCCAAACCATTAAGAATTTTTAAAGTAAGATCCTCTGGATCAGTAGTGACACCGAGGAGGGATAATTCATCCACAATTCCTTTTATTTCTCACCACTCATGGCATAACACATTTCACTACCCCACCACATAGGCCTGAGCATAATGGTTATTCTGAACGCCGTCATCGTCACATTGTCGATACCGGTCTTGCCCTCTTACATAATGCCTCCATGCCAATTACTTTTTTGTCATATGCCATGACCACCGCTGCCTATCTCATAAATAGATTACCTAAGGTCAACCTCTCTATGAAATCATCCTTTGAACTCCTTTTCGATCATCCTCCAAACATATCAAAACTACGCATTTTTTGTTGTAAGTGTTACCCCTGGCTTCGTCCTTATACTCAACATAAACTTGAGCCTCGTTCTTCTCCATGTGTCTTTGTTGGTTACTCTACTACTCAAAGTGCATATCTCTGTCTTGACATATCCTCCAACAAAGTTTACACTCCCCGTCATGTTGAATTTATGACTTCCCTTTTACCTCTATTGTTCAACGGTCTTCTCCTCCCCCTGTTGTTCCACCTCCTGATCCATATATCTCTACACCACTTGTTGAGCAAGCACAACAGATGACGCATGTACCCCGGACGATCCTTCACCACCAGTGATGCCTGTGCCACCCGCGTCGTCTACTCATTCAATGACCATCTGGTCTAAGAATGCCATATCTAAACCTAACCCGAGGTATTGTCTCACATCTTGTACTTCTTCTGACGTTGAGCCAACTACTGTTAAACAAGCTTTATCAGATACTCGTTGGCGAGATGCAATGCCATCTGAGTTCAACGCATTGCTCCATAATGGCACATGGGATCTAGTTCCGTCGGATCCTTCACAAAATGTAGTGGGTTGCAAGTGGGTGTTTCGGATCAAGAGAAAACCTGATGGTACGATTGACATGTTCAAGGCCCGTCTTATGGCCAAAGGTTTTCATCAACGTCCAGGTGTGGATTATTTTGAGACATACAACCAGTTGTCAAACCAGCCACTGTACGAATTATCTTGAGTTTAGCTATCTCTAGTGACCGGCCCTTACGTCAGTTTGACGTCAATAACGCCTTTCTCCATGGTAGTCTTCACTAGGAAGTCTACATGTCTCAGCCCCCCGGCTTCTCTGATCCAAACTTTCCGTCACATGTCTGCAAGCTTCATAAGTCTATTTACGACTTAAAGCAGGCACCCCGTACTTGGTACAATGCCCTCCACAGTTTCCTTGCCACGATGGGCTTTGTCAATACTAAGTCAGACGAGTCACTCTTTGTGTTCAATAAGAATGGAATTGTTGCATATTTTTTGGTATATGTTGATGATCTTATCCTCACTGGAAACAATACTACTTTTCTTAATCGGATTGTTGAAACTTTGTCTTCAACATTTTCCATTAAAGATCTTGGTCCCTTATCATACTTCTTGGGTGTTGAAGTTCTTTGAAATGCCTCCACTTGCTTTCTCTCCCAAAGAAAATACACCACTGATCTTCTTGCTAGCTACAATATGCTTACTGCCTAGCCTGTACAAACACCTTTGGCAACAGGTGTTCATCTCACACTCAATGATGGTACTCCTCCTTCTGATGCATTGCTTTATCGTCAGGCCCTAGGCAGTCTCCAATATCTTCTTTTTATAAGACCAGATATTGCTTATGCTGTGAACAAGTTGTCTCAATTCATGCATGCTCCTACTGAGTGTAATTGGGGTGCTGTTAAGCGTCTCTTTCGATTTCTTAATGGCACACGAGATTTTGGCATCACCTTACGCCGCAAATCTCCTTTATCTTTGCATTGTTTTACTGATGCTGATTGGGCCAGAAATTCTGATGATAGAACGTCTACTGGTGCTTACATTGTTTTTCTAGGAGCTAATCCAATTTCTTGGTCTTCTCGGAAACAACGTTCAGTTGCTCGATCGTCTACTGAAGCTGAATACCGATCCATTGCTTCTACTGCTGCTGATCTTCAATGGACTTGATCACTTCTTTCTGAATTAACAATCACAATTTATGAACCACCCATGATCTATTGTGATAATATTGGAGCAACTTATTTGTGTTCAAATCTAGTGTTCCATTCCAGAATGAAACACATTGCAATTGACTTCCATTTTGTTCGTGACTTGGTGAAAAATGGTCAACTTCGTGTCTCTCATGTATCTTCTGCTGATCAATTAGCTGATGCACTCACTAAACTGTTACCACATACACGTTTAAAACTTTTAATGGATAAGATTGGAGTTACAAATAGCACTCCATCTTAAAGGGGCGTATTAGGTTGAACATACTTTGTATTGTATTTCTGTTGTATTACTATCCCACATCGGATTACTTAGATTAATTTGTATTCTCTCACATGTACAAATCAACATCTCAAGTGTAAATAAATTATCTTTTCACAAACTCTTTAAAAAATATTTGTAACTTGTCTCATCAACAGACTAATACCATAAATAATACTCACTCTCATCAATAGAAGAAGCCACCAAGCAGCCCACATGTCGAAAAGGCCACCGGAATTAAATGTTTGGAAAATTACAAAATGAAAGCCCACATGTCGAACAGGCCACCTTAAATGAAAGCTCAGCCACCATAGAGAAGTTCCTCCGTGATAGCTGCCAGCCGTCGCCCACAATCTCACGCCCTCCTTAATCTCGATCACTGTTGAAAAATTATTAGAAATCTCACCCCCACCCCATGTTACAGACTCCCCATTCAACAGTGAAAACTAGTAGAAAAAGTGGTAGAAGAAGTTCCGACCCGTTACAGTTCACGGATCGGAAACTTCTTTTACAACCTACCAAATCATTTACAAACCATGTGAAAAAGCCTAATCTCACCCAATTAGCTGCTACCAAACGCACCCTTATAAGATTTTAAATCCCCTCTAATCCATATACAAACATTGCTAGTTTATTTTATTGAATTTGGAGAAATTGATATTTTATTTCATAGTTTATTCTATATTTGATCTAGGTGACAATGTATTATAAAATCTCATCATATATTGTTAGGGTGCGTTTGGTAGATTTAAAAAAGGTGAGACAACAGAGTTTTCACATTTTAACTCAGTAGTTTGGTAGGATTAAAAGAACTCTCAGACCTGTTACTGTTCAAGGGTCGGAAGTTCTAATACATAGTTTTGTCTTCTTCTTCACTGTTACTTCTTTAGTAGAAATCTCATCATGGAGATGGTATTACAAATAAATTATTAACAGTAGTTGAAAGAAGGAATTGAGTACAGAAAACATCAAGCCAACCTGCAGATGATGAATTGATACAAAAAATATCAATTACGATGCCCGAAACCTATAAATATCAATTACTTTCTTGATGCCTGAAGCCGACGACGACGATAGCAACACGTTCCTCTTTCTTGACACAAGAAGTCGATGATAACAACCACGATCCGCGAAGACGACGATTGCAACCACTGCTTCTCAACACGGTAGAGGCTGCGGTTTCCAATAATGAGGGAAAATTAATTGGGGAGAATACAAAGATAGCCTGATTTAGCCAAATCTATGCTCTTTCATAAAGATTTTCGATTCTTTGATTTTCAAACTGTGGAGATTCTTTGATTTTTTTTCGTAGATTTGCTTGATTTCGTGGGAGTTTAGTCTTGTTTTTCATTTTGTGGGACAATGCTTCAACTTATATAATTTGATTAATTTGTTTGCATTTTTTATATATCTTTTTTCTATGTTATTATGCATATTTTATTTCTACCTTGGTAGATTATTGTATTTTAAATTTGGTTCATAAGTTAATCGGAAAAAAAATCGAATTTGATTGTGCCCAGAAGGTGTTTGATGATATGCCTGAGAAGAATGTGTGTACATAATAAATAGGTGGGTATATATGTTGGAAAAAGTGTTAGTAATAAAAATATTTTTTGCACAAATATTAACACAAATATTTTCTACCAAACACCAATAAAAAAATTATATCACTAAAAATAAATATTAAATCATAACAACTATACCATGCCAAATAAGGATATAAAAATAATTTACTTTCAAGTATTTTACTACCAAACACTAAGATTTAATACAAATTTCTCATTTAATAATTGAAATCTCACCACTAATTATCCCATAATTTCTTTTATCAATTCCATTAAAATAAACTAATAGCATGTACAAGAATAAATTTCCTAACCTACAACAGCATACCAAATTAAAGTAGGTCTCTTGTGCACCAGTTACACGGTGCAACTCAAGTTCATTTTTGAAAAGTTAAATAAAATACTACTGAAAAGTTAAACTGTAAAAGATACATTTTTAAGTAATAACATGTGTAACTTTTCAATAATATTTTGTTTAACTTTTAAAAAATGAACTTGAGTTGCACGATGTAACTGGTGCATACAAGACTAATCCACCGAAGTATTGTTTCCCCAATTTTTAAGAGTTAAATAATGGATTCAAATATTGTTTGGCCACGATAAGTTATAACATGCAAGAATTTTTTTTTTTACATATATGTTCAAGAAAGTCACTATATTTATAAATAGGTTCAAAATATTTGCTTAGAAGCGAGTTTTTTTTCTGCACAGAAGCAAAAAAAAAAATTCTGCACAGAAGTATTTTTTTTTCTGCACAATATCTATTTATAAATATAGTAACTTTTTTAACCAATATGTAAGTGAAAAAAAAAATACACGGGAAACCAAACACAAACCAAAACGAAGAAGAATGAGCATTGTTGTTAGTTCTTCATCACATCCACATCTTTCATTTAAACAACCACACTACGAAATTCCACCTTACTTTCATCGCCCTCAACATTTTCCACCGCCGCGCACTCATCCCCCACACTCCCTCCGCCGTCGTTCCGCCCCTTATACCGCCGCGCCACCCACAAAAACACCACGAAATTCACCGCATTAATCCCCGTCAACACCCAGTAAAAATAGTCAAGCCGGCTCTGGTTCAAATCATCCCTCAGCCAATCTTTCTCAACAAGCTTCACAATGGCAGTGCTCATCCAGCTCCCAATCCCGATCTCACTCAAGAACAAGGCGCTGCTGATGCTCCTCGTCCCGTCCGTCGCCTCGTCGTAGAAGAACTCCAGCTGCCCCACGTACGTGAACACCTCCGCCGCCCCAATCAAAAAGCACTGAGGAAACAACCAAAAGACACTCAAGTCAGCTGCAGGGGACCCCTGCCTCCTCTGCTTCTCAACCAGTGCGGCACATAACATGGCGAAAACGGACACGAGCAGGCCGATTCCCATCCGCTGCAGCGAGCTGATGCCGCGCGGATGGCCCGTCCGGGCTCTGAGGAACGGCACGATTAGGCGCTCGTAGACCGGGACGAGTATGAGGGCGTTTATGCAGCTGAAAACAGGGGTGGAGCCCGGTGGGATTTCGAACCGGGGCCCGAGTTTCCGATCCATGATGATGGCTTGGCCTATGAAGAAGGTGGAGAGCTGAGAGAAGGAGATTGATAGAGCTATGGTTGAGGCCCAAATTGGAAGGATTCTGATGAATGATTTGAATTCTTCGACTTGTGTCACGGTGCATACTTCCCATCGATTCTTTGTATTGCAATCTTGACCAGTTACCACAGCAGCTTTGTCCAAGAATCTGATCATTGGACAATGGAAACATAGTTTTAGTTGTAGGTGGTGGATGAGGTTGTATATGATCATAATTAATGAGCTTGGAAATTTTTAAGTGAAAATGCACAATATTGTCTATTTTGGGGACGGTTTTTTTTATTATTCTTAATACTTCCATTCAGTTTATAACCAATTTTAATTTATTATAGACGTAACCAAATACAACCAATTGCAAACTCTAATTTATTACATTTATAATCAAAAAAAATTTATCGGATGAATAGTTTGTCAACTCATTTTCAACTATTTTGCCAACCATTTCTCAATCTGAATTAAAATTGGAGTAGTAAGGATACAACCCTATAATGGACTTTTATATACAAATTGTAAAGAAAAAAAAAAAATCTTTAAAGAGTGTAAAAAATAAAATGTCCTCCTCAAAATTGGTAAAAAAGAAATTTACTCCATTTTAAATGTGAAGGGTTATATTTTGACTCGTTATTTTATCTTCTTTTCAAATTTTGATCGGTAATTAACCCAAAAAGCGTACCTATATTGCTTTGTATGGCTTAGTTTTCGTGCTCTATAAATGTCAGACTCTCGAGTTTTAACCTCGTAAAGATCAGCTTTTCCAGCGTGTACACCCCTCAAGTGATTCTTGAAAGAAGCCACAATCACTTGAACAAATCTTGTAAAAGCACTTCCCGTAGGCTTCTGATAGCGATACTTGGCAAAGCCAGCAGACAAGATGAAAATGGAGATGATCATCAGAGCCGTTGGTACCCCAAATCCCCAGGTGTAGCCAAATTGAGTTTGGACGTAGACCATGAGAGTGATGCCTAAGAGGGCTCCCATGTTTATTGCAAAGAAAAACCAATTGAAGAATGCATATTTTTTGTGAGCTTCATTCTCATCACATTCGTCGAACTGGTCCGCACCGAATGAGGAAACGCACGGCTTGATGCCGCCCGTGCCCACCGCTATAAGTGCCAACGCGCAGTAGAGGAAAGCCGTCTGACGAGACGATGCCGGAGTGCACGGTCTCTTGGTGCACTCAGGAGGCCTTAAGCCGTCTATGCTTGCTGAAAGTGTCAGCAGCACCATACCCTGATACAAGCAAGCATATTCAGAAGTTAAATTTGAGGGAGAATTATTTAATTCCAAATTCATAAAACCAATGAAAAGGATAAGAAGCATCTTTATATTGATTTAAAAAAGTGATTATATTTACAAAGCGCTTCACAATATTATGTCAATTTTGTGAACCATTTTATAATTTTCTCAAAGAATAAGTATATATTTGGTCCGTCTACTAAAAATATGCACATTTTTTTTATTCGTTGGTCCACCCAAAGCATATGCATTCCTTTTATGAAAAATTATCACTTTATTATCACTCTCACAAATAATTATTTTATTAATAAATGGATCTCACATTACTTTATTTTTGTGCTAATTAGCACAAGGTGCATACTTTTACAGGATATAGAGAGTGTAAAATTTGGTTTTATTGCACTATGCAATTCGAGTGTATTTTTAAATTATTACATCAATTATTACTAAATCACATATATTATCATTAAAAAGTGTATTTTTAATAAGTGTCTTCTCAGTAATATAAATGTAATCTTTCAGAAATGATTAGTGTAAATTTTTAGAAATGTGCCTAATGCACAAAAGGCTTAGAGCATGTTTGCAAACTCAACATAAAAAAGTAAAAGTGCTTATTTTTTAAATAAAAACACTTAAAACATGTTTCAATAACTATTTTAAGTGCTTATTATTCCTTTTGATCAAGCAACAATTTTTAGCTTTTAACTTCTACTTAAGC
This sequence comes from Prunella vulgaris, assembly GCA_026898435.1. NCBI lineage: Eukaryota > Viridiplantae > Streptophyta > Magnoliopsida > Lamiales > Lamiaceae > Prunella > Prunella vulgaris. Next base: position 158,055 of record JAPKLY010000068.1, on the reverse strand, counting down.
ACTTCTACACATTCCCAAATAAAATAATACTCAATACCCTTTTTATAAGCACTTCTTTTGCAAACACATTTTTCTTAATCATTTTTCAAAATCACTTAAGTTTAAAACACTCCTTATTTTTCATTTTACTACTAAAATTATTTAATATCATTTTTTCAATTCTACTAGAGATTGCAAACATGCACTTACACCATGTAAAAGTGTTTTTCTATGCAATTGGTTTGTATCTATCCCTTGAAGACTAGTTTATTTTCTTGAATTTATGAACTAATACTTTTATCTCATAATTCCACATTTGGTTGGTATGACATGTGTTAGTGATAGATTGTTAGACAAGTTAAAATAGAAAACATTATTTGTTGTGATGTGGAGTAGTGATACTAGTTATCCACAAATCGTGTAACAAAACAACTAATATAATTTAAAATTAATTAATACGCACGATTGCAAGCAAGTTTTATGATGAGACTGATTTACACAAGACTTTATCATAAGTTCGTCGTCTTACCACAGCATAGATACAAGAAAAGACGATAATGGTACGAAAACGGCCCAAATACGCATCGGCTAGAAAAGCTCCGAGCAGCGTAAGAACGTACGCGGCTCCAATCCAATCAGTGACATGAGTAGCTGCCTTTGGAAAAGGCTGATGCATCTCTTTGACAAGATATGCCACCATGCTTACAGCAATTGCAAAGAATGCCAACCTCTCTGCTACCTCATTCACTATTGTAATATATATTTCAACAAATAATATACAGAGAATTAATTAATATTTGATGACATGAATCTTAAGACACAAAAAATAAAGACAAGAACCTATGATGAATGGGGAGGCTTTCCATCCTCCAGTTGCACGTTTGTCTGCAATCCTCCCTTTATAATCCACACATCCATTGGAAACCAACGTCGAATCTCTGATTTCGTCCTGCCAAAATTCGATTTTAAATCAAAATATCCACTGAAAAAAGCCTATTTTATTTTCATACTGACTAAGAACATATATTTAATATGGTTGAAATTCTTAATTGTTCTTATTTCTTTATATTTTATTCCTGCAAGAGTTAGGTGTTCATGAATTAAAAAATGGCTTTATTAAATAGGGTTATTTTGGTCCATTGAAAAAATTTTAATGATTATAACAAAAGAAATATATATTAGTTAAGAGTGATTTAGTTGGGTGAATTTCGACCCCACAGGCAAAAATTAGTCGATATGAGTTTTATTTATTTATTTCCCTTTATATATGTCTCTTCAATATAGTCAGAATTTTGCTTCACAGCAATTTAAGAAATAAATCACAAGCAAAAATACTCAACTTATGATTATGAACACAAATAATGCAACTTCCAAATTCAAACAAGGGTATTTGAATATTAGTTTAAAAATTTGACTTACATTTATAAATTAATTCACAATATTTGTATAACATTATAAATATTTTTTCTGCACAAAAGTATTTTTTTCTAAACAAAATCAATTTATAATTAGTATCAATTTTGTAAATCATTTTCTAATTTTTTTTCTTCAAACAATTCAACTAGACAACTAAATGCATTTGTCATATCAAATTAAGTTGAATCACATTATCACAAGTTCACAACCAAAAAAAAAAAACCACTATGGGTGTCTAGCGCACCTCAAAGTATTACACTAAAATTGGATCGATCAACAATCGTTAATAGTACATATAAAAACGGAAGTAAGCGTATCTTACGTGGGCGAAGGATTGTTTAAATTGAGAGGCAGCCATACCTTCATATTATTGTCAAAAAGATGAGGATCTCCTGTGTTTGTTTCCATGGAGACAATGAATTCGTCCTCTCCTCTTTTCCTATTTCATTGCTTGCCTACAAGATTCTTATATATCCTGAGGTATATGAGCTGTGATTTATTCTAATTAAATTATATTTAGAGTTCATATTTAAGAAATTGCGTTTGACTAATAAGCTTGGATCTTAGGCGGCAATGTTTCCTGAAAATTTTGTCACATAGCAAAGCAACACAATTGTGAAGCAGTCAAACTGCAGTCCCAACATTCAGGCACTTAAAATTTTGAGGTTGTAATACATTAGATTATTTCCAAATTTGCTAAACAATAACCCATTTAACCGGCCATGATCAAGATTATGTGTTTTTTTTTTTTAAATCCCAATTGAATGGTTGTGGTGGAAAGCATCCACTAGAAAAAATCGTGTTTTGACAATTGATTTAGCGATCAAATTTTTTAATCTTAAAACACATTATGAGATCGATTTTTAGGTAATTGCTAAAATACAAGTCGCTAATATTAACGACCTCCTCATATGGTCTCAAATAATCAAGAATCACCATGAATTCATAGCTAATTTATCCGAATTAAAACTCAAATGGATAACATAAATGAAACCAAAAGACTTCGCATAAATGGGAAAAAAAAAAAAAAAGGAGGTCATATGGGTCTTGAGCAAGGCGCGAGCAATTGCACCAACAACCAACTAGTTTATTTATTGTGGCTCATATTGTATACATGTCTTAATTGAGTTAAGTATAATGTGCCCAGAATTGAACCACCAAATTTCACGTTATCTGAGGGAGACTTATTTTACTTGGACACTTGCTTCTTCTGTTCATTATAATGAATATAATTGTATATAACTTTAAATTGTATCATGTTTTTTTTTAATTCATCATATTAATTTCTTTTTTCTAATTCGTTTATACAAATATTTTTATAAATATTTTTATTTTAAAATTTAATATCTTACACTACAGTCAATTTTTTATTTATTAGTTTTTTATACTTTTAATTGCATATAAGTTCAAACTGAATCACACTTTTTTTATATTCACCAAGTTAATTCTTTTTTTGTTTAAAATTATCAGATTAATTCTATTTTTGTTTCTAATTCATTTAAATAAATATTTTTTTACATATTTAAAATTTTACACTACTATAAATTCTTTATTTGTTAATTTTTTATGTTTTTAATTGTATATAATTTCAAATTGAGTCACATTTATTTTAAAATTCATCAAATTAATTCATTTTTATTTCTAATTCGTTTATATAGATATTTTCACCAATTTTTCTTAATTTTGTAAATTTAATACTCTACACTATTATAAATTTTTTATTTGTTAGTTTTTTATGCTTTTAATTGTATATAAATTCAAATTGATTCATATTTTTTTCAAAATTTATCAAATTAACTTTTTTTAAATCTTGATAGAAGTATACAAATAGCAATAGAAAATAAATAATTTATTTGAGATAATTAAAAAATACAATATATTAAAAATATTCAATAAAAAATTAAACAATGTATTCAACAAATTAAAAATTAAATAAGTCTAGCCCTTATCAGATCTAAATCTCTCATCGTCACTCTGACTATCCCCGATTACGGACACTGCTCGGGCCTTCAACTCCAACAGGAGGAGAAGGAACACCGATCTGTAAGAAAAAGAGGAGGATGAGAGGTTCGTCCTCATCATGAGCTCTATCTGCTTCATCACCTCCGTAAGTTGGTGCTCCGCCTCAAAGCGGTGAGAGTTGATAAAAAAGGAACTGATCCTCTGGGATTTCCAGATGAACGTACTGTGATCTCTTAGTCTAAAAATCTTTTCCTTTTTTACTCTGATCATATGTATGGTTCTCCGACGTGGGTGCCATCTACTCTCAGGCCTCAGCAAGAGGCTCTCTCATCTTGTTCTGAAATTAAATAAAACATAATTAGAATTTAAATATAACTAATAGAAATAAAAACTAATTAAACTTAAAATATAAAAATGCTTATGTGGATGTCAGTTTGGTGCGGTTGTCATTTAGTGATAATTTTCTAGAATTTTGCATGCATTTAGGGTCTTAATTGTTATCTATTTCATTGTTGACCCATTATATTTGATTTAATTGAAAAGTTATCGTGTTACACGGGTTTTGACAAATTGCAGGCTTAAGTTGATCAAGAAAACAAGAGGATCACATATCTCACACCATATAGCTGAAATTGTACCACCACATCCATACAGTCTGCTACACCATTCAATCTCATTTCACAACCTTCAACAGGTCACCTTTCAATGTGAAGCCGTTCAGCCAACATTATCGCCTACAGCTCAAACATTCGCCACTTAAATCACACTCACCTGAATCTAAACTCACACCACCGGAAACTCCATCCCCGATTGATTAGTGTGAAAATTGTTCGAAATTATTGTGCTTTTATTACTAATTTTGATTTGATTTTGTGCATTTTCATACTAAAATTGATTAATTGAGCTTAATTGTATAAATATTTTTTATGTTGCATTTTGTTAGAAAAATTGGATAAATTCGTGAATTAAATGGTTGAGTTATTACTTGAGCTTAATTGAATTATTGTTAAATTAATTGAGCACAAGATAATTTCAATTTTATTGGCCCAAAATATTTCTAACTCATTTGTCATTTATTTGTTAAGTTTGGCAGCCCATTCAATTAAATAAAAATCCATGAGCCCAATTGCATTTTTAATATAAGGCTCAGTTTATATGGAGTACACACATTAAAACATATAATTATATATAATAATATGTAAAATAACCAATATACCCTCGTTACTTGATAAATAAAATTGATACACCCTCATTTCTAATCAACCACCATTTGGCTTAAATGCAAATTACTGAATTATTGAAACCTGGTTGCAATTATGCCACTTGTTCATTCATGTACTGAGTGGCGGATCCAAGATTTGATAGCACGGTGGGCTAAACAGTAAATGTTTCGATACATTAAAAAATTATTTACACAATAAAATATTTCGATGTTCACTTAAAGTTGTGCCCTATTAAACTTAAAAACATAAAATTCATCAATAATTGAGTATGTCTATATTCTTAGTAAAATCGTTCTCAATATAAATCATCAGATAATCTCTAAGAAAATCATCTCTCGTCTT
>JAPKLY010000068.1:100367-143133 GCA_026898435.1 Prunella vulgaris | reverse complement strand
ATTATTTTAATAATATTTTTTTGATATATTCTTGATTTTCTTTTAACATACTTATATAATAATAAAAATTTATATTATAAAATATTATGTTCTTGATTTTATTTATTCATATATTTTGATATGTTCTTAATTTTCTTTTAACATACTTATACAATAAGAACATTTTATAATTCAAGTCTTACATAATTAGGTGGATGTTAGCACATTCATATTTTAAATATTGTGTAAAATAGCCTCAAATTAATGAATTATATAAGTATAGATGTATTATCGAATAAATTTATATATAAATATACAAGAAGTTAAAATTTATTGGTTCATATAATATAATCTATATTAAAAATATATTTTTTAATAATCTCGCGTAATACGCGGGTTTACATACTAGTTAGTTATATGTATGATTCTCATACTACCAACTTACTAATTACTACCTCCGTCCCACAAAAATTTGCATATTTTCCTTTTTAGTTTGTCCCACAAAAATTTGCACACTCCTAAAATGGAAATATTCCTTTAAATCTCCACCTTTAAAATCTTTACCTCACAATCTTCATCATACACATTCTACTCATTACACTTTTTCTTAAAAGTCGTGGCCCCAAAAGTACCGCAAATTTTTAGGGGGCGGATGTAGTATTTTATATGAGATTTTACGAGAATGTGTTTGATTAAATCTGTTGGTAAACACATTTGTGATCTATATGATATTATTAATGATGGTATATCCTTTAAAATTCTTGATAATGGAAAAAGCAACGTATGCTATACAAATATTAGTAACAATGATGTTGCAGAAAACTTGATAGAACACATATCCCCAAGATTCTTTTATTTGCATAAACTCCATAAGAGTGCATTGCAATGACAATTTGATAGATGTATTTACTAAATCTCTTTCCATGTTTATTTTTGAAAAATAAGTTTGAGGCATTGAGAAGTCATAGCTTTGGAAGAATGTTGTCATCAGGGGGAGTGACAACTTTAGAACAATCCTGAATATTAGATCCCGAAGGTCAATGCTTATAATTTCTTTCATTTGATTAAGTTTATCCCCCTAGATTATTCTATCAGAATTTTAATTAAACATGAATATCACGTCGTAATGTCCAAGGGAGAGTGTTATAAATATATTAATATTATGGACATTACTTATGGATTAAGTAGCTTATTGGGCCAAAGTCCTGATACATTTTTAGGTTTAGATATATTAGTTACATTATATATTCTCTATTGTACTATGTATTATGATACACACATTATCAGTGATATCTTCTATCTTGGTCGCCCCAGATGTAGTCCTTGTGACAAACTGAGTTATCAAATCTCTTGTTTGTTTATTTAATTTATCACATTAATTACAACAATAATAACATATAATTTTAGTTTTAATAACAAATATATAAATTAAAATTACATCATATAACGACATATAAATCAATCCTAACAATATATAACAACATATAAATTTAATTCCAATAATATATTTAAACATTTGAAATTAAAAAACTTATTGTAATATGTGGACGATGGGTTAGGGATGGCAATGGGACAGGGCAGGGCGGGTATCTAAGAACTCATATCTGCCCCGTGCACTCTGCCCCGCCCTGCCCCATGCCCCACTGTGGGGCAGAATATTGTGCACCATGCCTGCCCCATCGCGGGGCAGATCGTCCCCCCCTGCCCCATGTTAAATTTATACCAAAATATAATATATATTTTAGACAAATAAAAAATTATTTTAAAATAAAATTAATGCAATAAATTTATCAAAATATATTAACAAAAATAATTTTACATTAGAATTACAATAAATAAATAAATAATATAATTTTAAATTTATTTAATATATTATAAATGTAGGATATTAATTTTATTTTATATGTTATAAAATATTATATATAGAATGTATTTATATATTATAAAATATTATATATTTATTTAATATATACAATGGGACAGGATGGGGCGGGGCGGGGCAGGACAGTAAAAATGCAAACTCATGTCTGCCCTGCCCCATGCGCAGGGCGGGGCGGGCTGCCCCATTCTCAGGATGAGGCGGGGCGGGGCTGCCCCAAATGGAGCAGGTCAGGACGGGCCGGCTACGGGGCGGGTCATTTTGCCATCCCTAAATGGGTAGACAACAACGAATGGCAGCTGACAGCGGACAGTGGTGACGGGAGATTTTTTTGTCTGTGTGTGTGCCTAAAGGTAGACTATTTATAGAAAGGTAAAAAATTAGTGATCATCTAACACGATAGCTAAATACACGTTTGCCGCCAAACGATCGGTCATTAATGCTAGACCCATTTTTTTTATATTTTTAAATCGGTTTTCATTTTAAATTTTAAGTTTTCATTCAAATCGGTTTTAAGTTTAAGTTATTGTTCAATTACAAGTTTTAAAATTTTGTTTTCATTCAAATACGTTTTCAAGTCGTTCTTCATTTAAATCAATTTTCATTCAAATCTAACTTTAAATTTTCATTCAAATCGATTTCAGATTGATTTTCATTTCTAATCTTAAATTAAGTAGTCGTCTAGACAGTCGCTAAATTATCGACCAATTTAATATTAATAATCGTTTTTGGCATTGTTAAAGTGGTGACTAGCGACTGCTGTCTCTAATCGTTAATTCAAATTTTAGATTTAAAAATTAAAATCATGCAATAAATACATATAAACTATGAATAAATTTCACTTGTAATCTGCTCTTTATTTATTAACTTGTATGTGATCTTCTTGCACTCGTTCGAAATCCGTATCACCCCGAACACCATAAATTAGATATTTCACCTTGCAGTACATTATAATTAGAAAGAAAAGTGATTGAGATAAAATTATATTAATACAAGGGCATACCCAAGATCAAATGTGGTTGAATTTATATAAAAACAAAAAATTAAATAAAAACCCCTTAAATCCGTATTAGAATGATTGGGAGAGCAATCATTACGCCCACAAACTCTTGCCTTTATGGGAGGAAGTAGAGTTTTTTATTTTCTTAAAAGAAAAAAAAAACGTCTTTCAGCTTCTCGGTGAAAAATTGAAATAGATACACAATTTTTAAACAAAAAGTTGATTTAGGAGCAGCTTAGATTGTACAGCTAATGTACGCTTCTTTGCAAACTCAACATAAAAAGTAAAAATACTTATTTTTTTTTAAAAAAATACTTAAAATATATTTTCATTAACTATTTAAGTGTTTATTATTATTTTTGATCAAACAATAATTTTTAGTTTTTAACTTTTACTTAAGCACTTTTACACATTCTGCAATAAAATAATATTCAATATCCTTTTCAGAAACACTTCTTTTACAAACACATTTTTAATCAATTTTTAAAAGTGCTTAAGTTTAAAACACTCCTTATTTTTCATTTTGCTACTAAAATTACTTATTATCACTTTCTCAATTTTACTGAGTGCATATTTGCAATCTCTAGTAATAAAAAAGTGATAGTAAATAATTTTAGTAGCAAAATAAAAAAATAAAGAGTGTTTTAAACTTAAGATTGCAAAATGCACTACGGCTAATTGTTAATTAGCATGCTTATGTTTGCTGCCTGTTTATTCTAATACTCCCTCTCTCACGAGAATTTGCACATGCATTTTTTTTTAATTTGAACGTTCTACAGATATTTAAATACTTAAAAAAAATATTAATTTATATACACACTCACAAGCTTATATAAATATTTATTCGCATATCACTACTTTATTTATAAAACACACTTCTTTTCAAAAATATATATACATATCATATCGTATGATGCAAATTAAAAATAGGGGAGTAATATTTCAGAATTTATTTAATAATATATGTAGAAAGCCAATCATCTGCTGGATCTAGAGAGTATATGCACCCATTAATTCCTTTATTTTAATTATTGTATTCATATTTGCGTTAATAAGTATGAAAATATTTATCAATTCTTTTGAATAAATATATTATAATTTATTTAAAAATTACAGCTACAATTGTAACATCTTTAGAATTTGATACCTTTCAAAGGTGAGTAATGGTAATCAAAGTTATAGTGTGTTTGGAATAATTCTACTATGACTTTGATTACCAAAAACTACGGAATCTATCATAATTCAGCTATCTGAGAACTATGACTTTCATTCTATACTCTTTTCATTCATATACCATTTTTATTCTTTACAATTATAATAAACGCCCCCTAAATAATAATGCATTACTCAGGCGTTTTTTTTTTATTACGTTCAGAGATCAATATAAATAGCATCTCAGGTGATTTTGCAATGTACGACCCACACATACAAAATATTTTGAGCTGAAAAATACAAATATTTTTTTCAACAATTGCTATAATCTCCCGTTCTTTTTAATTCGATGTTCGCTCTTATTCCGGTGATATGTGTTCTATGTGATTCACTAGTAACGAAAGTAAAGAGCATATTTTATTTTAAAAAAATCGTGTTAAATATGGACCTCAATTTTTAAAAATTATTATTTAATTATTTTCAATCACCCGATGCTAACCTACCTACATGTCTTTAATTTCACACTTTTATCACACTGATATTTATTGATGTTCCTTCTAATATACCAAGTATCCTAAAAAAAAAGTAAAATTAGGTGTGACAACCAGTGAAGAAGTTCACATAAATTGAATTGAAAGAGATAGTGGTAGAGAAATTAAGTAAATAAATTGATTTCACATTTTTTATAAATTCGGATTTTTAGATGAAATGCAATTTTTTCAAATAGATAATATGTACATCTTATACATTATATATTATTCTCTCTACTCCACAGAAATTTGCATATTTTTCTTACTTAGACGTCTTACACAAACTTGCATACTATTAAAAGAAATATCAAGTTGCATGTACACTTACATAACTATGCTAGAGATGTTAAACAGGTTAATCCTAATCCATTAGGGTCAGCCCTACAGGGTTACGGACCTAAACGGTCCAGAGCTTTAACGGTTCATTTTTAACGGGCTGCTTATAGTTGGGACCTAACCCTAAACCTAGCAGTTCACAGGCAAAACTGGCCACTAACGGGCTACGAAAAAAATTATTAAGATATTAAATTTAAATCAAAATTCAAAATATTGATAATATGACATGATACAGTTTACATACAATATATAAAACTAAAAGATACATAATATCAATATATAAATAACGCGTTGTTCATTACAGTAAATCATATTAATTATTTAAAAAAAATCAAACATGATTGAAAAGATAACACTATTAATATTCAATATTTCTATTACTTTACATTTTTCTTGTATGTGAATAAAATATTATATTTTAGCTCATTTTATATCTAAAATATATAGAACAATCATTAGTAATTTTATTATAAATAGTATTAAAATAGAGTAAAAAAAAATTAAATGGGCTAATTGGGTTGGCTGTAACCCTACATGCTAAACGGTTCAGAGCCAAAACAACTCTTATTTAAACGGTCCTAATGCTAACCCTAAATCTTATTTTTACCGGTTTAAACGGGTCGGCCTTACGGACCACAACACTTTTAACATCTCTAAATTATACACATATTTATTTATATGTCGCCACTTTGTTTTAAAAGTATATTCGAAACATGAAATTTAAGGAATGCTAATTTTTCTGAAATAGAGAAAGTATTAAATAATAATTTTAATTTTGTACGAGCTTTTATTAATTTCAAAATAATACTATTAACTTTTAAGTTCTACAAATTAAACAAATGTTATTGATGTTTGATGCATGTAAAATCCAAGTTGCAAACCTATCACATTGACTGCACATACTGTTGTATATTATAGTATTTACATAATATAAAATGAAATCGAGAGAACTCTTCGCGTAGAGATGTCTTTTGAGTAAAAGTCGCAACTATTCGGTTTATGACTTTTGAAGAAGAGTTGCAACCTTTTGGTATAACTCTTGAGTAAGAGTTGCAACTTTTCGATGCAACTCTTGGATATCTATATAAACTCAAGATATGTGGAGTTCAAATAATTGGAAATAGTAGATTCAATTAATAATTGAAGATTGAGAATTGGAGTTTCTCAATATAGTAAAAAGTCGAGTCTCTCTATATATTATTTTGAGTCTTTTGTTTTATTAAAACACTTGTGATTTCTGCTTCTGAAATTTGTTAGAGTGTAACTATCGAATTTCCGTGAGATAAGTTTTGTATCCTGGAAGGTCAATTCCTTGTGAGAACCATTTACACCTAAGTGGGAGGAATTAATACCTTTAAAGATAGCATCATTTTTCGGTGTGCCTAACCTATCATTAACTTCATTACCCACATATATACAACAATTTTAAAGGTATTAATTTTCTACAATGGAGTCGATGTTGGTGAAAGCACAATAGAAGATGACAACAGAAAGATGCAGTTCAAATGTATAAGGGAAGATAATTTCTTCAATTTAATTATTATACAATATTATTTGTTTAAAATTATGGATCATTTAATATGATCAACGCTTAGTGCATTTGCAGGAGAAGTAAATTCCAAAGAAATCCAGGGGCAATTCCTTGATATTGCTAAATAACATTTTCTGAAGATAATGTCCAAATAGATACGAAGAAAAAATGAATTATTGAATCATCCATCAGTACTTTTAACTTGGCAAAGGCACATGGGAAGTTGACACATGTGGCGACAAATAAACAACTTTATGAGGAAAGTCATTGTTGAATGCATTCCTCATGTCAATCTAAATTGCTTGTGTATATTAGCACAACTTTGAAAATATACAAGAAGACTTCATCATAGAGGACGCTGTTCATTTGCCACTGAAATTTCAGAGGCATTTCCACAAATACCTTCCGTGCAGGCAACTTGCAGAAAGTTTTATGCTGAAGAGAAATTCTTGGACAAACTATTGACGTGAGAAATGTACACAAAGTTGCAGAATTCATTGACACATTTTTTCAAACACTTGATATGCAGGAAACTTTTGCAAAATCTGCATAATTGACAGTGACAGGAACTAGTTTCATACATGGGTTTGTACAAACCTTTCATCAAATAACCACAATCTGTAACACAGTTGCCGCTCGTGTGTCGCGATTGCTGCTGCCATTGAATGCGACGATCGCCTCCTGTTACAGGTTTTCTACAGTAGCAAAGTAACCGACGCAGATGATGGTGATGCAGCTTCTCTGGTATAAGCCATCGTCGAGTATGCGACGGCTTGAGCGTCGCTCGTAATGGCGGATCTGTGCGACGGGTCGGCGGCGGATTCATAATTTCCACCTCAAGTGTCGTGGCGGTGGTGGAAGGGAACGAAACGAACGTCGCGATCAGATGAAGGTAATGGAAAATTGGAAACCGACGTATCGGTTTGATCAAATCTCATTTCCATCATTTGTGGTCTAATTCAATTAGTGGGCTATAATTTAATTAACTAACAATGTGGATTGCTGGGCCATACTATGAACCATTTAGTGGTCTTTATTTGGCACAAAGCCTAATTAAATATTTTGGCCAGTTAAATTTTAGGCCATTTTCGAATTAGATATGGACCAAAACTAATTATGTTGGATTAATTAATTTTGGGCCAGGTGATACTATGGATATTATTTCATAATTTAAATCCCATAATTATTATTTAAAATATTAAGTTGGGATTAAATAATTGTGCTTGAGAGCACAATTGGTGTTTGAATATAAATTCAAAAAGAATTTTTAACTCGTTTAATTAATTTGAGAATTATTCTTGAATAAAAATAAAAATGGAGGTTAAGGCCCCATTAGTTATTGTGCATGAGAGAACAAATTGTGGTTTTTTGATTTAATCCAAAATATATCTACTCTTAAAATTTGTTGAGAAAATATTTAAGAGTTGAAGGTGGCAATGTAGGCTACACCTAAATTAAAAGCAAAATTATGTTGCTTTATTTATAATAAAATTTAGAGAAGTATGTTTAAATAGAGAAAATCATACTTGAGTATTTTCTAGCAAATCAATATGCTAGCAAATTGGAAGATGAATAAAAAATAAATAAAAGGTCGTAAGAGATATGGAGTTATTACCGATTTAATATGATGTCTTGATTGAAACCAACTCCATCTTAAGGTACAAGTGAAAAATTGGCACCTTACCATCGAGTTAAAAAGGCAATTCAATATTAGACATTGGTGAAATGGGAACATGGATACATTTCAAAGTGCATAACCTAAAAATAGTGGGGTGACACTATTTTGAAAGCTCCTAAATCTGACCTATGCACTTTTATTTACAACAACAAGTAAAGGTTGGATTTTAAATCCTTAATAGACTTATAACTATGTGGAATGTGTTGTGGACATTCATGATAAGTCTACCTATGCAAGTAGAGAAGTGAGAGGCCGCTTCTTAGGGATTATATCGGTAAGATCCTAGAGTACTTGCGAGACCAGGATAAGCACAAGGCCCGATACAAAATAGGTGCTGCCAAAAACAAAGAAGTAAGAAATCATATGCGATGAGAACTTGATTCTATTGGTTTCATGTTCAAACATAAGTTAAAGGCTAAGTCCACTTCATGGCTATTCGTTGCGTAAAATAAGTGTGTATTTTATTATTTTATTATATATTATATATGTAAATAAGTGGGGGATTGTTGTATATTATAGTATTTACATAATATAAAATGAAATCGAGAGAACTCTTCGCGTAGAGATGTCTTTTGAGTAAAAGTCGCAACCATTCGGTTTATGACTTTTGAAGAAGAGTTGCAACCTTTTGGTATAACTCTTGAGTAAGAGTTGCAACTTTTCGATGCAACTCTTGGATATCTATATAAACTCAAGATATGTGGAGTTCAAATAATTGGAAATAGTAGATTCAATTAATAATTTAAGATTGAGAATTGGAGTTTCTCAATATAGTAAAAAGTCGAGTCTCTCTATATATTATTTTGAGTCTTTTGTTTTATTAAAACACTTGTGATTTCTGCTTCTGAAGTTCGTTAGAGTGTAACTATTGAATTTCCGTGAGATATGTTTTGTATCTTGGAAGGTCAATTCCTTGTGAGAATCATTTACACCTAAGTGGGAGGAATTAATACCTTTAAAGATAGCATCAATTTTCGGTGTGCCTAACCTATCATTAACTCCATTACCCACGTATATACAACACATACACCCTTCACACTTTATTAGCTACCCTTTTACAAATTTTTAAAAAAACTTAGGCAAAGATCATGATACACTCCTGCAAAGTAGAAAAGTGGGTATGGACCAAAGGAGAAAGGGAAGAATAGAAGAAGGGACAAAAAGACAACAAATGTGGAGCCAAACACTATTCTTATTCTTAATTTGTTCTCGTTAGTTCACATCCTATCTAATTTATATCTAATATTAATTAACTTTTGGCATTTTGAGCCCGACATTTTAGTTTTAAAAGCCAAACATACTTAAATATAATCCTCGGTTAAACAGAAGAACAACAAAAATAAGAGTAAGTCTCATGTGCACCAATTACACGGTGCAACTCTAGTTCATTTTTAAAAAGTTAAACAGTTTATAACTGAAAAGTTAAACAGTTTGTTACTGAAAAGTGTATCTTTCATAGTTTAACTTTTCAGTAATAAACTGTTTAACTTTTCAGTTATAAATTGTTTAATTTTTTAAAAATGAACTTGAGTTGCACCGTGTAACTGGTGCATACAAGACTAATCCCAAAAATAATTGCTCATGCAAGGATCGATATTTTTTTTATCATTAAAAAGGCAATCTTCATTTCTCAAAAAAATTTATTATAATGGTACAAGAAGTACCCTTAAACTTCTCATACAAAATTTTTGATTTACACGCCAAGATCCAATTAATCTAGCATTCTCAATTCACTCTTGAAAACTATATTCCTTATAGTGCTACTCTTTAAGCCGAAGTCTTGTATGCATTTAGTGAATCGTGCAACTCAATGATACTTTTTAAAAATTAATATATCATTTATTATTGAGAAGTCACATGTGTTATTATTAAAAAATAAATTTTTAAAAATACATTTTTAAATAGTAAAATATGTGACTTTTCAATAATATTTTATAAAAATACAATTGAATTGCACGATATATTTGGTGTATAAGAAACATACTCTCTCTTTAATATTAAATCAACTCCAACTGCAAATTTGCACCTCCTCCCACAATCTTCACAACAGAGCATTCCAAGTTCTCAAAAAATTTCTTGTTTCTTCCTTTCCAAATTATTCAAACAACACAATCTCATAAGCTTACTATCACAGTGTTTTCCTTTTCTCGTGCGGAGGAGTCTACTAAAATGAAGTAGATTCCTTTGAGAATTTGACGAAAGCAACCCACATATATAGGTCCCACTATTTTAAACAGACATCCAAATTGAGTACGAAAAATTGCATCCAAAGAAAGTACTCTTTCCGTTACAAGACTATATTCACACTTGTTTTATTTGAACGTCTCAACTCTACTTTTACACAGCTAAAAAAAAAATTTACACTTATAAAAGTTAATAAAATACACTTTTTTATTTTATTATTTAATTTTATACTCACATATTCACTTTTTTTTTTATTCGCGTGTTCAGAACAATTATAAAATTAGTCTTGGTACAGAGGAAATATGTTTCACCATCTGGAATAAAACATCACAAGGATATGCATTCAAAGAAATTAAGTATCTTACTACTATATCTCATATATACAAGATTACAAAAGGAGAAGCTAAATTCAAATTTACATAAATTATTGGAAACAATTAATTGATTATATATTCTTCACCTATTATGAAGAGGGTCTGATTCATTGGGCACTCGTCGTTTACTAGAGAAGAAGAATTCATCAAAAGCGTTCTTCACTTTTCCCGCTTCTGCCTGATGACGAGCGACTTTTCCTCCTTCAGTTGAGATTTTCCTGCTGCAGACGAACAATTTGTCTCCACCTGAAACTAACAAAATTAAAAGAAACAGCAATAGCACTAATTTTTGGAGAATATTAGACATGGCGAAATTAGATCGAGTATAGTGATGAGAAAGAAAAGTGCTTCTCCTTTTGTATGGAAGTATTATACATATATATGAGGAACAAAGATTGATCAGATATATGTTGAGGGCCTGTGGGGTATGGTTTAAACAATTTTAGAAAGACAAATTAAATACTCCTACAATAGTAGGGTAAGGATATACATATATGTATAAAACGAGAATGTTGCACTTTTTTGCAGGATCCTAATATAATGAGACCACATGTTTTTTTTCTATTAGTAAAAGATTTTAATTCATTAAATAAAGAAGTGGGTATAAGGAATACCTAGTATAGTTACAGATATTTTAATATTCAAGGAATTATTTAGGATTTGAGAGCCACACTCCAAATGAAATAGTACAAAAGAAAATATACTTCACCGAGCACCGGCTTCAAAGTCGATCTTTGATCACCTTCACAAATTTTTCCTCTTCCAAAGGTGTATTTTAAAAAATTAGCTTGTTTCTACTCTTCCAAATATTCCAAATCGTGCAAATCCACAAGACGGTGACAAATGCTTTTCCAATATTACCATGAAGCAGACCAAATTTTCAAGGAAGTGTTCTGTTGTTCTATGATGAAAAACTGTTGATACACCGAGCCACGAATTATTTATTTTTTATGGATAGATATTGTATCTAGTTTTGATTTTGTTATGTCTATCTTACATGAAGCCATAGAAAAGATGGAGAATTTTTTTTTTCATGGATATAGTATTTATTTTTTGGAATCTTGCATTCACTTTCATTTGTTTAGCAATGGGATAGGGAAAACGGGCTAAAATGTGTATTGCAAGTGTATGACTAGGAATTGTATGGATCTTATGAAAGTGGTGGAATAATGTACTAATATTTAAAAATATGGAGTTGTCTAATGTAAAATAAGTTTATGAATTAAAGGTTAGAGCGTGGAGTTGATTGAGTGTAAAAGATCCGACAGATTATATTGTAACTTCACTAATTAACTTGTTAATCCTAGAATTAAGTAAGGGTGATTAATGTAAACTATTCTGTCTTGGGTATTTCTTATATCCAAGCATTTGTTTTATATTATAATAAATTTATTTTGAACCATAATAAAATTATTACACCCACTTAATAACACAATTACTCTTATTAATTACTACTGTGCACAATTTACACTATAAATACAACAATATGTGTATGATATTATTTTATAAATATAATACTAAATAAAAATCTCACACAATAAACAAGTTTCAACTCAACAACTCATATTGAGTAGTTTGAAATTGAATTAAACATCTTAATTCAATTAAAAATGAGATTTAATTTCAGTCATAGATTGGTACAAAAAAATATATTACTTTCAAATATGTATAATATACGAAAAATAATTAATTTATATTTATATTATTATATAAAATTGGATGTTTTACATATTGGTTCAAAAAAAATCACTATATTTATAAATTGGTTCATAAAAATTTGCACAAAATTATTTTTTGTGTTTGCACAAAAATATTTTTTCTTTTTTACACATAAACCATTTTGTAATTTGTGCGAATTTGTTGAACCAATTTGTATTTTTCTATATAAAATTTTATACCCCTATCTAAAAATGATGCATTATTATTTCTTTGTTTAATTTTCCTCTGAGAATAGTTTAAGTACACGCCCTGCAAACCGGGGACACATTACACGATGAAATTTCAGCTTTAGCTTTAACTATTGGTGTGTACATTAGTTTGTGTTTACGAGGACTTTTATTTCTTCAAATTTAAAAGCTTTTGATTTTGCTTTCAACTCCCCAAAATATGGACACCCTCTCCCAATTTAGGTAATCATGCAAAAGTGGTGTTGGTTTCTACTGGTTTAACTTATTATTCTTCATTTTGGTTTCCGTGCATGCTTAATTGTGAAACAGAAAATAACTGTTCTATTTCTTTATGCCTTAAAATCATTGGGAAAACACAAATTTGTCACCACCTCTATTTTTTTTTAATTTACATATTGGTTCAAAAAAGTCACTATATTTATAAATTAATTCACAATATTTGCACAGAATCATGTTTTTTTTCTGCACAGGTGCATTTTTTTTTTCTGCACAGAACCAATTTATAATTAATGTCAATTTTTTGAATCGTTTTGTAATTTTTCCTAATTTTCTTTTGGAGCCGTTGAGGATAAAATAGTTCGGTGCATTTGCATGTTAGTTCAAAAAATAATTATATTTATAAATTGATTTATAATATTTATATGAAATTATAATTTTTTTCTGTGCAGAAGCATATTTTTTTCTGCACAGAATCAATTTGTAATTGGTGTCAATTTTGTGAATTATTTTATAATTTTTCCTTTAATTTTTTTTCTTATTACACCAAATGCACTGTGTAACTCAACTGTATTTTTAACAGTTGCATCAATTATTATTGAAAAGTCACATATATTATTATTAGAAAATTTCACTTTTAAAAACTGATTTTTCGTTAATAATATATATAATTTTTTAATAATAATAAACATAACTTTTTTTAAAAATGCAAAAAAACTATATGATGCATTTGATGCACAAAAGATTTACTCTTATGTCTAGATCATTTATTTATGGGTGATTTGAGCAATGAAAATATCCAAAAATTTATAGACAAAGTTGGTCTCTCAATGGAGTGATAAGGATGATATTTTTCCTCATCAATCTCACGCTGGTTGTTAATAGTAAGCAATTAATTCTCATAATCAGATGGGTTAGCTCACTTGGCCACCAGACTCCTGACTTGAGCGAGTTACTCGGATTCGATTCTCTTTGGAACGGATTAAGGGAGATATAAGGTTGGATTTGGAGATATGGAGTGTAAGGAGACTTGGTGAACTAACTTCTAACTACTAACATCTACCGATAAAAAAAAAAAAAAAAGAGATATAAGGTTGGCTTTAGAGATAATTCTTGGAATATTTTGAGACTTGGTGAACTAAATTCTAACAACTAACAATTAACATTTATCGATAAAAAAATAGTAATCCCATTATTAAAAGATTGAATTATATATTTTACATTGAAAATTATGTAGTATAATTATTTATTTACATGTAATGACATAAACTTTTAAGGGTGCTTTACATATTGGTTCAAAAAAATCATTATATTTACAAATTGGTTCATAATAATTTGCACAGAAGTGTTTTTTGTGTTTGCACAGAAGTGTTTTTTTTTTTTTCACATAAACCATTTTGTAATTTGTGCGAATTTGTTGAACCAATTTGTACTTTTCTCAACTTTTAATATGCAAAAATATCCATTTATCCCGGAGTTTGTTATTACATGGAAGTGAGTGACCGTTCATGGTGGTCACAAAATGTCTTGCACTCTCTATGGCCATGCTACCAATGGTGGTTAAAATGTGAGTTTAATGGTGCGGAAGCAATTACATGTAGTGCATGTTTGCAAGCAGTAAAAAAAATAAAAAAGTACTATTAAATGATTTTAATAGTAAAATTAAAAATATGAATTATTTTGAAATAAAAGAATTTTAAGAAGTGATTATAAATAAATGTGTTTGAAATAAAAAATTAGAGTGAAGAAGGAATATGAGAGGTAGACGATAAATTATCTTTCAAAAAGTGTGAAAAGTGCTTTGTGAAAAGCCATAAGTAGAAAAATATTGCTTTAGCTATATAGATTTTAAGTGTTTAAATAAATGGTTGAAAATATGTTGTAAGTGATTGTTTTTAACAAAAAGTGCTTCTACTTTTAAAGTAGAGATTGAAAACAGACATGTATTGTTATTTCTCTATGGATACAAGACTAAGACATAATTTAATTATTAATTTGAGTAAATGAATGAATTTGGTTGATTTCTCAAAATCAAATTTGAGGTGAAAGAAATTAATCTCATTTAATACATTGGTAAATTAATGTAACTATTGTTGTAGTAATAGACATATATGAAATATTATTTCTTTTGGTGAAAAGAACTTTACTTTAAAGATTGTGTCTATCTGAATGAAAGAGATATTTTTTCGTGAATAGTCGTTTTATTTTAAATGTTGTCATAGTGCTTATTGTGAAGAGGTGCAACTATTTACATACAATTCTAAGAAGTCTATAAAGCGTTGGCGTCCATTCCAATAATGTAATTTGTACAATGATATTAAGTCCATACATACTTAGAATTGTAATTTGTGCATTAGAGTCGAGTAAGTTCTGAATTAGCATTTGTCGTTCACTGATACTTATGATTCATAGTGCTAACACGTGGAAAATTTTAAAGTCATTTATTTTGAAGACGGTTGTCACTTATATTTTATCAGCGTACAAGACAATAATATTTTATGAAAAGTAAGTCAAACTCGTGCCGTAATTTTTATATTGTGCCAGTCTTATATAATTCATATTCATCTGTGCAACACATTATTAATTTTTTTTCAACATAAATATTCAATTATTTTAACTAGAACACTAATGAAAAATCGCAACACTCAAACGCACATTACTTAGAAAAGTAATTTGGCGTTGGCATTAGAGGTTTGTCACCAGAAACCACTTCCTGTTTTTTGCATGTTTTATGAAGATTTAAGTTCTAGCTACGCGAATAAAAATTGATTGGTTCGGATCTATTATTCGCGGAGATATCTGTTGCATGAATTCTTAAAAAATTGTAGGTATGCAGTATCGGATACGTGAAGATACGGGTGCGGGTGCGATTCGCGTCGAATTCGCACCCGATACGCTATATGGGTATCTGATTATTTTTTTTAAAAAAATTGTAGGATGAATACGCGGGATACACGTATCAAATACATATTGCAAACAAAATATAAAAATTGGGATAATTTTTGTAATATTTTAATATTAAATATTTAAATATATAACTTAATAATAATAACTAAAAAACCTTATGTCATTATAGGTGGACTAGAAAATATATATTACATATTTTTCATAAACAATTATTTTATTCATAAATAGACCTCACAATATCTTATAATACTCTCCGACATATCGTATTAAACTACATGCAAATAAATAAACACATTTTATGGACAGAGAAAATATTTATTTTAATTGAACTTTATTATTTAATGTAACTTAATTCGACAATGTGGTACTTCATTTAAATTAACCTTTTTATTATGATTTATGAAAGTTTAATTTTAAATTTTTTTTTTGTTGCATATTTGATGAATTTTTAATATTTTCAATTTATTAAAATTATAATATATAACAAAATAAATATAAATAGATATATCCTTACCGAATCGTATCTTACAATTTTGAAAAATAGCGTATTTCCGCACCCATATCGTATTACATCCGCACCCCGTGCAACATAGGCAGAGACTAAAAAAATAAATTATCTTAATTAGCCCACTAATATTGTAGGAAAATAGAGAATCGAACTCACAGAAAATAATTGAATTTTATTGAATAA
Source organism: Prunella vulgaris (assembly GCA_026898435.1). Taxonomy (NCBI): domain Eukaryota; kingdom Viridiplantae; phylum Streptophyta; class Magnoliopsida; order Lamiales; family Lamiaceae; genus Prunella; species Prunella vulgaris. Next base: position 126,769 of record JAPKLY010000068.1, on the reverse strand, counting down.
ATCGTAAGAAATAAAGTAAGGGGGTGGATTGTTGATTATATAAATGTACATGAAAATAAAAAGAAAACAATAGATGTTTCATGGTTGCGGGCTTTGCAAGTGGGGAATGAGAATTGAATAAATAAAGAGTTGGAAGGAAAGTATATTCTATTGACCAACACTTGTGTAAATATTTGTTTTTAAAAAATTTGCGGGTTTAAATCGGGTTGGATCGGATTTGAGCTTTTTTTTTTTTTAATTTGTGCAATTTATAATTCCATTTTTTTCTCCCAAACATGTTTTAACTTGGGCAAATGCGTGTTACTATTAGGCAAAATCTGTGTTACTAATTCAATAAAAAATTAGTTTTTTATATTTTTCAAGTAATTATAAGGAGAATATGTATTTTTCCAAGAATAAATATGTGTTACTTAATTTATTTTTTATTTTTTTAATTGATTTATGTTGATAATATATTGTTCATATATTAATACATCTTTTAATATCTTACATATTTTATATAAAGTACAATATATATTTTTCTAAGGACAAATAAATGTTTGTATATACAGTAACACACATTTGCAGTAACACATATTTACTCTAATTGTAGCACACATTACTCTAATTGTAACACACATTTGCAGTAACACACATTTATTCTAATTGTAATACATATTTGCTCCTCAATTTGTGTTACTATATGAGCAAACGTGTGTTACTTTAGGATAAAATGTATTTTTGCTTAGAACAAATATGTGTTACTCATACAAGGTAACATATACATGTCTTACATTGTACGAAAAATATTTATTTCTACAAAAACAAATGAATATGTGGAAAAAATAACATTTAATCTGATTGTAATACACATTTTGTCCTAAAGTAACATACATTTGCCCAAATTATTACACACATAGGAGCGAAAAAAACTGAAATTACAAGTTGCGCAAATTTTAGAAAAAAAATGCTCAAATCCGTCCCGATCCAATTTAGACCCACGAAATTTTCAAAAATGAATATTCTACAATAAAAATTTGTATATAAGTTTTTGTCAATAATAAAATGAATAAAAAAGCATAATATATACTCCATCTGTCCACCCAATATATGCACATTTCTTTGCACGTGGTTTAATGTAATATGTCGGAGGATATTTAGGGGTATTGTGAGGTCCGTTTATGAATAAAGATTATATTTTAAAAACTACATCATCTGCACTTTCCAAAAATATGATTTTTATTCATAAACGGGCCTCACAATACCCCACAATATCCCCCAACATATTGCCTTAAAACACGTGCAAAGAAATGTGCATATATTTGGTGGACAGAGGGAGTATATATATGTATATATATATATATATAATATGGAACTATGGTTTCGAATCGTGGAACCCATGGTTACGGTTCGGATCCGATCTGGTTTCTTGGCAGTTTTGAAACCAGCGGTTCCAGTTACAGTTTATTCGGTTCTTTTACTTCTGACATGACTTCTAAACAACCAACACATAAAATTTTTGATTGGAATCTAATTGAAAGTTTAAAGTTCCACCAAGGGTTTTGATTTGTGAGGGTGTCTGCATTAATGTTCTTACCTGTAAGTAGAGGTGGGAATAGGTCAACCAGGCTATGCCTCTCACAAAAAAGTCTGGGTCTGATTTATTGATAGGTCTAAGCCTGACCTGTTATCTGTAAAAGACTTTTTAGTAGGCTCGGCCTGAACCTTTTTAACAAATAGGTCAGGCCTGAAAGCCTTTTAAAGGCCTACCTAATAAATGTTTTTCATAACTTTTTATTCATTATGAAAATTTTAAAACTATACCTATAAAATTAACAAATGTCTCAATAACACCAATAATAATATTAAATATTTTATCAAATCACAAATAACATCGTTAATGCCTACATAAACTCATTAAGAAAACAATAACAAAATCATAAAGTAGTTCAAAAAATCAATACATAAATGATAAATATTCCTTCCAATTTTCTTCTACTACTTATAAAGAAAAATAAAATCACAAAAATAAAATATATATATATTCCTTCAAATTTTCTTCAACTTACCACCTTTTGTGACCACTGACCATGTTCCATTAGAGCATCTATATATTAATTAATAATAAAAATGATAAATTATATCTTATAAATTAATATCTTAATTATATATTTATATTTTATATTATATATATAAAAAAATTAAATAGGTCGGCCTGTTGGGCTTAAAAAGCCTTTAAAAAAGCTCAGATCTGACCTATTTAACTAAATAGACTTTTGAAAAGGTTTGAACCTAACTTATAAATTAAATTGTCCGAGCCTAACAAGACTTGAAGGCGTGTCAATTCAAGAAGGCGCATCGCCGATATAGATGGAATAATCGTACCTTCGAGAAGGTGCATCGCCTATAAAGGATGGAATAATCATGCCTTTGAGAAGATGCATCGCTTCAAAGATGTGCATCGTCGATATAGGCAGTATAATCATGCCTTCGAGAAGGTGCATCACTTCAAGAAGGCACATTCCCAATATAGGCAGGATAATTGTGCCTTCGAGAAGGCGCATTGCCTATAAAGGCATGAATAATCATGCCTACGAGAAGGTGTTTCGCTTCAAGAAGGTGTATCGCTGATATAGGTAGGATAATCATGCCTTCGAGAAGGCGCATCGCCTATAAAGGCGGTATAATCATGCCTTCGAGAAGGCGCATCACCTATAAAGGCAGAATAATCATGTCTTCAAAATGGTGCATTGCTTCAAGAAGGCACATCCCCTATATAGGCGGGATACTCATGCTTTCGAGAAGACGCATCACCTATAAATGCGGGAATGATCATGCCTTCGAGAAGGTGCATCACCTTTAAAGGTGACAATAATCATGCCTTCGAGAAGCTACATCACTTTTATAGGAGGTATAATCATGCCTTCGAGAAGGCACATCACCTATAAAGGCGGGAATAATCATACCTTCGAGAAGGTGCATCGCTTCAAGAAGGCGCATCGCCGATATAGGCGGGATAATCATGCCTTCAACAAGGCGCATCGCCTATAAAGGCAGTATGATCACGCATTTGAGAAGGTGCATCGCCTATAAAGGCAGAATAATCATGCCTTCGAGAAGGTGCATTGCCTATACGGGAATAATCATGCTCGAAGGCATGTGATGGAGACAGATTTCTCCTCTCGTAAATGCCTTGAGAACTTCATCTGGAGAAAGTTTTCTAACATAGTTGAAACTTTTCTTCCAAAATACCTCATAAAGCCTCAACTTTGTTGTGATTGGAATAGGGATCAAGGCCCTTCTCGAATTGACATTGATACTCCTAGCTAGGATGATGCTAAAGATTTCATTCTTTGCTCTTTTGTTCTCTCGTCTTGCGAGGTGTACAATGTTTTGAGTCTTAAACTTGAGCATTCTGCATTATCCTGTGGCACATAAAATATTTTAAGTAATAACATACAACATATATACACTTACGTTACAATAACTCCCACTCTATATCAGAGTTGGTAGATTAAGCAGCTCGCGGCCTTTTTGTCGAGGGTTTCTTCACAAATTCTGATAATTCTCCGTCTTCATAAATTTTTCACAATTGCCGCAACAAGTCTCAACATACATTAATGTTGTGTCCAATACTTTGATGATATGCGCAGTACTTTTTGGGATTCATTTTGCTTCTCTCTTGTCTGATCTTTCGAGGAGCAGCAGGAAGTCTCCTACTACTGATGACATTATAATCTTATTCAATTGGGACACTGAGCATTTGATTAAGTTCTTCTTCGAAAGATATTTTCTCAAACTCTTTGCTGCCCCCAGTCTTTTCATCTTTTCCGTGAAATGCTTTTTGTATGGCAAGCGAGCTGAAAATTTGCTTGCAGGTTTTTGATTGCTTTTTTCATCTTCAAAGGATCTATTCTCTGGAGGCTGTTTGTGATCAAGTCTTTAGCGAGAGGATTCACGCAGTCTTTCGCTCTGAATAGACACTCCAAATGTCCTTTGTAGATTATTTTTCATTGATAATTTTTTTTATCGGTAAATGTTAGTTGTTAGTAGTTAGAAGTTAGTTCATCAAGTCTCCAAACACCCCAAGAATATCTCCAAGCCAACCTTATATCTCCCATCTAATTCGTTCCCAGAGGGAATCGAACCGGGTCACTCACTCAAGTGAGGAACCCGGTGGCCAAGTGAGATTTTTTTTTCATTGATAATATTTTATTTTCGGAGGGTCTATTCTTTGGAGGCTATTCATGATTCAATCGTCTTAAGCGAGAGGTTTCACGCAGTCCTTCACTCTTAAATTTAATAGATACTCCAAATGTTCTTTGCAGGTTATTAGCTCCGCTAAGGCCTAGTCTTTCCACACGGATCGACATAATCTATCATGGACGAATTCTCGTTCAGTATTATCATGCCATGGTGAGCTATGGGTTGATCCTTTTGTATATATTTGTGACCTTCCTTATGGGCCCAATCGATCTGCATTTTTTTCTGTTTCCCTTTTTCTTCTCGTCAGCGCATTTATTATCTTGCATATGCTTGTGAAGTGTAGACTGGAGTGTATGATGTGGTTTCACGAGCATTCTGATTTTGAGAAATTTCTTGCATTTGCATGTCCTTGCGAGACATGATTTTATGTTCAGGAGATAGGCCGACAACTATGTGAATTTTCTTGAACTGTACTCCTTGAACTGCTATTAAATTTAGTTGCAAGGATTTCAACTCTTGATTTTAATTGCTTTAACAATTAATCGCCTTAGCAAGCAATTTCGCTAGCTCCTCGGAAATTTTATATCCTCGAATTAATCTTGCAAACAAATTTAAGTTTTTATTTATTTGAGATACACCAAAATTATTAAGTTTAATTATATTAGGCATAAGTAAGTGAATTAGCCCAAGCAATTAAATTAAGTTGCTACACCTCAATCCTTCAGCAACCGATTCCTCTTTTCTTTCTTTCATTTTTTTTTTTTTATTTTACCGTGAAAATAAAAGCCGGCAGTAGTATTCCTCACTCAAAAATTGGTATGCACCAGTTTTTGAATGGGTCAATCCTCATCATGATAAGTGAGTTCTTTATTTTGAGTTAGGCAAGCCAACCAAATATTATAATGGGTGGTTACCAGATTTGCAACCTCCTATTCTGACTTGGCCAACATAATCTGGCCAATATTTCGCGACCAACCTTCATGCGCGATCAACCTGCTCTCTTGCGCAAACAATAATTAATAACGCGAACAGCTTCTGGTGCGATCAATTTTTAGGTCCGAACAATTGAGTTTTCGCGGGTACGTAACAACTTCCTGTTGCGGCTTTGAAATTCAGGAAACGGGCAAAATGAAAGTTCAATTCCCGTGCTGGTGTAAAGCTTTATCGCAGGCAGCAGACTTCAAATTGCGATGGCTGCGAGTGGCCTCGAGGTCGAACAACCTTTTTTCTTCATCGTTAGCAGTGGTATGATTGAGCAGCAGTTGGGGCAATGAACTCCGGTATTGCATGTGGATGACCTTCAAGTTCCGACAATGGCAGATGGCTTATAGAATAGGGGCTGCTTCTTCTCCGGCAACTCAGATGGCTTGGTTGCTGCAGTTCCGGCGAAGTTAGTTGCGGATTCTAGTTGGCTGATGGTGGCTGCTTCACTATTGGCGATGAAACTTGGCCGGATTCATCACCTGATCGGTCAAAGCCAAATAACCAATTGATTCTACTTTTTCATAGAAAAAAATTGTACGGATGGCTTGCGAGATTTTCAGCAATTGTCTTTCCAATTTATCGAACAACCATCGCTTCATTTTTTTCCATGAACATTTAAATGTTTGCCACCAAAATTTGATGAATTGGAGGTTCCTGACGTCAAACTATTGATGCAGTAGGTGGATTATATGGTGTTTAACATCAAGTACACCAATTAAACTGGAATAGACGTGTATATGAAGTTTCATATATAAACAGGTATGTCGTTTATTAGTATATTGTAATGTAAGCAACACGTCGTTATGAAATCATTATATTATATAGGGATTACAAGCACGAGGTAGCACTAGTCTGCTTCATATTAAGCTGGTGTCCTCTCCAGCCTGCTTCATAGTAAGATGGTGACTCGATCGTCACGTTGTTTTGTTCACTCATCTATAATAATTAATCAAATATTTAATTAATCCTAATTCTAAGCATGCTCAATTATTCATATTTAATTGAACACCTAATTAAATTCAACTAAATATCAACTAACACTACAAAAAAAAAGAAATTTAAAGAGGGCAATAGTGAGGGAATTAGTGAGGGATATCAATTTAAAGAGGGTATTAACGAGGGAAAAAAGTCCTAGTTAAAATGTTCATCGCCAATAAATAGCGAGAGTTTTAAAGAGAGAAAAAAAAGACGAGGGTTTTAACGAGGGAATAAAAAGACAAAGGCAGGGGCACCCTCGTCAAAATGCTCGCGAAACCCTCGCCCAGTTAACGAGCTAGGGATATATTTCCCTCGCCTTCCGCCGCCGCCCAGCTAACGAGGGATTATTCCCTCGCCATTTAATTTTCATTAAAATTCCTAGTTAAAATGTTTCTCGCCAATAAATAGCGAGGGTTTTAAAGTGGGAAAAAAGAGACGAGTGTTTTAACGAGGGAATAAAAAAGACAAGGGTAGGGGCACCCTCGTCAAAATACTCATGAAACCCTCGCCCAGTTAACGAGGGATATATTTCCCTCGCCTCCCGCCGCAATTTTCATTAAAAAAGCAAAGCCTGGGAATCGAACCCGGGCACCCCCACCCCCAGCATTATTTAGGCGATTTTCTTGCCCCAGCAAGAATCGAACCTGCGACCTCTTCGTTGGAGAAAAAGTATGTATAAGGCGCCTACCGTTTAACCTAGGCTTGATATTCATTATGCTATTCAACTATATTATATATGTATTATATATATATATATATTGTATTTTATATTTATATTATTCATTTATAACATATATTTAAATTCTTTATTGTATATCTAACTATTCAATTATTATAAATAGATATAAAATTAAATTTTATTATTGAAAATTAGTTTAATGAATTAATTTTTATTAAAATACAAAAATAATTATTTTTGTATTTTTTGCATATTTACATTTCTTGATCATTTTAATTAAATTATAAAATAGTTATATGTATAATTTCTTTCACTATTTATTAATTAATATGAGGACATACATACATATTTCTTTTATTGTTCTAATTAAAATATTCCCCATAAAAGATATAGAATAATCACATTTGTAATCTTTTTCACTATTTATTTACACGAGTATGTATATACACATATTTTTATTCTTTTCAATATTTTTCATAAAATTATAAAATACATTTCTAAAAATAAAATAACGTAGAGAGCCAATATATACTATTCGATAATAGAGATCTAATATAATAGTCGATGTCGATAATAGTCATTGTCTCTAAAACTACTTGAATAATCCATATAAACCTGATTCACAATTATAAATAATATTTGATCGTTAATTCATTATATTTCTTTTATATATAATTATTATACATATTCTATTAATTAATGTAACACTATATATTTTCTAGAAATTTTGACAGAGTTTCGTTTAATTTAGTCACAAATCCCCATTCATCAAGATCCTATAGAGCATCCATTTCCGACTTAATTAATTAATTAAATCGGAACGCACATTCTACAACAAACAATACCAACAATCAACACATACTCCAATATCCACATTATAATTAGATCGAACATCGATCAAATTAAATATTCATCATATCTATATATATAATCCATATAAACATGCACTATATTAATAAATGAGAAATAAATTAATTTTTAATTAAACAATATATACGTATGTATAATTATATATACTCAATTAAATTAAATTTTAAAAAATATATACTTACGATGACAATGGATATTGTGTCTGAAATTGAAACGATCGACGATCGTCGGACCCGCCTAACTCTTCCACGTACCTACACAAATTAATTAAAATATATTAATAAGAATAATTAATATTCATAAATAAAATGAATTGATTACTTAATTTTAATTATAATATTCTACACACACATATATATATTATAATTATTAATAACTGTATATATATATATATATAGCTAGCAATAAATTGTAATTAAAAAATTCATTTTAATTCGTGTGCATTTATTTAATTAAAATTAATTATTAAATATTATTAATTAATATATATATATATAATCATATAAAATATTTACATATCATAATTATAATATATAATAACAATATTATAGTATATATATAATTTGTGTAGAATGCTGAGAGGTGAGGAGAGGAGTTCCGGTGGAGGGGAGGAGGGTTGGTTTGCGTGTTAATGCTGAGAGGACGCGAGGGAAGTGGGCCCTCGTTAATTAAAAAGTTGATGCGCCTGACACAGAATCTTAGCCTTGCCGAGGGAAAAGTGCTCGCCAGGTAACGAGGGAAGTGGGGGGGCCCTTGCCTTTGACCGATTTCAAAATGCCGAGGGATTATTCCCTCGTTAATTAGTAGGGGGTGGGGTCCCTCGTTAAAACTCTTGCCATTTCAAGAGGGTTTTAATTTCCCTTGTCAAAACCTTCGGTATTAACTAGCATTCTAATTTTTCTCGTTAAATCCCTTGTTAGACTATCCCCTCGCTATTTCCGTTGTTATTAACGAGGGTTATTTCCCCCTCTCTAATAACCCTCGTTAATTGGCCCTTTTTTTATAGTGAGATTCAACAAAACTATCATCTTAAATATAATCAGCAAATCTAATAAACTGAATAACTAGATTCACCTTAGGAATCAACATATCAATCAACTAATCAACAAACATAATGAATTAAACAACTATATTTAACATATCAATCACCTAATCAACAAAGTAGTAAACATTAGAAACCGCCAAACACCTAAAAAATGCTCGCTAATCTATCGATCACTTCAATGTCATAACCGTATTCAAGAAGTGGCATTTAATAGGCAATCACTAATCTTAAAATTATAATTTAAGACCACCTAGACTATCTCTAAAGTGGCAATTCATATTAATGACCGTCTAGTGAATTGACCCGCTTGAACCCGCCACCCATCAATAAGTGAGTGTTTGTTTTTGTTTGGAGGTGGATGTAGCACATTCGGGTGGGGAATAAAATAGATGGGACAAATCATGCGAATAATAAATTTGTGTTTGGTTCGATTTGGATGTGGTAGGGGTGGATGCAATTTTATGTCAAATTAATACTTTTTAGTGATGATGATGCATTATTTTATTATTGTTAGTTAGTGGGTAATGATTGAATTCTTATATATTGATTATATTTTTTTGTAATATATAAAAAATAATATATATATAATATAAATAATTTAAAAATAAACAAACGCGATAATGAATAATTTTTTAGATAATTTAAATTGATGATGAATAATATAAAATATTATGTATATATATAATAAATAAATAATTTATGTGTCTATAATAAATAACATAGAAATTATAAATATATATATATATATAATAAAGTAAGTATATATAATAAATAAATAATTTGATAATAAATTATGTATTTATATATTAATTAATTAAAAAATAATTAAACAACACAATATAAATTTTAAATACCAAATTGCAAATAATTACTAATAAAAATATATACTCTATTCGTCTAGGAAAGTGTATTATTTATTATTATATGATGGACCACATGTTAACTTTTATATAAAATAATAAAAAACTGTGAAATAATGGAAAGTTGTGAAAAAGTAAAGAGTAATTATTTAAATTGGCATTGTTTATTAATATATGGAGTATTATTTTTGCTTTTTATGGAATAAAAAATTTATTGTACGCCATCCAAAAAAGGAAAGTGAGAAATTTACAATGGAAGAGAGGGAGTATTTGATATGAAAGAGAAATTTAAATAAAAAGATACCACCTCTGTCCCACGAAAATTTGCATAGTTTTTCTTTTTTGTTTGTCCCACAAAAATTAAATTTCTATCTTTAAAATATCTACCACACAATCTCCATCTTATATATTCTACTAATTACATTTTTTTCTTAAAAATCGTGCCCCCAAAAGTACCGCAGACTTTTGGGGGATGGAGGTAATATATGTGATAAGTAAAAGAGTGAAATAAATAAAATATATGACTCCTTTCTAAATCATCTTAAAAACATGTCATTTGAAATTTCTCCTCTCTATCCCTTTCCATCTCTATCTCTCCTTACTTTTTATTTTATCAGTAAATGTTAGTTGTTAGCAGTTAGAGTTAGTTCACCAGGTCTCCTTAGACTCCATATCTCCAAGTCCAACCTTATATCTCCCCTCCTAATTCGTTCCCAAAGAGAATCGAACCCAGGTTACTCACTCAAGTGAGGAGCCCGGTGGCCAGATAAGCTAATTCACCTGGTTTGATAAAGTAACTTATATTGAATTATATATAATATGTATGTACACATATAATAGGTGGTAAATGAATATTTTGGATAAAATAAGATGATTAAATTAAAAAATGGATAGGATTGAAAATAAATTCATCCCCATCCAAATGTGCAAACCCCATTTATTTTTTTGGTCCTTCCTGCCCCTCACGGTCAAAAGACAGGCGTTTGCCCGTGCGGTGCTCCGTCTGGACAGCTATAGTAAAATTGCTAGAGTAGATATGAGAACAAATTAAACAAGTGGAGGGTATTTCGGTACTTTCACAGGTTAAGGTTCATCTAAAGCGTTAGAAATCGCTACACTCGGCGTGCCATTTCCCCTGAGAAGCACCCCCAAATTTTACATTCGGAGATAAAAATTGTGCATGCAGAAAAAAGGGGTTTCTCTGCAATGATCTCGATTACCTCGGCGGAGTTGAACTACCTCATCTTCCGTTATCTCAACGAATCCGGTACCCCTCTCTTCTTCTGTGTGTGTGTTGTTGGCCAAATTTGTGCCCCCGTTTTTTTTTTCTGTGCTTGAAATTGGAACTGAATTTCTGAAGAAAAAAACGAAGTTAAATTAGGCACCAGTTGAGCAACGTGGTGTCATTGTTGTTAATGTTGGAGGATTTTTTCTTGTGCTGGAATGCTCACACTTGGCGGCGTAATTAGCTCTCGTATGTGAGGGATTAATGTTTTGTGTTGGATAATACTTGATAATTTGCCATTTATGATTGTCAAACTAGAAGGAAGAAGTAAAATAATTAGCGGTTGAGTGGTGGAACTAAAAACGGAGGAATAGGCCTTTCATGGTGGAAAAAATTAGATTTATGGTGAGTTGGTGGTTGCAGCATTCTGCTGTCAACAGAGAACAGCGGGTGAGAAGGAGCTTGTTTATGTAATGTTAACAATTCTGTTAGACAGGGTTGTGTAGATTCTCTTAATTGAGAAATTCCAGAAGGTTAGATGATAAAAATTGAATGGATGGGTAAGTAAGGTCTTTTCAGAGTAATTTTTTGTTTTTGTTTTAAAAAATCTATTGATACTGAAATATCATTGGAGTTGCCTCCAGATATATAGTTAATTGTGCCATGAAATAGAAGCTGGAGGTGCTAGTTAGATATGATATGCCTCTTATAAGGTTTGAATTTTACAAGTCAGCTTAACAAAGATTTGCTTATTGTTGATTGGATTACCAGTGACTCTGCTAATTCTGGAGAGCAAGCTTTATTTCTTTAGATGCCTAATATGCTTGCACTAAATATTCCACTGTATTTTTCATTCATTGTCATCTCTCAAGTTCTTGCATTTATCAGTATATTACTTGGGCTTTGGCCCCCATCTCTGTCTCCATTCCCAGGATTTGAAAAAGCGAGTATAATTTTCTCGTTGAAGTGCAATGATTTAAGAGGATCCTAAAGAAAGTTATGGATCTTTATGTGTAATATCCATTGTATGTGCTCTTACATATTAGCTATTTAGGGCATATGAAAAGAAGCAATGTAGTTTGGCTTGGAACTTGATGTTACTATAAGTCGTTAGTCCTTTTTTTATAGTTATTATTTTTTATTTTATTTTTGTTGGAAAGGCGTTACAATGATGTACCTGTTAAGCATTCCTATGTAATGGTATTGATGATGTGAAGCGCCTCAGAAAATCAATGTTTTGTGTTTAATTTTTAAGTTCATCATTAATGTCTTCTTTGGAATGAATATTTTCAGGATTCACACATGCCTCATTTGCTTTGGGATATGAGGCAGGGATCAACAAAAGTACCATTGATGGAAACCTTGTTCCACCTGGGGCTTTAGTTACATTTGTTCAAAAAGGAATTCAATATCTTGAACTTGAAGCAAACTTGAGTAACGTAAGAATGCCATGTTGTTCGTTTCCTTGGGTGTTCTTTATTTTGCTTGTTTTAGAACTATAATCTGATGAATAATCTGTGACATCTCCAGGAAGATTTGGATGTGGATGATGATTTTCAGTTTCTGCATCCTCTGGATTTAATAACTAAAGATGTGGATGAACTTCAAAAGATCATAAAAGAGAAAAAGGAAAGTATTCAGAAGGATAAGTCTAAGGGTAAGGAGAAAGAAAATATTGAAAATGGCAGGGAACATGAGCGCAAACTTGCAATGGAAAAGGACAAGGAACTTGCAAAAGAAAAGGAGAACGAAAAACAACAGAGGGAGAAAGATAAAGAAAGAGATAGAGATAGAGATAGAGATAGAGATAGAGAGAGAGAGAGAATGGAGAAAGAAAAAGGCAAAGAAAAGGAAAAGCCACCTGAGGATGTGAGTGATGTAAATCATACTGGAGATGAGAATAATGGTAAAATTGAGGAGAATGGGACTGATGGAGGTAAGGTGTATTTCAGCTTTTCTAATATGTCTGCACTTGCTGACTTCAATGGTGCATAGTCTTGCATAATTGATTGGATCTTCAGTATTCAGTTGTCTTAATGTGCATGTTCTAATCAGTGCTTCTGATATTACATGATTTATAACTTACCTATGCACTTATTGATTATCTGATAGGGCCAGAACCAATGGATGTTTGCACTAGTTTACCTTCCGTGCCCTGTGAATTCCCAATTAGTGATGTAACAGTTTTGCAAGGTCACAGCTCTGAGGTTTGGTCATATTTTATGTCTCTTATCTTATGCCCGATAGTTAAGATGAATTCTCATATATAAATTGATTAATTCTGAAGGATAGCTGCTGTCTGCTGATGCTCTTTTGTCTTCTCAGGTTTTTGCGTGTGCATGGAATCCTGCTGGTTCACTCCTTGCTTCTGGGTTAGCATAAGCTTTCAAAGTTCACTTATTTCAATAATGAATGTATTATCTTTATTGATTTTTTCCATTTTGTGCGCATTGTGCCATTGTCCCCCAATCATGGATATATGATGCTTACTGGGTATTGCTAAGAAATTTCACTTGCTTTCCTTCATCTGAGTTTAATGAACAATAGGCTATACGGAGAATTTGGTAATATCAAATTATTCTCCCACCTATGGAGTATGGACACCTGGCTAGCTATTTAGAAGAGCCTTTTGTGTGTCCTGACACTGTAACCACTGGAAGTGTTCAGCTATGTTAAACAGCCTATTCGTATTAGTATTATTTTCTGTCTAGATTTTATGATCGACGGATGGCTAGAATACACCGTAAAAGAATGGTTGTCCATTGTATAACAGTATAAGTTAGAAAGGGAAGACTCTGCCATCTCAGTAATGCCTTTTGTTTTCTTCTCTTTTGACTATTTGATTTCTAACATTCTTGTTACCTGGGACAACATTCCATGTTAAACTTCACCAATTCATGTCCTCCTCCTTGGCATATCCTGCCACATCATGATTGGTGTACCTTTGTTCTTTGGCAAACTGGAAAATCATTGAAGTTTCTGTGTGGTCCAATGTGATGTTCATTAGCTGGATTTTAGGTCATCCCGTGAAACTCGACACAAAATGCAATTTATTTTCTTATGTTAGGTTCATCATGATATTAGTTAAGCGAAGAATCTGATGGAGCCACAGCAAGCATGGGTCATTTCCAAATCCTCCTTGCTTGTGTTAAAACTTTCTGTGTTATTAAATAGATTCTTGTTAGATTTTTAACAATATTGAGATAGATCCGACATGGTATAGGATGGTACTTTTTATTGACAGTATCTTTGTTTGGGGTACTTGATGCATGGCGAATTTCTTCCCAAGTCTTGTGCATGGTTTAATTTCAATAAAACCTTGTTGGAGCTTCATGTTTGATGTTCCTCAACATCTTTCCCCTACAGGACTCTGGTCAACCTTGTGTTTGCTGGATCTCTTTTATCGTTCATACTCTTTTAGTATTGGATGGGGGCTTGCTAAGTTGATAGTGTTTTCGTTGTTTATTATAAATAATATTTCTGCTATGTCCTTGCAGGCATGACCATGGGTTAGTTGATGGGATATTATTTATACTTTTTTTTGAAAGAAAGATATTATTTACAATAATAGGTTTTATGTGATTGTGTCTTGAATTGTTTTTTTTTTCTTGAACAGTGTCTTTGATGACACTGGTTTCTAATGTGTCAGCTGAAGTGGTATGATCATTATTTGCATCTGTTTATTAGGTCTGGAGATTCGACCGCTAGAATTTGGAACGTTGATGGAACATCTAGCTCCACTATGGAAAATGGGACTTCCCATGTTGTACTTAGGCATTTCAAGATTAGAACGAATGAGAAAAGCAAGGATGTGACAACACTTGATTGGAATGTAAGTGTTTTTTTCCCCTTCGTAAATGCACTTTAGTATCTCTTTTCTCTACATATGGCGAGGCCTATTTACGCTGTATGTTGTCAATTTGGTTTCTGAATGTACTCTTTTAAATGATTAATTATTTTTCCTTTTCCTGTAACACGACTTGTTCGTAGGTGGATGGGTCGCTGCTTGCTACCGGTTCTTATGATGGCCAAGCAAGGATATGGACTAGAGATGGTTAGAGTTTTTCCTTATGTTATTGGTTTTCACTTATCCCTATTCAAATCTTGCATGTTGTGACAGTTATTCTTATGAGCAAGAAAATGTTATTCAGCGTATGATATTCTGTGAAGCGTGATTTCATGAATATTAGTACTCACTCCGCCCATGAATTTCATTCCCCTTTACTATGGGCATATGATTTAATGAAAATTACTACTTTATTAAAAAGGTAGATAAAGTAAGGGTATTGTGGCGATATTGTGGGGCCCATTTATTTGTTTGTGAGTATTGTTTATTTCCAAAAAGGATGACAATAAGATTGGTTGACTGCCCAAAAAGGAAAGTGGGAATAAGATTGGTGGACGGAGGGAATATCTTTGTTCTTGATATTTGTGCTGCAAATTTTGCTGCCATTATTTTTATTTTGCCTGCAATAATTCATCTATACTTTTGTACCTTTGGAATATTTATGCTGCTCAGACTGGACTGGTAACTGGTTTCATTGTGTTGAATTTAACCAATTCGTCTAGTTACCTTTTCCTGCAGCCATACATGACAGTCCAGAGCCATTGCTTCATTTTATTTTTTGATCTGTCAATTACTGGTGGCATTTTAAAATTATTCCTTATTCATCTGTTTGTATGTTATGCAAATTGTCGAGATGTTTCAGTAATAAAAAAATAACAAAAATAATGAATCCCAGATGGTCAACTTACAGACACTTCATAGTGAAAATCGAAATACACTTATCATACGCCAGATTTAATTTAAAAAATATCTGAGAACAGAATGGTTGATCTTGTCGGGATAAGCTGGTATCTGAGGCTGTGTGCCTGTGCAAGTCATTTTTATGAGTGGGATAGTTTCATTTCTTTTACGACATGAGAAGCGAGTGCAGTAAGTATGGTAACCAATTGCTAGAGAATCACATATTTCTGTAGTTCAATTTTACTCTAATTATGATGTTATCAGGGCCCATGATTGATGTTTACATATGCTGATATGAATAATGCATTGACATGCTCTTTTTTTTTTCATCCAGGTGATTTGATTAGTACATTAAATAAACATAAAGGTCCAATTTTCTCATTGAAGTGGAACAAGAAAGGGGATTATCTTCTTAGTGGAAGTGTCGATAAAACTGCTATAGTATGGGATGTTAAGGCAGGTGAATGGAAGCAACAATTCGAAAATCACACAGGTGCTTTTATATCCTTTTGTCCATATCTGTGCTCAAGTAGTTCTTATGAATGTCTTTATCAATTAAAGTAATTGTGAGCAGCATTTGTGTTTTGCAAAGTTTTTAACTTGAATGATTGTTTCCTGGTATTTTGGTTGCAGCTCCGGCCCTTGATGTTGATTGGCGAAACAATACTTCATTTGCTACATGCTCGACTGATGGCATGATTTATGTCTGTAAAGTTGGAGAGACCCGGCCAATGAAAGTTTTCGCAGGGCATCAGGTTTGTCTGGGTTATTACGTTTGGACCCACTAATTTCTTATATTCTTTTCTGTGGTTATACTTTTCAGCCCTTTACGATATTTGGAGTTCTGAGTGGTCCTTTATGAATCATGTGCATAATGGCTTGTAGCTTAAGCGGTATCTGCTATACCCTTATATCTGCTCACTTGATATATTTGTAAATGGGTCGAATGGACTCTCTCCTTTTCTCATCTAGAAAAATACAAGTTTGATTAAATAAATGGAATGCATACCTTTTTTTACTGCTTCTACAGTTTCATTTGCAGTAACATTTGAATGTGCTTCTACAGGGTGAAGTTAATGCTATCAAGTGGGACCCCACAGGCTCTCTTCTGGCCTCATGTTCTGATGATTCTACGGCGAAGGTCAGAGAGTATTCTTGGCATGGATTTTTTTTATGTACTGTATTAGTGTGTTTTTTTTTCTTTTTTTTTTGTAGCTTATTGTCTTTTAGCCTTGTTCGGAGAAAGATACTTCAGGCATAACATATTGATTCAGCACTTTCATCATCATTTAGTATATATGATAAGTTGCTGTATTTGGTTGATTATGATGCAGATATGGAGTTTAAAACAGGACACCTGCTTGCTTGATTTGAAGGAACATTCCAGGGTATGTCATTCGTCATTATGGCATTCTTCCCATTTAAGTTTATGGGCTGGAATTGCTAATACATGCATCAAAATTTTCAGGAGATATACACTGTGAGATGGAGTCCAACTGGGACTGGGACTAACAACCCTAATCTTCAACTGGTGCTAGCAAGGTGATTATCTGATGTATGATTATTGGATTATTGTCCAGTCTTAATTTTCTCCATTTCCTACTAGAGTGGATGCCAGCTTCTATTTAGATGGCTTGGAACCCCTCCTAGAGAGAGTGTGAGACAGAATTATGAAAAATACTCACTTTAATAACCTCCAAGCTGACATTATGGAAATGGTTTTGAGAGGACACTAGTTCTCTAGAATCGATTTCTACAGAATGAAAATTTCCAATTCCATTCAATATTAATGAAAGTTTGCTAGAAGTCTATCCAGTATTAATAACTTATGATCCCACAAATCGTTTCAAGTCCTCTAGTTCTTGAAGCTTCCAATATTTGATAACCAAGTACTAACTATGGGGGAAGTCCTTATTAAAACTCAATTTAAATTAGTATATCCCACATAGTTATATGCTCAAGATCATGATTTTAATTTTCATCTTTATATTCAAAGAAGCAGTTTATAAATTTGTAAGCCTTTTCTCTACTCTTTTCCCCCTGCAGCGCATCCTTTGACTCAACTATAAAGCTGTGGGATGTAGAGGCCGGAAATCTTCTGCACAGCTTAACTGGACACAGGTCAATCTCTTCACCAAAATAAGCATAAGAGAACATTAGGCCTCTAATTAATGATCTTGTATTAACATTTCCTCTGTTAAAATGATCAAATCCAGGGAGCCCGTTTATTCGGTTGCATTTAGCCCAAATGGGGAGTATTTGGCTAGTGGATCACTAGATAAATGCTTGCATGTATGGTCTGTGAAAGAAGCCAGGATTGTGAAAACATTTACAGGACATGGTGGGATCTTCGAGGTTTGCTGGAACAAGGAAGGTGATAAGATTGCTTCTTGTTTCTCAAACAATGTGGTATGCGTTCTGGACTTCCGAATGTAGAGAGAGAGAGGGAGAGAGAGAGAGTAGGGAATTCATTTGTGCATTCATCCCCCGAAACCCTTAAATTAGTTTTAGCTACAGTGATTAGGTTTCTATGATGTTGACCTAGTGTAGGCTTAATCTTCTATCAATGTCCTTAAAAAAAAACTGGAGCACATACAATACAATGTTCTATGGTTTTCTGTTTTATGTAAACTGTCGGGCTTCTTAAAAAAAATAGAAATATGCAAATTTCAATGTCAGAGCGTTTTTTAATAGAAATACTTCACACGTCCGGTAGGAATTTGCATGTGTTTTATATATAAAATTGTGGTATATAAGTAAATATGTGCATAAACTTGTAAATGTACACGGAAATCAATTTTCTTTCTTTAGTAGTTTGTAAATTTGCATAGAACATTTAAATAAGATAAGTGTGTAGATACTATAGAAAAGAGGGTGTATTATATGTATATGGTGGCTTTTTGGATAGTTTTGATTAAGGATCTCTTATTTCGCTTTAGCATTTCGTTTCGATATTCATGGCTTTTAATACATGACATGGGTTATGTATTAAAGATAATGAAATATAAGACAAAATACCTAAGGGTATGTTTGTTTTTGGATTAGCACGGATGGACGTAGGACTTTGCAATCATGCTCTACACAAGTTTGGGATGTAACATCCGAATTTCACATTTCAAACTCAATCCACACCTAAAAATACATATTAAACCTATTATTACTCTTTCCAACACAACACTCATAAAATACCTATTATTATACCTATAAAATTAATTATTACCCTACTAAATTCCCAAAACAAACACACACTTTTACTATTCATCAAGATTTTCACATCTCAAGATTTTAAAATCATGATTTGCTAAGACCCCTTAAATCCCAAAACAAACATACATGACTTCATATCGATTGGTTTGTTTAGGCACCGAACATATCCTTTTACCCATAAATATCACAGTTGCTTATTCTCACTCCTCCTAATTTATTCCCATTTTTGATTTTCATCCCTTCTCTAAATTTATTCTCATTTTACTTTTAGAAAATATTATTTTATTATCACACTCATAGATAATCACATTATTTTTCACAAAATCTTGGGTGCACCCAAGTGTATAGTATGCACTCGGAATTTATGCCAAATTTTAATTTTAGTTTTGATTGGCCCAATTTTAGATATGGATTGGTCAAAATTGATTTTGAAATTGAGACTCAATTAAGAGTGCATGGAATGCACCCAAGACACACTCTTTATTTTTTAGTAGCGAATAAATTTGGGGACGAATGGAGTATAATTTGTGAATTTTAGCAAGTTATATGTAGTTCCCTTACATTACTTGTTCCACTTCTTGGATCCTTCAACACTTGTTAGTCATGGTTACTGTGGGTTGATTAATTTTTAATATTACACATATCGATTGATTTTTTACTCTTGTCATTATTATTATGGGTTATTGATATTTCATACTATTAAATAATTTAAATAGGGGAACGTAGATTATGGAGAGAAAATGATAGAGGCAATAACATTCCAGCTTTTTGTGACGCCCCGCCCCGGCTCATTTGAGCTGAACCTTGTGCAGCGTGGTTCGGACTAGGACTAGGACTAGGGTTGTGTGCACTTTTTTGGTGTTATTTGAGGGAGAAATTTGGTTCGATTTTGCTTTTATTTTGCACTTTGACTAATACCATCCTATTAGATAAGATGTAGGATGCCCGAAAAATGAAACAATGCAGTGTGGGTTTCCTGCGATATTTTACCAATATGGTTGGGATACTATCAAGGAGGATGTCAACAAGCAAATCTTAGGGATTCTCAATGAAGGGTATTATTTGGAACAATACTTTGATTGCCTTAATCCCAAAATTGAAGGAGCCAAAGAATTTATTAGCTAGCTTGTGCAACACCGATTACAATATTGTTGTAAGAGCTACCACAAAGAGGTTCAGGCTGGTGTTAGCAAAAAAATTGATCCTGCATTCATTTTGGGGAGGCCAATTGAATATAATATTTTCATCGGTTATGAAAAAATTTATGCACTGGCTCCATCACACTAGCTAGAAGCAAAAATAAAAGAGATATCATGCATGTAGCACTAAATTTAGACATGAGCCGTATAGAGTGGAAGTATCTTGAGAAATTTGAAACCATGTAGAGGGCTCAAACAACTGTCGCCATTCCATTCCTATTTGTACTATATATGCACTCAGGGTCTACCTTTGCTTATAACAAGGAAGATGGCTTAAGAGGTATCCGGATAGCATCCTATGGTGACTCATCTCATTTTTGCAGATGATAGTCTAGTGTTCTCTCAGGCAACCAACAAGGAATACATGCATTTAAAAAGATACCAGAAGGCCTCGGGCCATCTTGTAAATTACGATAAATCAACTATTTTCTTCAGTAGCATACCCCCAGAAATGCAAGAAATAAAATCAAAGCCATTTTAGGTATACAAGTCTGTCAACGTACCTGGGATTACCAAACTTTTCTTTAAGAAGCAACCGGCTACAATTTGGATATCTACAAGAGAGAGTGAATAGAAAAGTTGACAACTCGAAGATTAAGTAGTTCTCTCAAGGTGGAAGCGAACTACTTATTAAGGCAGTTCTTCAGGCAATAACATCCTATGCCATGTTCATGCTTTTGGATTCTAACTTCTATCTGCACCGGTCAATGGGAGGGATGGGCTTTAGAAAAGTATCTATTTTCAACAAAGCATTACTAGCAAAGCAACTCTGGAGAATGATCGCTGAACTAGAATCCATGGTTGCCAAAATTTCCAACTCTCGGTACTTCAAACATGAGATCATCATGGAGGCTAGCCTCGGCTTAAACCCGTCTTACATTTTGCTATCATTGTGTTGGAGCAAGGACCTCTTACAAGAAGGCATTCAGTGGAGGGTCAGTAATCGAAACTCAATTAACATATTCAAGGATGCTTGGTTGCCTAAGCTTGCAATAACCTTATCAAATCGAGAAATTGCCTCTGGATCTTTAGTGTCTCAATTTATTACTCCTTCCGACTCCTGGAATGAGAATTAATATACAGACTATTTTTTTTCTTATGAGGTTGATGCTATTACTCAAATCCTCATATGCAAAGGTGACTGGAGTGGAAACAAGAGATATTGGTGGCAAAAAAAAAGAGACAGTACACGGTCAAATTGGTATCAAAATATATTGTGTTTCAAAGTGTGATTCAACCCAACAAGCTAGTACCTCTTCAAAAGGATATAAAGAAAGTTTGGACATTACGAGTGCTACCCTAGTTGCAACTTTTCCTATGGAAAGTTTGTAAAGACTTTGTGGCTACAGAAGGTAATCTATCTCGTCATCATATGTCAATCTCGCATGTTTGCCTTTGGTTTAGTAATGCTTTTGCTAATTTAAAACACGCTCTGCTTATGTGTCATACAATCCATAAGTACGAAAGAGAAACAATTGTGATGCCATATTAAAAAAAAGTACAAAGCTTGGAAATTGTGGAACTGCTCAAATACCTTCTGTCAAATACAAATTCAGTCTTGAAAAGGTTGCAATAACTTTTTTGGGGTATGAAAAGAATTGGAGACAACCCTAGTGTGGGTGTAGCATGTGTCCCAAGAACAAAAAATTTGGTTATTGATGTTTAGCAGAGTACGCTCACTCCTTCTCAATTCCTCAAGATTGGATTGGGGCTTTTTTATTCAAATATTGCAATTTTTTTTTGTTTACCAATGTATGGTGATTTTTGGAGGTCTTACTATTATAAGCAAGAGCGCCATTTAAAATGGCGCCCTTAAAGAAGGAGCGTCACCTCAAAGGGCGCTCTTTGACTGGCGGACGGGGCCCACTGAAGGGCGCCATCTCCACTGGCGCCCTCAATATGAAACATTTTCCTCCCTCCCTACATCCGACAAAAACTGGTAGCTATAGGAGGGGCGCCCTCCGACAAGGCTGCCCCACCACCTCGTCGCGAGAATATATTCGGGAATCATGCATGTGTACATATGCATGCGTCCAAAATTATCTGCAAAGGGAATATATTCCCATGCGCATGCCTATACCCGTGAACCATCTACACACATTTGATTTATGTATATAAGAGTGTTGAGGTCAGGTTCAAGTAAGTTTTGAGTTTTATATTTTCACTATTTATAAATTAAAAATATGTGATTATATATTTATATACTTCAATAATTTTATTTTGTTATTAATGTTGTTAGGTAATTTTGTTGGATGGATTGATGTTTACGATAGTTTCAAGACATACGAGGATCGTATTTGAAAGATTACACATCTTAAGGTACTTCTTGTTTTTCTTATTATTGTATGTATTCAGTAAATTTATTTATGTGTTCAGATTAAAGTTTTATAAAAAATGAAATTATAGGATTTAGGGAAACTACTGTAATATATGTTCATATTCTGCAGTAATATATATTTATGTTCAAGTTATATGAAATTATAGTTTGCTAAACTACAGTAGTGCATGTTTATGTTCAAATTTACTAATTTAAAGTGATATATGAAAATGAAATTACAGTTTGCTAATTTTAAGTAATATATTAAAATGAAATACAATTTGCTAATTTAAAGTGATATATCAAAATGAAATTACAGTTTGCTAAAACTACAATATTGTATGTTCATGTTCAAATTAAAAAAGTTTTGTGAAAAATAATTTTAAAATATTTTGTAGGTATGTCGAATTCGAATGATATTGGAATAGTTGTAAGGTGTGATGAAGTAGTTGGATTACAACGAGTTGATCGTCGGACTAAATATCCCGATCTACTACGTATATTATCTGAGATAACTGGCTTGGACTTGAATCAGTATTCGTTAAAGGTGTCTGCAAAATATGTCGGTAACAACATATCCGATATTTTCCCTATTACGTGTAATCGTGACCTACAGTTCTTTTTTTATCCGAATGTTGGGTTTGGATCAATTGAACGATTTGTTGAAGCAGAAATGATCTTATCGTCACGATCATCTCCTGATCCAATGCAAAATGCATACAATCAGTATGCATCTTACATTGCTCTTGAAAATGAAATTCCTAATTTTACCAATTATCCTAGTGATAGTCTTGGCCATAATGATTTGTGTGATTCTGAGCCTGAAAAACATCAAAATGATGATGAATGTGCAAATGAAGAGTGTTCAGATGAGGATATGCCACAACAATTTGCACCACATCCAATCCACTCTACTGCAAATATGCCACAACAATTTGCAGCTCATCCAACTTTGTCGAGAGCTTCTTTTATTGACTCATCATACGAGGATGAGCTTATTGATTCAATTGCATACCAGATGGTGATTTCACATATGATGACGATGTTGGAGTTTTGAAAGCAGGAATGATCTTCAAGGATAAAAAATAATTGCAAACTGCATTGAAGAATTATTCAATTCGACATTCCATGCGTGAATTTGCAATCAAAGAGAGTACTCCAACCATTTGGAAGGTTGTATGCAAACACAATGCGAGAGGAACTGGAGATGACCATTCCTCTCAACAGTGCAATTGATACTTACGAGCGAATTGTTCTAAAAAGACTGCAAGTTGGAAAATCACTCGATTGGGACCTCAACACTTGTCTTATAAGGGGCACTAACCTTCGCCATAACAATTTGGGTAAGAATTTGATTGCAGGCATGCTAGAGAGTATGGTGAAGGTGAATCCAGCATATAAAGCTGAATGTGCAATGGTAATGGTGAAGGATCGATATAATTATGAAGTTTTCTACCATTAGGCATGGAACGCGATCAAACATGCGGTGGAAAATGTGTATGGAACCTGGGAGAGCTCATGTCAGTATTTGCCCAAGTTCATGACAGCATTGCAGAAATACAACCTCGGAACAGTTGTCGAGTGGTGTCATATGGAACGTGAACCATATAGAGGTGTGTATACATTGAACTATGTGTTCTGGGCATTTAAACCATGCATTGATGCATTTCAACATTGTCGTAGAATTATATCTGTGGATGGCACACACCTCTACACTAAATATAAGCATAAGTTGTTGATTGCAGTCACTGTTGATGTCAATTAGAGTGTCCTTCCTTTAGCTTATGCTATTGTCGATGAAGAAAGTTTCAGCTCATAGCGCTGGTTTCTGCGTATGTTGGCAACACATGTTGTTCGGGGCATTGAGGGCATTTGTCTCATTTCTGACCGACATAACGGTTTAGTGAAAGCCGTTGAGTATATCCCAGATTTTCACGAACCAAAGGGTGTACATCGTTTTTGCTTGAGACATATTGCCTCAAATTTCAATAATCGTTTTAAGAATGTCCAGTTGAAGGATTTGTGCTACATGGCGGGTAAATCATCGACGGTCTTACAATTTGAACTAATCATGGAGCAAATTAGAGAGTTGAATCACGAGGCCTTTGAATATTTATCTGCAATTGATCAGTGTAAGTGGACACTCTGTTACGACCAAGGTCGTCGATTCGGGGTCATGACCACCAACATGTCTGAATGTTTTAATGGTGTATTACTTGGTGCACGACGTCTTCCAATCACAGCAACTGTCCGAATAACATTTACTCGATCAAAAAATGTTTTTTCTTGAAATGGAAGAGGCTGCATTAAGGCTACAACAAACAAATCAATGGTGGCCAGAAGAGGTATTGAAAAGATTTGACAAAGAGCAACGATTGAGACTTAATTTGCGACACAATGTGGACAGGTATAATTATTCTCTTCAGACTGCCAGTGTAACAACATTCCATGATGGATCCAGACGCTCGCACACATATATAGTGAAATTATTAACCCCCCTAACATAAGAAGAGCACAACCTCGTTCATACTGATCCACAATTATTTGATCAGTATCTTATGTAATCATAATGTCCTTCAGATGATTACTCAATGCAGAGAGCTTGAGTCATGACTTACTCTTCATATTAGTTTCATCGGGCATGAAACCTAGCAACTCATGACACAAATGCATCCACTGGGTTTTTGTCAAATGAGGATCATCACAAATAACAGGTGAACCCTCTACAAATAAACCCCAAATGATCGCAACATCCTGTAAAGATATAGTCGCCTCTCCAATAGGAAAATGAAATGTGCGTGTCTTTGGGCGCCATCTCTCTACCAATGCAGTAATAAGATGATTGTCAATTGGCATTGATCCACATCGAGCAACACCATAGAACCCCATAACATATAAAGCATCAAGAATTCGAGGATGTAAATTGACCATATTTTCTACATCCTCCCTAAAACTCCAAAAAAATGTGGGATGTCGCGTGAGTTGCTCTTAATGTATCATCCTCACTAATGTTCTCCTAAAAATGGCTTCCAAACGATGTGTTTCCTGGGACGACAAGACTGACGGATCATTTGGTCCATACAATTCTTTATACGAAGTCATCCTGATATTAAATAAAAAAATAACAATATTAATTATATATGACAATTATGTATAACAAGTAATTCATATATTTACAACTAAACTCAAAACTTAATTCATATATTCACAACTATAATTCACAAACTTACAACCTAATTCACATATTCTCAACTAAATTCACAACTAAATTCATATATTTACAACTACACTAAAAAACCTAATTCACATATTTTCAACTATAATTTATATATCACAACCTAATTTACTAATTTACATATTCACAACAAAAATACACAAATAAATTATGATTCATATAATAAACTCACAACAAATTCATATATTTACAACTCAAAACCTAATTCAATTATTCACAACTATAATTTATAAACTCACAACACTGGAATCACGTATTCACAACAAAAATACACAACTAAAATATGATTCATATACTAAAATTACACAACTAAATCATGATAAAAATACACCATAAATTTTTCTTGTGCTATAAAAAATATACCATAAATCATGATAAAATACACCATAAAAAATACAAACTGGAGATACATTTCATTTGTTTAAAAAGATTAAACTCACAAAAAAAATTAATGTATGATAAATTAAATCATTTACACAACTAAAAAATAATTTATAACTCACAAAAAAAATTAAATCAACTATCTACTTATAAAAATATATTTCTTAATGTATGATAAATATTACATACTTTTAAAGGGCAGTTTCCGGTGATCTCCGGCGGGTTTCAGGCGTCTCCGGCGAGTGAACTGTGTGGTGCTAAAATCTGGCCAAATATAGTGAAAGTGAGTGAGTGGGGTGAATGTGTAGAGAGGCAAGTGAGATTTATGTGATAAATAAAGGCAAGTGAGATTTATGTGCTAATTTTTTTTTTTTTTTTATGTGCTAGCAAAGTTTATAAATCTAGCACATAAATATAGTGAAAGTGAGTGAGTGGGGTGAATGTGTAGAGAGGCAAGTGAGATTTATGTGCTAAAACTTTTTTTTTTTTT
>JAPKLY010000068.1:0-100357 GCA_026898435.1 Prunella vulgaris | reverse complement strand
TGTAGAGAGGCAAGTGAGATTTATGTGCTAAAACTTTTTTTTTTTTTTTGTACCTTTAAATATGTTCTGAATGAATATTTCTCATTAAAATGATTACATCATTTGCATTGTGCTATGCTCAGAAAAAATATAAAAAAGAGTTTGGTTATACCCTTAAAGTAACACAACAATCTTTAGGTCTATATCTATAAAAAAATTGTATGCAAATCAGTTACAAAATCTGATAGCAATGTGTGAAATTGTGAACTAATGTATGTTTTGATATCCTTTTCTCTTTTTTGAAAGCATCGATGCCTTGCTACTCGTCTTTGATGTCTTCGAAGAAGGATTCTGGAACTTCAGAAGGCGAAGACAATGAGGACACATATTTGAACTGTTGCAAGAGCCATTTCCAATTTTAGTACAAGTAGAAGTAAACAACTTCAAAAGAGCTGCAAACATGGGATGGAAATATACAAACCTTGGGTAGATTGTATTTCTCTCTTACAGCAACTAAAGCACTTCCTCGTTTGCCCGTTTGCAGCTCATGAAGAATGCTTACACATTCTTTCAAATCTGCTGCTTTGTGCCTTGTATATTGTTCCAGAGCTGGATTCTGTAAGAATACACAACATTGAGTTAGGTACAGAAAATGGTCCGATTGAATAATTTAACACGTGCTAAAAGTTCGTACCCAAGGATGTAGCTTTGGTTGTAGTGTGAATCTTGAAAGGAATACGACTGAAGCAGCTATCAACGAAGGCAAGAATTTCAGACAATTGTAATCCACCAAACTTAACTCTGCTAAGTAACAACCTAAGAACTCTAACTGCAAATTACAACTCTGTACAAGACAAATTAGACAATGTAAGCATCAGAAGCATTTAACTTTTTAAATTCAAGAATAACACACAAGTAAGAATGGTATGCATAAATTCACCTCATTATCATCTTCTTGAGCGATTTTGGTAAACCGCCTGCAAGCCCAACAAGAAAACAGAAGCATATTTAGCCAAACAAACTAAGAATACTAGAAAAAAAGTATAAACATCAGACATATTTTGACCTGAGAAATGTCTTCACAGTAGGATTTCCCATTTCAAAATTAAGAGATTTGAGCACATCAGCCTCCATCTTCACTACATCTTTCTTAGTGTATGTGTTATCAGTGATGTAGCAAAAGTCTTCGACATTTGGAGGACTAATCTCCTCATATTTCCTGCAAATTACAACCACTTTTAACAATTTGGTGCAAAACATTCGCAAGATTAAGAGATTCAATGCTTAGGATAAGGTTCTTACGAGGCAACAAGCATCGAAGAAACACCAAGAAGCTGAAGCTTTTTCCTATCCATAACATTCTTTGATAAGAATCTGTCAACATAGGATATTGTATGATACAACGTATCCGATTGAAGCTTGTACTCCTCTGCAACCTCTACTAACCAATCTACCAAGACACCCCTCATGTTCGAACTCACATCTTTCTGAACTTTCTCTAGGTAATCTGGCAATGGCCTTCTCTTAACCTCCATCTGTATCATAAATTCAGATCTATTATGACCTCAAACTAAAATTCCATCCAGTAAAAGATGTAAACAACACGCTTGATTTATATATCAATTTAGAAAACAGATTTCAGAGGTTTATATTCGAATACAAACCCTAGTTAAAAATTAAACCAAATATTCAAATTCCTTCAGGTGCATATATCAATTTAGAAATCTGATTTCAGAAAGTTAAACCTATCATTCACATTTCTTCAAGTGCATAATCAAAATACATGATAATTCAGAAATCAGACTGTAGAAATGAAGTTGCCAATATCAATGTTGAAATAAATCTTCACTTAATCAGTATAAAGTAAAAAATAAAAAAACCAACAAAACTGAAACAACCAATAAATCGCACAATTGGAAATCCAAGATGAGAAAAGACATGAATTCAAATGAAACCTACCTCCATACTCCGAAGATAATCATAAATATCAGATGCATAAGCTGCACACATCTGCGGGTCATAGGATTCCGTTTCCACATCAATCTTAGAAGCCTTTTCTTTCTTCACATTTCTCTTCGGCTTACTCTTCTTCTCATCGATTACAACTCCAACCTTGAGATTCTCATCCAAGCCCAAAACATTATGAATCTCACTCAGCACCACTCTCTTCCTCTTGATGTTCTGGTTCGTTGCCTCTTCCGCAGCTCTCTTCCTCGCGGCTAAGCGCGTGAGTCTCACGCAGTTTTCTTGGGTTGCCATTGCAGAGCAGTGCCCAACAAAACTGAAGAGAGAGAGAGAGAGATGGTGCTCCGCTTGTTGTGAATGAGAGCGGACGGAATAATGTATAAAGTGGGAGCAAGTGCCGCCATTGAAGGTGTGTTCAAATTTTTTTGAGGGAGGGAAGTGAAAAAATGGAAAGTCTGGTTTTGGTGGATTTGATTTTGATTATTATCCCGGTTCAAAAAGTTTTGGTTTGGACAGAGTGAAAAATTTTCAACATTTTCCCGGTTCATATTTTCAGTTCGAATTTGGATCGGGCAATTATCTTTATTAATTTTCTATTTTCTAAATATTTTTGTTCGTTATTTATTTGACCACTAATATTATTAGAATAGATTTTTATATGAAAATTGTTTATAGATGAATTATTTTTTAAATTCAAAATCTTTTAATATTTTTTATTAAATATTTTTAATACTCTTAGTCAAATATTTAATGTTTTAAGTATTCTTTAGAGTTAAAAATGCAAAGGTAAATATTAAATTATTGTAATTTTATAATATATATGATTATGTATTTAAAGATTTAATTGTTGTTGATATTTTTGGACAATAATATGATATTGATGATCTCAATTCATTAATACTCTTATTAAATAATTAATATTTTTAAATTTTTAAATAATTTCACAATAAATTTATCATATATCATTTTCATATAAAATTTTATTATATAATTATTCTATAATTTAGAATAAAATTATTTTGAATCACTATGAATTGTATATGTGTATCCTTTTTTGTTTTAGGATGGTCTTACGTGAAACGGACTAATACTCATATTTCATTAGATAATTTTATATTTAATTATAGAAGATTCAATTCCTATAATCATTTCTTCTTTGGCCTAGGTTATATGCATTCACTTCTGTTGATACACATTATCATAGTATAAAATGACTTAAATATTCTCATCATTCTCAACCAACAAAATAGATGCACCCACTTAAAGAAAACTTCAAATTTTGAAGACGAAAACAATCAAATAATTTGGAGAAAAAAAATCAAAGAAAAACAAATATTAAAAAATATAAAAAATATGTTTTAAAAATATTTTTGAAAAAAAATACATATTATGAAATTCTTTTTTTGAAAATATATCAAAATTTCAAAATATAAATTCAAGAAATGTAATCATTTTCAAAAAAATATCAGATTCAAATATTTATATAACACATTCTCCCTCTACCCACCAAATTATTTTTCACTTTTCTTTTTTGTTTGTCCGCAAAACTTTTTTTCATTTTTTTATTTGGAAGCAACTCACACTCACAAATAAAAGTCTGGACCCCACAATATCTCTATTTTTTTCTTATTTTATCTATTATTTCATTATAATACTAATTTTCATTAAATTTCATTCTACTTCACAAATGAGAAATAGATAGGTGAACGGAGGGAGTAATAGAAGAAGAATAAGAAAAAGAGAACAAATATTACAAACATGCTCATAAAGAGGAATGTGAGGAAGAATCAAAGAATGAGAGATATTGACATAAGAAGTAGAGCTATCAAAATGGGCCCGGTCCATTGGGCCTACCCGAAAGCCCGGTTTTAAGGTTATGACGGGCCTCAAAATTATCTGCCCAAAAAGAAGTGGGCTTATTTGGCCCAACCCAATTGAAAGTGGCCCAGCCTAATTGTGGCCCGGTTTTTATGGGCCGACCCGGCCCGATATGATTTTTTATGATACTTATCTTATGAATCTTTGATTTTATATTATTTTAAATACTTTCAATAAGTATTTTATTTGTATATATATGGTCAAGTAATATGCGCATCTTCATTGAAAATTTCTTAAAAGATATTTTTAATCAAAAAATATTATCTCAATTAATTAATTATTTATTTTATATTATTAAAAATATGAATTAGATAAGATTGATAATACTTTATTCAAAATATTGGTAATGTAACTTTATTTATTTAGAAGTTCTTATGTTTGCTAGTATGAATATAATTTATACTTATTAGATTGATGTTAAATTAGTTGTTTAAATTTTTTTTATGAATTTGAGTTTATAGAGGATTGTTAAAAAATTGTTGTTTGAATTTAACTTTGTGAATTATAGTTTATTAAATTTTGTTGAATTTATTGTTTAAATATTATATAGAAATTTGAGTTTTATTTTAATTACTATTTTTTTTTACAAATTAAATAAAATTTCATGACTATTTAAGTAATGTTTGTATATAAAATTACCAATTAATAAGATAAACATAAAAATCAAATGTAATGGTGATATATTAAAAAATAAATTTTTTTTAAAAAATCGGACCGATTTTATCCGGTGGCTCATCTTGGGCTAGGGCGGGCTTGAAAATATGTGGCCCGAAGAGAACCAGGCCGAACCCATCCCAGCCCGAAAAACACAACAGTCCGGTGGACCGGCCAGCCTGGCCCAGCCCATTTGACACCTATAATAAGAAGAGAGTCCACTTTCAAAAAAATGGGAGGAGTTGGATGTTAGTGGGGGTGTAATTAGACCATATTTATCGGTGACCTAATCACTTGGGTCACAGGAAGAGGACAAACAAAAAAAACTAAGAAAAAAATTAAAATTTGAAGCCCAACATGAGAGGCCGACAACCTAAGTTGGGTTTTGAAGAAATTGCCTCATGTCCATTTTTTATTGGGTAATGAAAATTTTATTTTGATATAATTAGATTTGTAAATATTATAAATAATATATATTAATATATATATATGTTGACAAGGCGAATTACCGAGAGAATCTCGAGATTATCCCAAGGCTGCGGAGGTCGCCGAGGTGAGCGAGAGCTAGGCCACTGGTTCGAGCCAAGGCCAACACAAGAGAGCTCGGCGAGGGAGGTAAGAACCTCGCCCAATCTCCCAATCAGCCGAGGTCGGCGGCCAGGGGTGCCAAAAAATGGGAAAACGATGGGCGAGCTCGCCCTCTCAAGAGGGAGTTCGCCCCATCTGAGGAGACCATGCCGAGCTCCACCACCCCCAGAAAACCGCACAAGGCAGAAGAGTTCGCCTAGGTAGTTCGTCCGAGGCCGAGACGGAGCTCGCTCGATGCGAAGGTTCAGGGCCGCAAGTGTTTAAATAGGGCATGTAAATGTAGTAGGAGGGGGCTTTGTAAGGGGAGCAGGGTGAGGGATCAAGGCGAGGGTCAGGAACCTTCGCCAAACACCGGAAGCCAAATAGGCTCGTAAAGTGCCACCTCACTCCTGCACACCTATAAATAAGACCTCTCTTGTAACTATTACACAAGTTCTCATAATACACTTTTACTTTCTCTCTCTAAACTCCCTACTTTCTCTCTCTATATTATCCAAGAACACACAAATTCTTGGATTATTGTTTGGTAGAATTAATATATTATAATAGCCACATAACAAACACGATTAATAAATTCTATCAACAATTTGGCGCTAGAAGGGGGGTGCGTCGAATCTGAAAAATAAAATTTTTCAAGAGCAAAAAGTTAGGGTTTGTTTGAAGATTTAAAGGTGTTCTTGATAAAGCTCAAGAACACTTGAAGATACACACACATCCCTATCCCTCAAGCAAAAACCCAGATTTTCGAGTAAAAACCCAGATTTTCGGGCCCGTGCAATCCGCAAAAAGGGTTTTCAAACACACACGTGTACACGAATAAACCAAATTTTAGATAATTCGTTGCACGTAACGCTAGACAAAAACCTACGAAAAAACTCTCTGGTCAGAGACCACCACCTCGGTGACCTACCTCAGCGACCCCGGCGACCTTCGGAGAGCTACCCCCTGCAAAACTCTAAAATGCCTAAGGAACAGACCTCCGCGAACACCCGGAGGTGGAAGGAAGGGAACCAGGACCAAGCCGAGGGGGAGACCTCGCGCCGAGCTCCTTCGAGGAATAATCCTCAGCGACCTTCGCGAGTTACGGTAGCTCAGGAGGAGCTGAATCCCGCCCTGAGGGACCTAGCCAACAACTCTGACGAGCTCCAGCGCACAATTGCAACCCTGCAGAGGTTGCAACAAAGGCAGCTCAATGAGCTCGCCCTGGTACCTCGGCGAGCTCCAGCCACCGAGGCCAGAGAGCAGACGAGGCCCACCCAGGGCACCCAGACCAGGGGAGAGTATAGCAACCTCCCCACCGAGCAGGAGGCAAGCTCGGCCCAAGCTCGCCAGCACCGGAAGAGAGCTAGGAAGGCCAAGGTGGTGGAGAGCCCGCCCCACACACTGGGCGAGCTTCGGCCTACACCGAAGCATCCGCCACGCACCAATCACAAAGGAGAGAGGTCCTCCAGGGCAGGCTAGGGCCCAGATGCGGGGAGAATGAACGAACAGCTGTCTCGGCCACATCTCATGGAGGAGATTCGGGCCTACAGCCACGCAGGTCCGCCCACGACCGGTTGAGAAGGCCCGCAACCGACAGGTTTGGCCCCCACGGCGGGCGCCAATTTCAGCCCGTCACAGAAAGGTCACCCAGAGTGAGGCGCCTCGGGGGCATGCGTCCACGAGACGCACGACCTTCGAGCAACCTCCGCCGGAGGTGACCCACAGTGATGAGCTGGCCTCACTGAAAAAGGCCGTAGAAATGCTACAAGCACAAGTTACGGCCAAATCTGGCGGGCCTGACGCCACCACTCTCCCCACATCTCCGTTGGTGCCCACCATCCTCCGAGCACCGGTCTAGAAGAAGATCCAATTCCCGGTGATGTCCGCGTACGAGGGTGAATCTGACCCGAAGGTCCACCTGGCCAAGTACGCGGACTTCATAATTTCGGTCGGTGCCACCGACTCCACCCAGTGCCGGAACTTCCCGCTGACCCTAGGGGACCGAGCCCATCGCTGGTTCTCATCACTCACCCCGGGGTCAATCCACTCGTTCGGCCAACTCTCGCGGGAGTTCCTGGCCCACTTCTCGGGGTTCGGATCCTACCTTACCCAGAAGCACTGACTCGCCAACATCCACCAAGGCGAGAATGAGACCGACCAGCAGTACCTGGAGAGGTTCGATAAGATACTGCTAGAGGGCGAGCCGGTGAGCAAGGACACGAAGGTGGTGGCCGCAATGGCCGGTCTGAGGAAAGGCACCGATCTCTGGAAGGAGATGCACCTCGCATGCCCGAACACTTACACTGAATTCTGCCACAAGACGGGAGTGTTCGCAGCTATGCAGGAGGCACTACTGAAAGAGGTTGGTGCCCCAAAAGAGAAGAAGCCCTACTGGAAGAAGTCCGGGGGCACCTACAAAGCTCCCCGAAACTTGAAAGCTTTCGGCGACGGAGATGAGTTCAAAGAAAAACTCAACCAAGTACTTGTCATCTCCATCGACCACGTCTTTACCGCGGTCAAAGATAAAACCTTGTTGGAAGAGCCGAGGAGAATTCGCCAAGACCGCGTGAAGCTCAACCACAACAAGTACTGTGCCTATCACCAGTCTATCGGCCACTTCACCAGCGAATGTCGAGACCTCCTCAAACAACTGTGGAAATTCTACGAGGATGGGAAGCTGGCTGATTTCGTGAAAAAGGCACCGGCGAAGAGGCCCAGGTTCGAGAGGAGGGAGGCCTCCGATGATGAAGAAGAGGACGAGGGCCAACGCGGCCCTCAAAATAGGCGAAGGGCGCCTTCCCAACCTCAACAAAACCTGGAGCCCACTCGAGAACTCCTAGTTCTCGAGGAAGAAATCGGAGCTGCCGGAGGTCTCCAAGACGGGGGATTCTCCATATCCAGGAGAAAAAGAAAGGCCGAGATCCGGGCCATAAACCAGGTCCAGGAAGGCAGCTCCAACTCCAGGCCCGTCGCAAAACTCACTGATGAGCTAACATTCTCCTCGGCGGACCTAGAGGGGGTACTGACGCCCCACAACGACTCGTTGGTGATAACCGCCAACATCATGAACGTCCGAGTTCACAGGCTACTTGTGGACTCCGGCGCCTTCACCAACATTCTCTTCAAATCCACCTTAGATGCCTTAGGTGATTTTGAGTCGTATTTAGAACCTAGCAACGCTAGGATAGTGGGGTTCGGAGAAGCTGTAACCATTCCCTAGGTAGTATTAGGTTCAACGTCCAACTTGTATCGGCCGAGGACCCGGAGCGGAGACTGACTAGGTTAGTAGATTTCCTAGTTGTCGACCAGCAGTCCTCCTACAACGGGTTCCTTGGCCGCCCGTTTATCAATGAATTCAAAGTGACGTGTTCGACCTACTACTACTGTCTAAAATTCCCAACTCCAAAAGGTGCCGAAACTATTAAAGGCGATCAGAAGAAGGCCCGAGAGTGTTTACTCCAAATTAGAGATGGTCGAGCCAAGAAAGCCATGACGCAGGTCCAGGTCCTTGAGGAAGAAATCCAAATTCCAGTGGATGAGCCGAACATCCTAGACATCATCTCAACAGAAACTGAGTTGATGGAGGTAGGCGACTCATTGGAATCAATGATGGAAATC
This sequence comes from Prunella vulgaris, assembly GCA_026898435.1. Lineage (NCBI taxonomy): Eukaryota > Viridiplantae > Streptophyta > Magnoliopsida > Lamiales > Lamiaceae > Prunella > Prunella vulgaris. Next base: position 91,693 of record JAPKLY010000068.1, on the reverse strand, counting down.
GACCAAGTCCCTGGACCTGTGCAAGACACTCATCCGACACCAATGGAGGGGGTGGAGGAGTCCCAAAATAACCAAGTACGGGGACTTGTGCAAAGCGCACAGCCTGCACCCATGGAGGTAGCCCAAGGAGCCCAAGGTAGGGAACCTGCGGGAGGTCAAGAACCAACGCAAATGGATGTTGATCCAGCTCCCCATGTCGTAGAGCCTCTCCAAGCTGGCGGAACCCCGGAGGTCCTGACAGTTGACGAACCTCTCCAAGTTGAAAACAAAACTGATAACCTCGAACCACGCCTGGGTCATGAACCTGCGCAAATGTCACAAGAGGAGTGGGATGAGTTCATCAACGACCCTAGGTGGAAAAGTCAGAAGAGAAAGGCCACCCACATGGAAGAACTAACGGCACTCCCGGTGGACCCGGAAAGGGACTTAGAACTCTTCATAGGTTCTGAGTTACCTGAACCGTACCGGTCAAGGATGGAGCTGTTCTTGATGTCCAACTTGGACGGGTTTGCCTGGTCCCATGAGGACATGACGGGATCCCGTTGGAACATGCATGTCACCGACTTAATATAGATCCGACGAGGAGACCTGTCCGTCAGAAATGAAGGAAATATGGACCAGACAAGTACGCGGTCCTGACCGTCGAGGTGGGGAAACTGTTAGACAACAAGCTGATCAAGGAAGCCTTATGTCCACAGTGGGTCGCGAACCCTGTCCTGGTAAAGAAGCACAACGGGGCGTGGAGACTATGTATCGCCTTCACGGACCTGAACAAGGCGTGCCCAAAGGACAACTTCCCACTACCCCACATTGACCAGCTTGTGGATAGTACCGCTGGCCACGAGATGATGACATTCATGGACGCTTTTGCAGGCTATCACCAGATAGCATTGCACCCAGATGACTAGGAACATACGGCGTTCTACACCAACAAGAACATGTATTGTTGGGAAAGGATGCCGCTCGGACTCATCAACGCTGGGGCAACCTACCAGAGGTTGGTGAATAAAATATTCGACCAACACATTGGTGAATCCATGGAAGTGTACGTGGACGACATAGTTGTCAAGAGTTTGAGAAAGGAGGATCACCTTGACCACCTAAAATAGACCTTCGACATACTACGTCACTACAACATGAAACTGAACCCCAAGAAGACCAGCTTCGGAGTACATTTGGGAAAGTTCCTGGGATACCTGGTGAGCCAACGTGGAATAGAGGTCAACCCAACGCAGGTCCAATGCATAATCGAGATGGCACACCCGACTCCGTGCGGAAGATCCAAAGGCTGACCGGATGTATGGCAGCATTGAATAGGTTCATCTCCAGGTTCGGCGATCAAAATCGCCCATTCTTCGAGGCAATCAAGGCAAACATACGAAGGTACAAAGAGGCGGCTAAAGCCAACAAGCTCCACCTCAAGAACCACTTCGTGTGGACCAGCGAATGCCAACGAGCTTTCAAAGACATCAAGGCATACCTGGCAGACACGCAGGTCCTGTCAAAGCTCATACCTGGTGAAAAATTGTACCTATACCTGACCGCATCAGACATTGCCATCAGCTCCGTCCTGGTCCGAGAAGAGGCAAAAACACACCTACCAGTGTACTACATGAGCCGAGTCTTACATGAAGCTGAGTTGCGGTATACCCCGACGGAGAAGCTAGCTTACGCACTGGTGATGAGTGTTAGAAAATTGAGGCCCTACTTTTTCGACCATCCAGTGGAGGTGTTGACAACATTCCCACTAAGGCAAATACTACAACGGTCGGACACTGCGGGACGCTTATTGAAATGGTCACTAGAAGTTAGCCAATACGGTATAACCTATGCACCCCGAACAGCGATCAAGGGACAGGCACTCGCCGACTTCATTGTCGAGCTAACCTTTCCACAAGATCCGACGAGGGGGCGTATAGCTCCGTGGTACCTCTACGTAGACGGATCATCAACTAGCACAGCAGCAGGAGCCGGTATAGTTCTAATCAGCCCAGATAGACAAGTCTTCACCTCCGCAATCCGGTTTGACTTCAAAGCAACCAACAACGAGGCGGAGTACGAAGCTTTGATAGCCGGACTTAGGTTATCATTAGTTGTGGGGGCAACCAATCTTCAAATTTTCAGAGATTCCCAGCTAATAATATCCCAAGTCCAGGGGGAGTATGAGGCAAAAGATCAGCAGATGATGACCTACCAGAAGATAGCGGCACATCTAATCTCGATGTTTACGCAGGTTTACATCAATCAGATACCAAGGTTAGAAAACACGCAGACAGACGCACTAGCCCAACTAGCCACCAGCAACGGCGAAGCCTATCTGACGGAGGATGTCATCACCAACTTAAAGAACCCCTCGAAATCAGACCTCGAGTAGGGGGCAGGAGGATGCTGAAGATTGGTATATTCCAATCCAAAAATACCTAAGTGATGGAACTGTCCCGGAAGACCCGTGGGAAGCTAGTCGGCTAGTAAAGCAAGCAGCCAGATATACGTTGGTGGATGGCCAACTCTACAAACGTGGATTCTCCCTACCCCTACTCAAATGCTTATCTAAGAAGCAAGGGTTCGAGGTATTAGAAGAAATTCACGAGGGAATTTGCGGAAGTCACGCTAGGGGGCAAGCTCTGGCATACAAGACAATCAGACAAGGGTACTACTAGCCCACTCTACGCAAGGATGCCATTAGCTTCGCAAAGAAGTGTCGAAAGTGTCAACTTTTCGCACCTAATATCCACTCCCCAGCCAACCAGCTGAAGTCAGTTTTCAGCCCATGGCCTTTTACAAAATGGGGTATCGACTTGATCGGCCCATTTCCACCTGGCAGAGGCGGTGTAAAGTTTGATGTTGTAGCAGTAGACTACTACACTAAATGGGCTGAAGCCGAGGCTCTCACAACGATAACTCAAGAAAGAATGATTGGCTTCATATGGACGAACCTGATCTGCCGGTTCGGACTTCCGCAATCAATTATCAGTTATCACAGACAACGGAAAATAGTTTGACGGCCAAAAGTTGAAAGACTTCTGCAGTTCGTGGAATATCAAGAAGCACTACTCAACTCCATACCATCCACAGTCAAACGGACAGGTCGAGGCGGTTAACAAAATCCTGAAACACATATTGAAGATCCGCCTCAAAGACAAGAAAGGGAGCTGGGCAGACGAACTTCCCGAGGTCCTGTGGTCTTACAGAACATCATACCGAGCCAGCACTGGAGAAACACCATTTGCCCTAGCTTTCGGGACTGAAGCAGTAGTACCGGTGGAAATCCAGAACAAGACCTGGAAGGTGGTGGGATTCGACGAAGAAAAGAACGATGAAGCCTTGGCAGTCGAGAAAGATCTGATCGAAGAAACCAGAGCTTCGTCGGAAATGAAAAATACCACCTACAAGCGTAGAGCAGAAAAGTACTACAACTCCCAGGTCCGCAACTGAAGGTTCAAAGTTGGGGACCTAGTGCTGAAAAAGAAATTGATGGCCCCACCGGGTGTATTCGGGTCAAACTGGGAAGGGTCGTTCCGGGTCACTACAGCCTGGGCAAACGGCACTTATGACCTCGAAGACGCAGAAGGAAAAGCCTCGTCATATACCTGGAGTGCGGCGCATTTAAAAAAGTTCTATCAATAGATCGAGATCTTGTAATAGACTAGCCGAAGGTTTGCATCAAAAGTATTGATAGCAACCGATGTAAATTACGTTGCTATGAGAAGTTAGAAAATTTTGTGAAGTCAAAAAGATTTGCCAACTGTTCGAACCTCCGTAGCTCGCCAACTATGCGAGCTACTGCAGGTCGCCCACTGGTCGAAGGAGCTCGCACACTGTAGCTCGCTAAATGCTTGAAACCTCGTAATGCGCAAGGACCAAGGTCCTAAACGTTATAACTAAAATGCTCGAAGGCAAAGGCCAAAGTGCCCAAGGTCGTGAAGGTGCCCTTCCTAAAGGGTCACCAAGCACCAGCTGCCTCAAGTTAGAAAAATTCACAAAAAAGACATCAAAACGTCTAAGGCGAGGTTCGTGAAACCTGACTGCCCAATGTGAATTAAACAAAGTACAACTCGCGACCCTAAGTGGTTTAAGACGAGCGATTCGCGACCCTAAGCAGTGTAAGATGAAGAATATGTACTAACTAAATGGAGGTACAATTAGTAGTCCCAAGCGACATAAAATGAACGATTCGCTTCTCCAAAGTAGTGTAAGACGAACATCTAAGTACCCAAAAAATATATGAACGAGCTAATTAAAATTATAACGTAAAGCGCGAAAACATAAGTACACAGAGTTAGAACAAAAGCTCGATCTTCATTCAAAAAATACTTGGGAAATTTTCAAGCAAAAAATGATGCTTGAAAAAATCCTAAGTATAAGTAGTGTTGCTGGCCACAAAGGTCGGTCAGCTGACCATCAATGAAATACAAAAAGCTCCTTCTGGGCGAGCTACACATGCCCGACGAGCTATGACTACTTAAACAAAAAGCAAAAACTAAAAAAATGGAGCTCCTTCTGGGCGAGCTACTATTTGCAAAAATCAGAAACTACAAAAGCTAATCTAGAAAAGCGATTAAAGAGCTCAAGTCTCTGGAGCAGCGGGGGTGGCAGGGACCTTGGCGGGGTCGGTGGCAACCTGGCCAGCTGGAGGGAAAAGCTCGGGCAACGTAGTGATGTTGCCCGTGAGCCCGCTGGTGTTAAACTCAGATGTATCCAGCATCGCATCCACTCAAGCTTCCTGGAGTTGCGCAATAGTGAGGGGAGTTTGTTCCTCCTCGGCGGCGACCTCCCCCTCAGCGGCGACCTCCTCCTCGTTGGCAGCGCCCAACTCTGGGACCGGGACTGTATTGATGATCTTGAAGCGAGCTGGGATAAAGTCGAGGGGCACCCCGAGCTCTGGTAGGTCGCCAATGTCCAACTCCGTGTCGTCGGGGAAAGGGACCCTGTCCAAGCAGTCTTTCAAATCTCCGACAACTACCTTCAGCTCGTCGTCGTGGTGAGCTCGTGCCCACCAAATGGCCCGGATCACCTCGGTGTAGCATTGGACAAAGCTCCGGTCCAAGGCCTCGACTTTTGTAGCCACCAAATCGGCCGAGGAAGAGGCATCATTACGGAGCTCGGCGACCTCATTGATCTTTGCCGAGAGCTCAGCCCTCAATCTCGTGCACTCCTCGTCGGCGCTCCAGGTCAAACCTCGCTGCAGTTGCAGCTCCTCCTTGGTCACCCCATGCTCGCCGACTTCCCGGGCGAGCTTCTCAGCGAGCTCATCTTCCTTGGCCTTGAGCCGAGCGTCGGCATTCTTCTGGAAGGAGGCGAGCTGTCTTTGGAGTTGGGAGGAGTTGTCCAGGGCACTACGCTCGGACTCCAGAGCCGCGGCCGCTCTCCCCTCGGCGAGCTCCAGTGCCTTTTTCAATTTATCGACCTTTTCCGCCATCACCAAGTAGGCCTCATTCCTCTTTTGGCGACCTTCCTCCGACTGGGTGACCTGCTCCATCGCCTTATGGTTTGCGAGCAGCAACCCGCTCGCGTAGTGCGCCGAGAGCAGGAGGTTCTCGGTCAGGTTTTGGCCATTGATGGTCACCACCTGAGAAGTGGACCAGAACCTCGGCATCTCACTCACTGTATTCCGAACCAAGCCCGGGGGAAGGCTACGCATCAAGGTCAAGGAGCGAGATCGCTCGTATGCGTGAATGGCCTCGTGCCGGTTTGGATGAGCAATGGGGGCATAGCTGCAAAGTCAAAACAGTTAGAGTAAAAAATGATGAACAAAAGAAAAATGGTGAAAAGAGAAACTAAGAGGGCGAGCTACTCACTGAGCTCGCTCGGGGTCCCAGCCCAGGAGTGTATCGTCCGTAGCCTGGACGCCTAAAGGAGATGGGCAAGGCGGTGACCTCTGGATAGGTGCAACCAGTGGGGGTGGCAGTTGAATGGGCGGATCCACCCTGCGCCGACCTAGTGTCAGCTCGCTTGGCGTGCTCGGATCCCTCATCGTCGTGAAGGCCCAAGCGAGCTCTCTTACGAGCTACTGTGTCGTCGTCCCCCACTCGGGACTCGTCTCCACGGTGGAGGCCCCTTTTGGACTGATGGGAAACTCGCCCGGGCGTAGACCCACCTCGCCCTCCTCCCTTGCCACCTCGCGCGGTCTCTGTTGCCTTTGTTTTTGTGGGGGCTTTTACTTATTTCTTTTGGGCCCCGGACCCACTCACCTCACCATTCTTCTGGGTGAGCTCGGCTTTCTTGCTCGCGTCCACCACGAGCAACGAGGGCGGGGCAAGTTTATTTGGGCGAGGTGGACCCATGGAGAAACGGTGAGCTAGGATTGCGTAGGCCGGGGGATTTCAACTGTAGGGAAGGCGACCCGACTACCGTCTACAAAAATAAAGACGAATGATTAGTACATCGGGCGAGCTTCGAAGAGTTATAAACCTGGAAGCTCAGGACCGCGGACTGTAAGGTGGTGTGGCAGCGTGTGGAGCCCAGCGAGCCTCAGGCAGTGGTGTTGAGTAAGGTGGGAGGTCTCTCGATCCTTTTGGCTCCTCAGATGGCAGACAGCTCGCACCACGTCGAACTCAACTGATATCTCGGGCTTCCCGTGGCTCGAGGTGTGGTGCTTCAAACCTGCAAAGGAAAGAAAATTAGATTAGTAAATCTAATTCAACCCACGCATACCAAGTAGGCGACCTACTGCTAGCCTCTCCATATTTGTCGGGGGTGGGAATTCGCTCTCCTCGCCCGGAGTAGCTCTTGGAAGCTCGCTAATCTCCACCCATGAAGACAAATTGTTGTTTCCGGTCGCAAACTTTATTTGGAAGGATCCCCAAGAACTTCTCCCTCGGGCGAGCTTTGAGGTAGTAATACCCCTTGCCATCCTTCACCTGCCGAGTCACGGCGAACAGCTCGTTGAGATCGGCAATAGTCAGTCTGTTTTCAAACCCCTCTAGTCCGAAGATGGCCAACGCCACCAACAAACTGCTCCAGGCATTGGGGGTGAGCTGGGTGATGGCGAGATTGTTGTCGTATAAGAATTGTCCTATAATCGGATGTAGGGGCAGAGTAAGCTCGGCATCGAGCGTGTGTACGTTGATGGCCGTCAACCCCGTCGGAGGTGCATCAGCTCGCTCGTCCTTCTCCGGAGCGTACAAGGAGATGTCGAGCGGGATCCGGTACCTCGCTCAAAATGCAGAAATCTGGAACTCGTTGATAACACTTTGGACGTCGCTTGCTTTGTATTCAGACTTGTTCGCTGCATCCCGATAAGCTTGCTCACGACAGGGAAAGCTCGCCGTGTGTTCGGCGACGTACTCTTCCCAGTCGAAGGGATGGATAACCTCGGAGGGGACCTCACGCTTGACCAACTGGTGCTCGCCTACCTCGGCGACCTCCTCGCCGGCGCTGGCGACCTCCCCGGGAACCTCGGTAATCTCTTCGTCATCAGTCAAAGCCTCGTTAGGTGGTGGAGCATGTTCTTGCCAAAGCTCGCGTAGGTACGACTCGTCACTCTGACCGGAATTGGTGGCTCTCTCCCCCGGGTCGGATTGGACCTCGCCGGAGAGCTCGCCAGAATGGGGGCAAGCTACCGAGTGAGCCTCGGACCCAGATTCGATGACGATGGGGGTCATCTGTGGAATGGGCCCGCTATCCGTCATGGGCCTTTTCTCAGGATTTCAGTTCGAAATAGTTCCGCTTGATGATTTGGGTTGACATGTCTTGGGCAAAGTTCAAAAGGTTTCAAAAACAGTCCAATGTCCTCAGTCGCCGGAGTTACGGAATAAAAATGATCGAAGGAATCCGGGAGTTACCAGAAGCGTTCGGAGTTGTCGAGAACTTAGGGAATGGAAAGAAGAACAAAGAAAATCTGCAAAAGAAAGAACGAAAGTGGAAAGGAACCGGATTCTACCTTGAAAAGCCTTCGAAAATCCGTTGAACGCAAGAAAAACACGATCACTGGAAAAAGCTCTGAGAATTTGGAATCGTGAAAGTGAGAAATAATTTTGGTTTTTCCTATTTATAGGTAAGGGGGCGAGCGGATATCCGGAGAGTGTAGGGACCAATTTGCAAGGAATTTGAAAGTTCACCATGATGGGTGCGGGAAACGACGCCTTGATTCCCGCACCACGTCTGCCGAGCAACCGCCACGACGGAGCTCGCCCACTAGCTCGGCACCTGCCCAAATGTAGCACGCCAATGCCCGAGTCCTCGTCCACGGAGACAAATCAGCTCGCTCACACATTAGGTAAATCATGATGTGCGCGAGCTGGGGGACAAATGTTGACAAGACGAATTACCGAGAGAATCTCGAGATTATCCCAAGGCTGTGGAGGTCGCCGAGGTGAGCGAGAGCTAGGCCACTGGTTCGAGCCAAGGCCAACACAAGAGACTAGAGGAAAATGGTTGTGTTGTTTGGGGCAGAAATTATGGCTTTTTTAGAAGGGTAAGTAAAAATGATAAATTGTGTGGGTATAGTAATTTTATAGGATGTGTACTACAAATAAAAGTGGTGCATAAAACCTGGGCCTTCTTCTTTTAATAACATTGGCTATGTTGGGCCTAAGATGGACCACAATTTCTCAAGGCTCAGATTATTTGCACTAATTAAATTAGTAAAAACACTATCTTTAAAATAATAAAATTTCGATCATTTTTCTCAAAAATTGAACAAAAAAGTAACAAAGAAATCGGAAAAAATTTCAAACAGAAGATAGTGTATGATCCAATTTGGCTAGTATGTTGAGTCCACACAAATTTATTTTTTGGTCTAAAAATCTCATATTAATAAAGATATTGTTCATCCATATAAACATCATTATTCTTCCTTATTAATTTAGTGTGAAATATTATCTGAGTGCTTCTTGTACACCAGTCACATTGTGCAACTAAGTGCAAAGGTGAAACTTGTCACTTACAAATAAAATGTGATATTAGATTTAAGGAGACAACTCAAAATACTCATTTTCAACTCCAAAAAAATTATTTAACCCACTTCAAATATAAATAATATTTTCTATCCATTTTCAATTTCAAACAATCTTTTTTTACCCATATAGCCCATAAACATCATCATCTAGTTATTCCACCCCACCCCACTCCACCCTATCCTATCCTACCCTACCCCACCCCACCCCATTTGATATTTATATTATTTAATATTATTAAATATTATATTATAATAAATAACAATGAAGTTGTAAAACATATAATTTTAATAAATTAACTAATTATAATATTTTTATCATATTAACTAATTATAATATTTTTATTATATATGTAATTATTTGAATTTTTTATTTAGACTATTTTAATGTGTAGTGCATATTAATAAATATTATAATATAAAAGTTAAATGTTAATGCAAATTAATGAATACTATAGTTTTTTAAAGTATATAAAAAAATTTAATTTATGATGTTTGAAAATATATCTATTAAAATTTAATTAATACGATAACATTATCCACATCAAAATTAAATCAAAATTTAAATCTCTACTAAATTGTCTTAATAAAAATTTAATTATAAACTTTAATTTTTATCAACCGCATATCGAATCAGTGATTAATTAATAAATTTTTTATACAAAAATACTAATTAAAAAACACAAAATATTCGAAATAGATTAAAACAACATATGAATGATGGATTAATAAACAAGATGGTTAGTTGATTTTATATTGGTTCTTCTACTTATTCACCTGCACAAATTAATTAAATATTAAAATTATAGAATTATAAATAAATAAAGTTCAATTATATATTAAATAACTTGTACTCTAATATTTATAATACACAGTCAAACCTAACACCTATAGGATAGTGTGGTTATAAGGATAAAGTGGGCCCCAATTTAAAGTTATTAACTTTTTTATACCCATTTTATAAGGGTATATAAGTCTTATATTATGAAGTGAGTATAAAAAAGTTTTTAAGTTAGATGTGGGTAAAATAAATTTTTAGAAGTTCAAAATGAATATTTTGTGGTATTTTCACTTAGATTTAACTAAAAATGTGAAATCAAATATGATAACTATTATAGGTATAATACGTAACACTTTTGATTGAAATGTGACAATACCGATAATTAAAATGTTTAGGCATTATATAACTAAAATATGACACTAATTTAATTGAAATGTGAAATGAAATATGACATTTACATTGTCTGAGATGTAACTCAAATTTTAACCGAAACATGACGAGTAAAGGTAAATCAATACATCGCATTCATATGAGACTTAAACAATTACAAAATGATTAATGTGTGAAGCGTTTTGGTATAAATATTATTTTTTAGAGTTGAATAGCGTACATTTGTGAACTACATTTATGTGATAAGTAAAGGACCAACAAATGAGTTGGATTATTGAATCATAATCAAACTGTTTGAAATGGTATAATTTTAGATTGGCAAAGTATTATGTGAATGATACACACAATAAATTTTATGGTGAACAACAATTTATTCTAAGTATTTTGAGATTTGATTATTTTAGAGATAAATGACATAAAATACTGTATATGAACTAACACGACAATGTATATAAACTAACACCACACTATATATGAATTAACACCACATGTAGTATGTCATAGTGAATGAACTAAAATCATAATGTATATAAACTAACACTACACTGCATATGAATTAACACTACACACCGAAATGTGTGTTACTGCGTGAAATAAAATATATCGTTCACGAAATTATTACGGTGAGTATTACTCACATAATATCTACTCTTTTAGATTATTTTTCCGAGTTGAATAGCGTACCAATTTTGCACATGTATATACAGTATCTTGATATGCATTTATGCGATATAAATGTAGCAATACTGTAAGGGCTCATTTGGTTCGTAAGATAAAATTATCTATCCGTAGAAAACATGTATATTTTTTACGGATAGATAGTTTTATCTTACGAACCAAATGAGCCCTAAATGGAATATATTATCTAGTAGTCTACGGACGGCATAATTTTATTTTCAGTATTATATATGGAAGATATTTTGGAGATCCCAACATTTATTCAATTGCAAACTATAGGGGGAATGTGGTGAGAGTATTAAGTATTTTACTATAAAGTATTCATTATTTCATTGAGAAACATCAATTAATAGAGTAATAATTATTTTCACTGAAAAAATTAAGGAATTATTACACTCTAGGCCTAATTTTGCCCTTAAACCACTACCGAAGTCATTATTGTTAACTAATTCCAGTCAGAGACATTTTACCTCACTAATGCCCCAGCTAAAACAAATACTCCCTCCGTCCACGAAATTTATGCTCACATTTTTACACGTGGTTTAATGCAATATGTCGGAAGGTATTATGGGATATTGTGAGTTCCGTTTTGAGTAAGGAAAATATTTATGAAAAGTACATATGATATACTTTTCATAAATATTCTCTTTATTCAAAACGGACCTCACAATATCCTGTAATACCCTCCGACATATTGCATTAAACCACGTGCAAAAATGTGAGCATAAATTTCGTGGACGGAGGTAGTAATAACCATAGTGCACTTCCTTTTTTTGCATTTTGACAAATCAAAAAAGTTACTCAACAAAACTGACACATGCCTCTATCTCTTTTAAAACTCTCACTCTCAGATTTCTCTCTCTTCTAATTTGGATATTCAAAATTTGAAATTGGGTTTTCACGATTGACTTGTGGGTCGGAACGCTGCTTTGACGAGCTTCAAGTGAAAAACGGTTTCTGGTTGCGAGGCGGTTACAGATGATTTCAGCGGCTGGAGGTCCGGCGAATTGTGAGATCGATTCCAGCGAAGAAGCTTTTGACGGCGGTTGTTTCTGAGCGGTGGTGCGATGCGGTTTCGTACGACGGCGAGAGAGATTGCAGAGGTATGAGATATGGAATTTGCAGCGACGAGCAGGGCAGAGACCTTAGTGGCTTCCAGGTGCGATTTTCGGCGAAACGGCGATGCGACTGTGGGTGCTTCGCCATTAATTCCGGCGGCGGGCAGATGATCGATTGACGAACAGAGTAACACCCCGACGGAGCCCAAACGCACCTGCCACCAAGAAGACGTTGCGCCTGTTTGCAAACCGACCGCCGGCGAGAGGAAACAGCCAAGGCCTGAGTCTCCACGCCTCTGCCAAAAGCCATCCTCGTCGTTGGAAGCCCCAATCCGTCGCAGTCCAGAAACCCTATTCTCACCAAAGATGCCACAACGCTCATCGAAGACCGCCATCGCACCTGGAAGCAGCCATCACCCTCTCTACAGTCGTTGTCGGAACCTGCAAAATCCACACCGGAAAGTAGAACAGCCGTGGCTCATCTTCTACATACCTGCAAAATGGTTTTTGTGATGATGAGTAAGCCACGTCTTCAAATTTTGGTTCTTGGTCAAAGCATGGTTGTTTTCAAATTTTAAATTACAATCACAAATTTACCACGGCCTCTGCGATTCTGGTGAATGGATCGTGTGTTTGGATATGTGACTTTTCCGGCGACGTATTATCATTGATCACAACTCATGTGAGGATGTGTTTCAGCAACGGAGTAGAACTGTAAATTTTTTTCCTTCTGTGTATAAATTTTCACAAAGTATTGTGTGTGGACTTAAATTTATGACACCGTAAGAGGGTAGATGCCGGAGAAATATCCAGTGTGAATTAATTGAAACTCGACTCATTTTTGTTTTTAGTATTGGAGAAATGTTAATTTTTTTTATTTCATTCGGTTTCTGATTTGCTTTTTCGATTTTTGTTTGCTTAATGTGCTTCCGGAAAAGATAAAATGACTCTGCTTTCGCAGGAAAAATTATGTAAATTTGTGTTGCCGGAAAAGAGACGCAATAGTACAATAATCAACACTATAATACATTACGAATCATTGTGGTACAGAAGCAATAGTACACCAATTTGTTCAATGATACACATCGCCGGAAATATTATCGACAAGTATCGCAGATGGGCACAGTACACGATGTGACGTGAACAATGACACACGTCACAATAATTTACCTTTTTATCAGTGCATTAAATGTTCAAACAGTAGCCGAGGTACACTTATATGAACTATAGTACACTCATTTACTCACAAGTATACACATAAGCTCTATAGTACACACTTACGTATTTTGGCTCTCATTGTAATGTTTAAAGTTAGGAGAGCTAATTTGTAATATTAGTATTAGCTCTATAGTACACACTTGCAGAGGAAAACTTCGTTTCTTCTTTCCGGCGCGGTCAGGCTTCGAGCGGCAAATGTGAGTAGTGGCTCTGGGCTTCGGAATTCCGGCATGGATGGAGGTTTCCGGCGGACATTCGAAGTTCCAGGCAGGGCAGTGGTGGGCTTGTGGAACAAAGGCTTTTTCCGGCAGACTGAGATGTGGGCGACTTCCGATGTAGCTTTCGATTGAAATGAATAGAATGGACAGCTGTGTCTGCTTCGAGGAAGAACTTGTGGGCAAAAGAGTGCCACGTTTCTTACCTGGTCAGCGGTGGAGTGCTTCCAGTCGGCGAAGTGGTTGCAGCGGCAAGGTAATTTCAGGCGTGGGCTGCGCAACGGGGAAGTGGACAGGGGACGAATTCCGGAGTTGCATGGCTGTGAGTGGTGAGCAGCGAATTTCAGCTTTCCGGCGACAAACGGCGGGTTGCAGAGTGAATGATTGTTGCTTGTTGAGGGCAGAGTGTGGTGCTGTGAAGAGTGGGTTAATTGTGGCATGAGAATTGGCCACGTCTCTCACTTAATTCCTTGGTCAAATGCACTATGTGTGGGTCCTTAAAAAAATGAAAACAATTCTCATTCTTCCCAGCCTTGGGCTGAATTTTTAACATATGCATGTATCAAAATAAATTAATTCCTAAGTCCTAACACCAACCCAATTTATTTTCTTCATTTCATACAATTAATAATAGCATCTACTTTGCTCAATTAAAGCTCATATTTCCATACCAAAAAAATATGGCAGATCAAAAGAAATGAATCCCAAATGGTATTTTAATTGGGAACTCACAATTGGTTCTTTAACTTGAGAAATGGCTGCCAATATATCTATGAGTGGGCTTTAAAACAATAAATAACTCAATGGTACACTTGTAATTCACCGGAAAAGAGATTGACCGGAATTTATCAGTCCGAAAAATTCAAAAAAAGGCTACAATAATAATTATGGTACAATAATTAGGTCAATGGTACAATAATTAGATCAATGGTACACAAATACATTGTACCATTAGTCACCGGCAATAAGTAATTATGAGATGTGGCGTGAACAATGTACGATTTGACGTGAACAGTGCAAGATGTGATGTGAATAGTGTGCGATTTGATGTGAATAGTGCTTGATTTGACATAACATCACATCATTTGTACACATCCGTAATTCGGAGTACACAACTATACTCAACGGTACACAACTAGGGTTTTGACCCAAACCTGACATAGCCTTTTAGGCTACAATTATGGATGTAAAAGGCTATTTTGGCTCTAGACGTTTTGTGTGATACATAGGTGGCCTTAGTTGTAATATTACTATATACATTGGTCTTACTGGTAAGTGACCCTATATTATTTGTTGTAAAATAAAGAACATAAATAAAATACAAAAAACACTATATTTGTTAACTCGTTTCGTTACGAATAGCAACATTTAAGGGGGGGCCAAATCATGATATTTCATTATATTTTTGTGCATTCACTGACTCACTGTGTATACATATACAATAATCTAAGATATATTTATAATAATAAATTTGTTACTATATTCTAAACCTCATTAAACATTTTAGCCCGGATAATAATATTCTCCAAATAATGTTCATAAAATTAATGAGTATGTTTTATATAAAAATATTTCATGATAAATTTATCATGAAACTGTTTTAAATTATTAAATATTTGGTCAAGTGTATAAAAATAATCATCAAGAATATCAAAAGTTGGAGTCAATAAAATTAATATCAATTATAACATCATATCATTGACCTAGTTTTTTTTATACTTCTTGTGTGATTTTTTATATTTCTGGTAAAATATTTTATACTTTAAAACTAGTTCATGATAATTGTTAGAGCAAAACACTACAAGCTTATCGACTTCTACGAAGTCTTACAAATGATAAGTGTATGAAAATTTGTCTGGTAGTGTAAAGTAAGTTTGGCAGCATTTCTACAAGTTTAATTTGCATATATTGCTTGCCTATCTATCCATAAAAAAAAACATATAGATCATCTTTCTATACGTTCGTTAACTTAATGGGGCTTTGAATTCCTTCTTCGCACTCCTATTTATAGATTTCAAGAAATAGCCGTTAAGAGTTGAATACAGTTTTGAAATCCCATAAATCTTTCTCAATCCATCAGTGAGAGTGATTGATCTAGACTGATTTCAGTTTGTCTCCTTTTCTTAACTGCAGCCAAATCTTCAATCAAATTAAAATTATAATTTGATTAACTCCTTGATTTCGTCTTAATCTTTGAGATCATTTAGCCATTGAAGATCTACGAAAATAGTCGACTGAATAAGACAAATATAGCTCTTTTATAGTAGATCTTCAAGTCAGCAGACTTTCAACCTCAGTTGATCTTCTGGTCTTCAGCAGCTGAGTCTGTCAGACTGGTCTGCTGAATTTCGGCAAATCAACTGACCTTAGCATGTCAGTTGATCTTCATAACTCTATTGAACTAGACTCTACTGATCTTTTAATCATTTGTTATTCACTTCACAAGTTGATCTTCTCATTATGTTTGTACATCTACATATCAGCTAATCTTCCTAATGAGGTGATCTTTACTTAAGTCTTCTCTATAATTTGTTGTGGTTTAAAAGGTAGTATGCACTTGCTTGTTCCTCAGCTAATCTTCTTCTTCTTGACAATCTTCTGATCTTTTAGGCACTCCGCAAAAGTTTCCCCTCAAACAAATACCTATCTAGACCTAAACTACTCATCAACTGACGAACAGGTTCAGCTTATCCTAATATATATTTAGTTTTTTTTTTACTTCATCAAAACATCAAACATTATATCCTAACAGTCTAGATCCCTTGAACACTCGATGGCAAAAAAGTGTGAAGAAGCGTACGCCTTGTGGAAAGGCTTCATGGACACCATCTCGGAGTCTAATCATACTTTTGACTATGATGAGTACGTGGATGTGCACTCGTACGTATTTGTGGAGCAGCATCCTTGTTTATATTGGGCTCACTCGTTTTCCACTTTTCTGCAAACATAGTTCGAAGCGTTCTTACCCAAGAGGAGGTGAATTGGATGAGGACGAGGTTTTAGATTCCCGTCGACATGCACCTATACGCTTTAGATCAACCCACGAAGGGAATGGTGGGGGTTACATAGAAAATAATGGAGGCGGGGTTGCACTTCCCATTGCACCCGTTGTATCCCACTTGCTTAACAACTATAACCTATCCCCGATCCATCTCTAGCCGAATTTCTGGACATAATTAAATTATCTATTCTATGACCAGCCTCCGACTTTATCGTCTATACAGGATGTCGAGTCCGAAGAGAAATGGCCTACTTGTTTTTGCAGGCCTCGGAGTCCCGGTGCTTCGGCAATGTGCACCTAAAGTCGCGGAAATTTTGCTCATCACTGGAATTCTGAGTAAAATTCAGCCACTGCCAGAGAGATGGTTTTGGGTCGCTGGAGACTGGAAATTGACCTTGTTTATCGAGAATGTCCAGATGGGTAAATCCCGACTGAACCCCGACTCAAACCTCCAGTTTACATTTTTAGATTTCGTACCTTATAGTGATATAGTTTCAGTTGTATAAAATACAAGTATCTAGAGGATAAGCAGTTAATTTTTTATTCAAGGTCTCGTGATCAACCCCGAGAGGACAACAAGTAGAAGTACCTGAAGGGCAAAGAGAACATGTACGGGTATCGACTGTATTATTTCCCGCATCACCTCAACATTGACAGGAGATAATGTTTGATTAAAATCAATATCGGGACACTGTGAATAACCAATTGAGCTACTAATTTCACTCACCACCTTATTATCTTTTTTTTTTAGTACAAGTACTCATTTATATTCAACAGTTATAACACTTTTGGTGTACGTACAATAAGTTAAAATATTTTTTATTCGTTTAGCGAGTCTAGATCAATCACATTTTTACTTCTTTATATTGCATCCAATCAAAATGCTTTGGGTACCCAACTTAGATATCCAAATTTTTGAAAAAACAATTGTGGACACGAATATATTGGCAACAACAATGTTTCTATTTTAAATTTCTCATGTATTTATTTATGAATTTCATATCAACCAAATCATCATTATCTCATAAAATATTTTGATCTAGTTGTTTTACAATCCTAGTATTTTGATGAGTTTATACACTTGCTTCATTACTAGAATTTTCATTTTTAGGATGAATCTCTTAAAGAAATTTCGAAAGAATTAAATAATTTACTAGTTTTTATTTACCACTAATTTACATATTTCTTGTTAGGAGATCATTTTACTTCTCGTATATGGGACATCAACATGTATAGATTCTCAACCATTTAAAAACTATCATAAATGTGAATGAGAAAATAAATGACAAACCTTTATCCAAAGACTAGACTAGATTAAAAGTACCCTAAAACTTTTTATAAACTAGATTAGAAGCAAAAAGAGACTTTAGACGAATGGATCAGGAAGTTGAATTTTCTTGACCATTACATGTTAAACAAGTGTTGATGTGTTGACCTTAAGAAATGAAAATTATTTAGGGTAAAGAGCAATGTTGCTCAGACTCTTCAAAACTAAAGTATTGCTCAGACTCTTCAAAACTAAAGTACCGATGTCCTAAGGGTTTGACAAGAATGAGGATGTGGGGATCCTTTGTTGACAATATACATTATAATTTTAATGTTAGTACATCCAAGTCCAAGCAGCATAGATAAAGAGTCACGAGGGTTTTATATTTTCATCAAACCATAGCTATATGTGCACTATTCTAGATTTTGATGACTTTTTTTTCCTTTGAAAGCATCGATGTGTTGCTACTCGTCTTTGAAGAAGGACTCTGGAACTTTCGAAGGAAAAGACAATGCTGACACACATTTGAACTGTTGCAAGAACCATTTCCAATTTTAGTACAATTAGAAGAAAACTGTAAAAGAGAGCAGCAAACATGGGATGGAAATATACAAACCTTGTGTAGATTGTATTTCTCTCTTACAGCAACTAAAGCACTTCCTCGTTTGCTCGTTTGCAACTCATGAAGAATGCGTACACATTCTTCCAAATCTGCTGCTTTGTGCCTTGTATATTGTTCCAGAGCTGGATTCTGCAAGAACACACAACATTTAGTTGGGATGAAAAATGGACCAGGTTTATTTTTAACAAGTTCTAAAAGTTCATACCCAAGGATGTGACTTTGGCCGTAAGGTGAATCTTGAAAGGAATACAACTGAAGCAGCTACCAGCGAAGGCAAAAATTTCTGGCAATCGTAATCGACCAAACTTAATTCTGCTAAGTAGCAACCTAAGAACTCCAACTGCAAATTACAGTCCTGTTGAAGACAAACTTAATTCCATTAGAATCACTTGACCCTTTTTTTAAAAAAATTTAAGAATAACAAACAGGTAAATTTGCATGATGCATAAAATTCACCTCATTATCATCTTCTTGAGCAATTTTGGTAAACCGTCTGCAATCCCAACAAGAAAACAGAAGACCATTTAGCCAAAAAAAACAACAAATACCTCAAAGTGATCTTAACAAGGTATAAAACATCAACATATTTGGACCTGAGAAATGTCTTCACAGTAGGATTTCCCACTTCAAAATTAAGAGATTTGAGCACATCAGCCTCCATCTTCACTACATCTTCCTTAGTATATGTGTTATCAGTGATGTAACAAAAGTCCTCGACGTTTGGCGGACTAATCTCCTCATATTTCCTGCAAATCACAGCCACATTTTAACAATTTGGTGCATAACAGTCATCCAATTAAGAGACTCAATGCTTATGGTTCTTACGAGGCAATGAGCATCGACGAAACACCAAGAAGCTGAAGCCTTTTCCTATCAATAACATTCTTTGATAAGAATCTGTCAACGTAGGATACCGTAAGATACAATGTATCGGACTGAAGCTTGTACTCCTCTGCAACCTCAACTAACCAATCTATCAAGACCCCTCTCATGTTCGAATTCACATCTTTCTGAACTTTCTCTAGGTAATTTGGCAATGGCCTTCTCTTAGCCTCCATCTGTATCATGGATTCAGATCTATTATGACCTCAAACTAAAATTCACATCCAGCACACGCTTAAACCAATTTCGTTAACTGATGCCCAGCATTATATTTAAAGCTTAGAACCCTAAATCCAGTTAGAAATTAAACCTATTATTCACATTTCATCAACAGCATAACCAAAATCGATAAGAATTCAGAGGGCAATCCATAGAAACAAAGTTGTCAACATCAATTTGAAGTTAATTCTTCGTTTATCAACACTAAAAGTAAAAATTAACTAAATTAAAACCACAAACAAATCGCACAATTGCAAGCAATTCAAATTAAAAACGTACCTCCATATTACGAAGATAATCATGAATATCAGACGCATAAGCTACACACATCTGGGGGTCATCGAATTTCGTTTCCTCATCAATGGCGGAAGCCTTTTCTTCCTTCACACACGTAATCCCTTTCTTCACATTTCTCTTCGGCTTCCTCTTCTTCTCATTGATTACTACTCCAGTCGTCGGATTCTTATCGAAGCCCAAAACATTTTGAATCTCACCCAACACGACTCTCTTCCTCTTGATGTTCTGGTTCGTTGCCTCTTCCGCGGCTCTCTTCCTCGCCGCCGAGCGCGTGAGTCTCATACAGTTTTCTTGAGTTGCCATTGCAGAGCAGCGTCCGACAAAACCGAAGAGAAAGAGAGGAGGAGAGACAGAAGGTGCTTGGTTTGTTGTGAATGAGAGAGGGCTGGAATACTGTATAAAGGCTGGGCGAGTGCCGCCATTGAAGGTGCGTTCAAAATTTTTGAGGGAGGGAAATGAATTAATGGAAAATCTGGTTTAGGTGGATTTGATTTTGATTTAGGTGGGCTATTTTTCAGATCGAGAATGCGCTCGACAAATTAGGTTTGGACAGAGCGAAAAGTTTTGAAATTTGAGAGTTTCGCCGGATTCGAGCCTTCGTAATTTTACAGGTTCAAATTTCGGTTCGAATTTGGATGGGGTAAATATATTTATAATTTTTTTTTTTTGGTCAAAAGACTATAAAACTTCTCTGAAAATTAAATTTATATTTATTTAATATGTTAAGACACTATTAACATAGTTTATTTAAATCAGCCAACTTCATGAATTTATTTTTACTAATTTTAATTCAAATCCAAAGGTTAACTCGAAAAAATTAAACAAGTAAAATAAATTATGGATAAAATGTGTATTACTTATGTAATACATTTTTATCCTCAGTAAACACTCAAAATGGGAGGATTTTTTTTTTAATTTGTTGTTTATGTATTTATATTAGGCAAAGTATAATATCAAATTGTTTATTAATTATCTATTAAAATATATTAATTGATTGTATAACTACATAATTATAACAATAATATCCTTTTGAATTCAACAGTGAAATTGTTCTGAGAGATTTACTCTTACTATTATTCATCATTATTGTTATGTTATATTTAAGAATTATTTATTTTGTTTAATCATAATCAACTGTTTTAAATGCATTTTTTTATATTATATTTTTGTATAAAAATATCTCACAAATCATATTATATAGGACACGTGAATATTTAACCTGTATAAAATTCAACGAGATTTTATTTATTTATTTTCTTAATAATATTATTAGTTAAATATAATTTTGTCTCACGAATTCAATACCTCCATACACGTTTTTTTTAAAGTTAAATGAAATACTCCCTCCATCCCACAGGAATTTGCACACTTTTTTTATTGGAACGTCCCACGTAAATTTGCACACTACTAAAAAATGAAGCATTGATTTACGTGCACACACACAAACCTTTACACATATTTACCAATATACCACTACTTTATATATAAAACTATTTTTTCTTAAAAAATAAGACGTCCCGTAGGGTGCAAATTCCTACGGGACGGAGGGAGTACTATTTTTATACTTGATATGTGCAATTAGGGGTAGGGGTGAAGCAAATACCGAAAATATCGTACTTATCATACCGAAAAATACCAAATTTATCGAAAATTTCGGTACGGTATCAGTATAGAATTTTAAAATTTTTGGTATATCGGTATACCGAAAATATTTCAATATCTCGGTATACCGGTATATACCATTTTGGTAATTTAATATTAAAATTTAATATTAAATTTATTTTTATTTAATTAAAATTATACTTCAATTATTTCGGTATGGACCGGTGTGGCGTAATATACCGGTATGGGCAGTATGTCGGTATTTCGGTATATATCGAAATATCGGTACGGTACGGCATACCGAAATTTTCGATATGGTATGTGGTATGTATTTTTGGTATATAAAAAATTTCGGTACGGTATACGGTATGGTACGGTATGCCACCTCTAATTAGGGGTGGTCATTCGGTCTACTTGGTTCATTCAATCTTAATTTTGGACCGAATCAAAAAAATTAAAAAAAATTATACTTAATGATCGAACCGAACTGATAGGGACTTGAACCAAATTGGATAGAACCGAATAAAGGTTTGGACCGAATGAACCGGACCAAACCGCTAATTCGGCCCATTCAGTCCAAGATATTTTAAAAAAAAAAAAAAAAAAATTTCGTAAAAAAGGAAATTTATGCATCATAACTATCCTTAAATTTACTTCATCAACAAATTTGATTAATATTTTTCAAAAAAACTTAACACCACCACAATTCAAAGTTTAATAATATATTTGAGGCATTTACGATTTAGTTTAAGAGTTAGAGTTTGAGATTTTTTTTTAATTAATTGTATAATATATAGTATTCCCTCCGTCCCACTATAAGTTGCTCGTGTTGCCATTTTCGTTCGTCCCACTATATGTTGTTCATTGTCTTTTTACCTTTTTTGGACTCTACTATTCACTTTTTTTTTCAATACTTTTTACACTATTTTCATTACTTTTTCACTTTTTTCCATCAAATCACTTATATTTTTTCATTTTGTCCATCACATCATTTATACCTTTTTACTTTTACCTTAATTCGTGTGTTCAAAAGCAACGAGTAACTTATAGCGGGATGGAGGGAGTACTATATAAATATATTATATTTAGTTCTTTAGGTCTATGCAATTATGTTGGTCCATGATCGAACAGGAATCGAACCGAATAGACCAGAATTTTAAAATAAAAAATTGAAATTAAAAATTTAAAATCGAACCGAATGAATTGAATTTTATCGCTTCAATTTTATTTCATATTTGTGAACTGCATTTATGTGATGAGTAAATATTGCCTGACCAACAAATGAGACCTCGTTTGATAGGTATTGATACAAAAAAGAGGTCGGATCTTGTAAAACTGTTTCATGATTATTGAATCATAATGTGATGCAGGCGCATCAGGCGGAAGCACGAACAATCGTAATAATCTGTTGATTCTATGAATACCCAGAAGATTACATAAACGTGATTAACGTTTTAACTCAATTGATTCATCTTGAATGCCGAATTAAGAACAATATTAACACGATAAATGGAAAAACCCAATTCTTTTCTAATTCATTCATAAAACTCCCTTACATTATTTCTAAAATCCCTATTTATAATAAACTAGACTAGGGCTTAGACACTAAAGTCATAAAAGCCCGGCCCAATAATAATTAAATAAAACTTAAACGATTAAATAACAATAAAACTTAAACAATTAAATAACAATGCTAATTAACTATCTATATTTAATCTCTATCTCCATCATTCTCTCCCATTTCGAAAATTCATCCTCGAATCTGCAGAAATCCATACGTTGAGCAGTAGCATCGAAGCAATAGGACGGACAATTCTTGACAAGCAAAATGAAGTAATAACACCCGAATTTTAATCTCAAAGACATCTACAGTGCGTATCCTACCCAAAGTTTTAAGACGGTAAACAACTGAAATCTTCAATAAATGATTAAAACGATAATTATAAAAATCAAAATTATGAAAATCATCCGAAGAAAAGGGTCAGCTCTTGTCTTTGAATCAGGCCCAATTACTGACTCACCAATTGCCCCATGTTGAAAACCTAGTGCAATAGGCCCACGAAGGCACAAACTCATATCCAATTCAGCATGGAACGTGGTGGAAACGTGCAACCACCGCAGGACAAAATCCGGGTACTGGTTATGCACGACGGAGGCTGTCGGGGTGATATGTTGGTAGCCAAGTGGGGCCACGACGTCCGATTCGTCTTCCACGAGCGTTATGGGTAGCGGTTGCAGGGATCCTATTTGTCGTTTTCGGGCACACGCGGAGGTTACCGGAGGTTCTGGTGGGCGGCCATAATTTTTCGGCGGGTGGAGGGCACGAGGCATTGTGCGCGCCAGTGCTTATAATGGTGGTGTGGGGAATAAGTCGATCGGAGAGCAAGCGTGAGGACGAGGCAGTGGGTGGCAATCGATCTGTCTTTGCCTTCCCACGGATGGCGGCTTCCGGAGTTGGTTATCTTGGCGGTGGGAGAGGGAGTGGTGAGGAAAAGACGACGCAATCTGAAGGGGCTGCACACCGGCGGGAGGAGCGCGGCGCTGTGGCGGACGCGGGAGCTTGAGGCAGCCCGGGGCGATGAAATATTTCTCACTGTGCGCGACCTTGTGTACGACGACCATGGAGATCTGTTGCTGGGAATATGTCTCGGCGTTGGGACATCATTGGGTGGCTTTATCCTGACGGTGGGTAATTCATCGGATGGGCGATCGATTGATCCAATTGACGACGCCTTTAAGGTTTTTTGGTATGTATGGTATTGGGCGGTGAGATGGTGGGGAAATGGTGGTGATATGTGGTGGTCTCCTCGTAACGATAATGGATTCATCGGTGAGGGCCGGTGATGTGGTCATCGATAGGTAACCGGGACAGCAACAGTGTGATCAGGATCAAACTCTCTAATGAAATATTTTTTGAATTTGCTCCATTCTTTGATCTTGGACTTTTATTGACGTAAACGATTTATTTTCAACTCTTGCCACCAGACGGCGGAGCAGGTACTGAGACTCTTTGCAGCCAATGAAACTCTACAATTTGTGTGTATGGAGTTGGAGGCAAAAAAAATTTCACAGAGTTGTAACCATGCATGAGGGTTAGAATAACCACAAAAATTTGGAATCTCTTGATAGTATGGAATAGTTCGAACCCGAAAATGTAGCATCTCTAATTCGTGAGAAACATCCTATAACTGCTCTCGAAGAAGAGATAAATCGTGATGAATGCGTCTAGGAGGCATCACTAGGTGACAATGAACAAGAGCGTTTCCAAGGCTCTGGATACCAACTGATGCAGGCGCATCAGGCGGAAGCACGAACAATCGTAATAATCTGTTGATTCTGTGAATACCCAGAAGATTACATAAACGTGATTAACGTTTTAACTCCGTTGATTCATCTTGAATGCCAGATTAAGAACGATATTAACACGATAAATGGGAAAACACAATTCTTTTCTAATTCATTCATAAAACTCCCCTACATTATTTCTAAAATCCATATTTATAATAAACTAGACTAGGGCTTAGACACTAAAGTTCTAAAAGCCCAACCCAATAATAATTAAATAAAACTTAAACAATTAAATAACAATAAAACTTAAACAATTAAATAACAATGCTAATTAACTACCTATATTTAATCTCTATCGCCATCATTTTATTCCATGTAAGAAGGCCACATATGCTGTTCACGTAGCACAGTTGTTCTTTCAAGAGATTTATCGATTACATGGACTCCCACTTTCTATAGTGTCGGATCGGGATACCCATTTTCTGAGTCACTTTTGACGAAGCTTATGGAGAATGACCAATACCCAGTTGGATTTCAGCAGTGCCTACCACCCTCAGACTGATGGACAGACTGGAGTGGTGAATCGATCGTTGGGTAATTTATTGCGATGTCTTGTGAGGGAGCACATACGTTCTTGGGATGTGAAGTTGAGTCAGGCTGAATTCACCCATAATTCAGCCCGTAATAGGAGCATGGGTTTTCGTCACTTTGAGGTGGTCTATGCTATTGTTCCACGGGGGCCCTTAGATTTGATTGCACTTCCAAATGCACATTTACCGGATGCTCGTGTGGAGGAGCTTATTCAGGGACTTTAGCGTGTTCATGAGACTACTACTGCTCGTTTACATGCTGCCAATGCTAGTACAAGAAGCATGTTGATGCCCGTCGGCGTTCGATGGAGTTTGAGGTGGGCAACTTCGTTTGGACTATTTTGACAAAAGACCGCCTACCCTGCTCATGAGTACAATAAGTTATCAGCTCGAAAGATTGGTCCGCAGGAGGTGATCGAGAAGATTAATCCAAATGCTTACAGGTTGAAGTTGCCTAGTCACATTCACACATCAGATGTGTTCAACGTCAAGCATTTGATTCCTTTTGCTGGGATCAATTCTTTTGAAGACGAGACCGTTACAGATTCGAGGGCGAATCGCTTCTCACGGGGGGAGGATGATGGAGACGAGACCGCTTTAGCCTTCATGGAAAAGTGGGATCGTAAACGTGGCTAACTTATTTTGATAAGTTATTAGGCTTTTTATTTCATGTTTTATTATTTATGTTTTTATTTTTAAGTTGGGTCCAATTATTGTGGGCTTTTATTTATATTTTCTGCAGTACTTATAGCTAGGGTTGATATTTGCTGAGACAGTTTATTTTTTATATTGATGATTAATGAAATTAGGGATTTTCCCTAATGTGAAGAACACACCTAGTATACATATTATCAATGTGTTTCTCTCTTCATAATTTTCATAGATTGTTTGTCTATACGTTTGCGCTGCGTCATAATGTAATTATATTATTGCGTATTAATTTTTACTATTTTTTGAATTGACTAGTGTACTAATTTTACACATAAGTATATGTTGTCTACATTTATGCAATGTAAATGGAACAAAACCCTGTCTTTAAAAAAACAATATATAAATGGAGCAAAACAAAATGTGTTTTGGGTATATACAATCCAATATTATTTACGAATAGTTTTATTTTCAATATTATTTATGGAGATACTGTAGAGATACTAACATTTACACAAGCCATTTTAATGTGTTTGTTCTTTTCAGACTTTTTTGTTTTAAAATATTTATCGATTTATATATATATATGTATATATATTACGTTTCTCTCAAGTTTACGTTTTTTTTAATTTGTCCATTTAATTAAAAAATATATTTTACACTCCCTAAACAATTAGTATCTTTTATTTGAATAATAGGAGTATATCTTGTGTAACCCTAGCCAATTAACTTCTCAAGAGAGGAAGTACTCAAAGAATTAATAGTATCTCAATAAGTTATATGTTCTTAACCAATTAATTATGGTTAAAATTGTAAAAACAATTATATTTTTTAATTCAATCCAAAATATTAAAAAAGTGTCTAATATGAGTTAATGGTGAGATTTTGTTTCTCTTAGGTGTCAACTGAAGATTGCGTATGCACCCCCTATCAAGATAGAAGATGAAGTTGTATAGATAAATTTTCAATAAAGAGTGGCCCAAAGAGATGTTTATTTGATGAAGAAACGATGTGTCTGGGTATAGAGATAATTTTCAATGACAGTTAGATATAATGAAAGTTTATGAGTTTCTGAAGTTGCAAAATGAAGCTTAAAAAACTACTATGTTTTTTAATTTATTTCCAAGGAAAGATTATCTATTGGCTCCTAAATGTTTACTTTCTGTAATGCATCTTCTACAAGTAAAGTTATAAAAGTATCCGACTACTATGTATTATTAGAGGTGTTTAAGTATATTGATAATTTTAAGAGTTTTAAATTTTTAATAGAATATTTAAATCTTTAAAATTTTTAAATCTAGAAATATAAAAAGAACATTTACAAAATGACTTAGTTATAATTAAACAAGAAAGATAAAATTTTGTATAAGATTGTATTCTATATGATACATATTCTATATCTTCTATTATTATGATTCATGTGTTTATTGAGTTCCTATCTAATTATATTATAAATTAAAGTACAATTCAAGTAGCTAGAATGATACAAATTTATTTCATGTATAAGTCTATTCATATGTTTTATCAGGATATTTTAATACGATAGTAAAAGAATTATCGTGCATCACACGGGTACAATACTTGAATAAATTGTTGTTCACCATAAAATTTATTATGTGTATAATCCACATAACTTTTTTTTTTTTGTAAAACTAACAAATGAGTTTCTTCACAAAATGTAGTTAAAGAGAATAAATGCATATTAAAAGAGAAATTCAATTAAAAGACGAGTTTTGAGATGGACAAAACATGGTTTAAAAATAGTTTTAAGCTATATTATTGGATCTTCATCTTCTCAAGTTACTAATTTAATTTCTACGAAACGTGCAACTGAACAGGCTAACTGTTCAAGAAAGGTGCACACATAGGGATCATTCAAGAAATTTGTATTGAATGTGCATATATGGATTGTTTACAAAATGTGAACGTATAGATCAGTCACGAGAAGTATACATATCGATCATTCAAAAAATGTGCATGTACGAATCGTACACAAAATGTGCATGTATGGATCGTACACAAAATGTGCATATACGAATCGTGCACAAAAGGTGCATGTACAAATTGTGCACAAAATATGCATGTAATATTTTTTACACTTTATTCAACAACAAAAGAATACACATTTTTATGTAAAAATAACAATAATAAAAATAAATATTATATATATTTTATATTTACAAAACCGTGCAAATGTACTTGTGATATACTAGTACTATATAAAGGCTGAGCGAGTGCCGCCATTGAAGGTGCGTTCAAAATTTTTGAGGGAGGGAAATGAATTAATGGAAAATCTGGTTTTGGTGGATTTGATTTTGATTTAGGTGGGCTATTTTTGAGATCGAAAGTGCACTCGACAAATTAGGTTTGGACAGAGCGAAAAGTTTTGAAATTTGAGAGTTTCGTCGATTCGAGCCTTCATAATTTTACCAGTTCAAATTTTGGTTCGAATTTGGATGGGGTAAATATATTTATTAAATATATATGTTTTGGTCAAAAGATTATAAAACTTCTCCGATAATTAAATTTATATTTATTTAATGTGACAAGACACTATTAGCATAATTTATTTAAACCAGCCACAATTTACTTTTACTAATTTTAACCTAAATTAAAAGGTTAACTCGAAAAAATAAACAAGCAAAATAAATAATGTGTGTTACTTATATAATACCATTTTAGGAAGAATTTCATATTAAGACCTGAATTTAAGTAATTGTCTCAAAATAAGGTCTATATTTACAATCATCTCAAATTAGGACTTAAAATTGTATTTTTTTCTCAAATCTGGATATACTTTAAAATACTGAGTCTCACTTTAAGAATACATAACAGAGAATTTAACGGCATTCGTGATTCATAATTTTTTCTCCTAAAATAAATTATGAGGGATTATTTCTTTTCCTATACTAGACACACATATGCATTGCGATGAGATTGGAGGAGCAGAGTGTTATCTTCATCCCAATATAAATTGAATTGCAGTGTTCCCTTAAATTCAAAATGTGAAATCTCGCAGAAGTGCTCAAAGGATACCACAACTCATTGATTGACAATATACATGGAAAAAATCAAAGCTGTCCTGGAGAATTAATCTTAATATCAAACTGCAAAATGATCACCACCCAAGGTAATTAAGTATCCTATTCATTTTGATATTGTGAATTTGCTAAGGGTATACTTCGCGTGATCTGCTGGTGAAAGAACATTACTACATTGTCACGCCCTTTATATGTTCGATGAAATGTGTCAAAGAAAAACACTTGTACATGAGTCCATGATTCTCACTAGGATTAATTAATTTTGCCTTCTAAATTGGTTAGAACTTGGATTTTATGTCTTTATTTATTTCTTCGAGTGCAATTACAAACTTGATGCTACAATATTTTTTAATTCTCATGAGTAGTTTCTTTGTAGATCCGAATGTTGGTGAAATAGAGAAATAATATTAAAGGATGTTGGTTTCAAAAAGTGTGAGCCAACTGATGTTTTATGATCCTCACTGTGGTAGATTGATTCTACAAAGATGGATTTGCTCTTAATACATGTAAATGGGCTCATGGAGTGGAAGAGTTTGCTGCAAAATTTGTTCAAGAAATACAATAATTGAAGAAGCAAAATGAATCAACTATCATTATAAATACAATCAAGCCAACTTGAGATATTGTCTTCTACCAAAACCTGGTGTGTCAAAATAGCAGCTTGTGCAGTGTGGGGATAGAGGCTCCTAGACATGCTATCCCCATGTGTAAACTGGCATACGCGTGTTTGCTTTTTATTTCATGTGTGAAACAATATAAATTTAGAAGCGTTAGAAAATATTCAGTTGTTATCATTGTACATTTTCATTAATCCTTTGCTTATGTTATTTGTATGAGATGTTAGGCGAAATGTACGAAAATGACTTTCAGAATGAAATCACATTTATTTTTGGGGAAAATGCATTTTCTTAGTCTGACAAGTTTGTCCATTTTTTGTTCAGGGACACTCTACTTAGAAACCGTTCTGAGTATTATCGTAAATCAAAGACAAATTGAAATGATCGAGGTTCTAATACATACTATACCTACTGAATTACAATTGCCAGATTCTGAACTCTCATGGATAACTCTGTAAATGGAAATAAATTTTAAAAGTGCTACCTTCTTGGCTACAAATTCAGAAATCAAATAACATTCAAACCAACCTTGGCCCAAGCCTAGATATTCAAACGCACAAATACCATTGCATAGGGAACCCTATATGTTATCTACAATTCAATAATACAGGAGCAGTAAACAACATTGACCATTATCAAAAACTCATATCCTACAAGTAATGTTGGTAATATGACAGAGTGCTCTTCTGGCAGAGTGCTCTTCTAAAATTCTAAAGCAGTAAACAACATCCACCATTATTCACTTAGATGCTTCAACAGAAAAAGAATTATTCCAGCAACTTAAGTAAGAATGAAGCAACTTACTGATAATGGAACACCAAGAAATATAAATGCATTGAAAAAGATGGCCATGTATCAAAATTATTGCTGCTTCTAAAAAATAATTCAAGCCAAAACAAAAAATATCCATGAAAAAAAACTACATTTTTATCAACTACTTATGACACACTCATTGTTGTTTCATCCAAATCTTCTCTAACATGTGAAGTCGTAGATTTTGGTTGAGGTATTGCATCTCGCGATATCCCGTCCTAATAAGAAAATAAAATAATTAATTTAGAAAAAAATACTAAAATAAGAATAATAAATATTTCATTACTATTAAAGGGGGAAATAAATAATCTGTTCATTATTCTTATTTTTGCAGCCTCTTTTATTGTGACCAAATCCACCACATTTACCACATTTTGTTGGTCCATATTTCTTTTTAGCTTTATGAAGATCTCTAGACTCAGCAGGGTCTTTTTCTCTTCGCTTCTTTGGCCTTCCAACGGACCTTTTATAAAGGGGTGGTAGAATGACTTCGTGATCGCTTTTAGGCCAAAAGGCAGGACCAGTCAAAGGGTATATGCAATGATCATAAGTCTTCAAGCATGTTTCTCTTGTGAAATACTCACTTACATAATCTTCATGTTTTTTTGTTGATTTTTTCTATGGCAGCGACAACATGCTTACAAGGAATTCCTGATATATCCCAATTTCTACAAGTGCATGTGTGTTTATCAAGATTCACAACGAACTTCTCAGGTCTACGAGATACCTCGAAAATAGCCATCTGCCTATCACCACATGGAGCTGCATCCTATACTTTACTATCCATAATTGATATATTTAGCTTCTCAAGTATGTTAGGGCATAAATCAGAATTTCTTCTCCTCATATTTTCTCCATTTTTGAACAATCTTGTCATCGTTTGAGTCTGTATATTCTCAATTAAAGAAGTAACACCACCACCTCTAAATTCTAAGATTTTTCCATTGAAACACTCAACAATGTTGCTTGAAACTGTAGATGACTTAACATGAGCCTCAAAACCAGCTTTGTTCCATCTTTCCATGCCAATATCAGTTAAGTGTTTCCAAGCATCTCCACAAGTTCATTTTATCTCATTCATGTGAAAATCGTAGTCCACAATGATGGTGGCATTTACTGCTTTTCAGAATTGATTCGCGACTTGCTTATCTCTCCATCTTTTTTTTGAAATTACGGAATAAATGTAAACACATAGTCGGTGATACTTGGAGGGATACACATCATTCAAAGCTGAAACAAGACCCTATTGATTTTTTTTTAAAAAAAAGTGCATAAACAATCATATTGATTAAAAAGAATACATTATTGCAAGTTATTACCTTCCCTTGATCTGAAATAAAAAAGTCCATCTTTCACCACGTGAGGATCTAAGCCCAATATTCCGTAACAATTACTTAAAAACCAAGACCATGTCTCTCTAGTTTCAGAAGAAACTATAGCGAATGCAATAAGAAAGAGACAGTTGTTTCCATCTTGAGTTACAACTGCTAAAAGCTGACCTCGATAATAACCCTTCAAGAAGCATCCATCTATTGCTATTAAGGATCGACATCCTGCTAAAAATCCCTTCTTGCATGCATCAATGCATATATAAAGTCGATCAAATCGAGAAGGTACTCCTAGAGTCAATATTTCAAAAGTCGTCCCAGGATTAGTTCTTAGTAATTCCTCACGATAGTCCCACAATCTTGCAAACTGCTTATCATTATTTCCATCCATAGAATGAAGGGCGAGGCTTCTTACTCTATATGCTTTTGCTAGACTAAGTTTCATATTATATTTCCCTGCAATATGTTCTTTCAGTTGTGGCCCAGTCATATTCGGAAACTTTCTCAAATCATCAGCCACCATTTTGCTTAACCATTTTGTATCTATAAATTTTGCTTTTGCTCCCCCTTTCATACAATCATGTTCCTCATAGTATGTTTTCACTTCATATGTTTCAAGGTAACCCACTTTTGAACAATATATATGCCACGGACAATCAACCGCACATCGTGCCTACACCTTTTCCTATCTTTTCTTACAATTGATAAGTTGTAGTTATTGTATGCACCATAAGGTTTGACAGCATCATAGAATTCATCAATGGAAGAGAATTGTTGGTCTACTTTAAAACATACTTGTCCATGTGTACTTTGAACACATATTGAGTCGACTTCCTCTCCATCTGATGAATCATCATTAAAATCTTCTTTGGTTCTCAATGCACTTAGTGATTTTATTGGCTCGTTGGACAAGTTACTATGGTTGTCGAGAGTGCAAATCTGATCAAAGTCACAGTCTAACATCTATAGGGGAGAATGTATTAGTGAATAGTATAAATAGAGATAATTAACAATTAATTTCTAAAACACAAACTATTAAATTAAAGTAATAAAATTTTATAAATAGATATTTTTCATGTTGGCAGAAGAGATAACCAACAATTAGTTATAATCATAAGAAATTCTACACTAGAACTATAAAGGTTAAGAAAAGAAACATGTATATGTTTATCTTTTAGCTACTGATATTTTGCAAAACGGCTGTAATTCTCTAAATTTTGCTACTTTGGACAAATCATACGTTTCTCAATTTATATTTAAATTGAGGGTAGGAAACATGATTCATCATGAGTTAGAGATATCACCATCATATAAATTTCAAATCACAAAAGTCTAAATGAACTCTTCTGTAGTTTGGGGCAGAGCTGTTAAAATAAACGAGCCGCTCGTGAGCTCGGCTCGTTAAGGCTCGACTCGACTCGGCTCAATATGTTAAACGAGCCGAGCCGAGCCTAAAAAAATACTCGTTTGCTTAACGAGCTCGGCTCAGCTCGACTAGGTAGGCTCGCGAGCTGCTCGGTAGGCTCGAAAAATAGAGGTTATTTTATAAATATTAATATTTTACATAATAATACAATTCATATTCTCAAATCACTCATACTGGTGAATTGGTGATAGTTTTAGCTTTATTGTTGGTAAAATAAATGAGCTGCTCGTGAGCTCGGCTCGACTCGGCTCGTTAAGGGCTCCACTCGATTCGACTCGAAGTGTTAAACGAGCCGAGCCGAGCTCAAAAAAATACTCATTTGCTTAACGAGCTAGGCTCGGCTCGACTCGATAAGCTTAACGAGCTGAGCCGAGCCTGGCACTATTCGGGCTCGCTCGGCTCGTATAACAGCTCTAGTTTGGGGGGTTCCTTAATGAGATCACAAAACTTGTTAAAAATAGATTTCATATATTTATCAAACAATTAACGATGAATTGAAAAAAAAAACATGATGATTGATCGTTCTATGTGCATACCATGACAATGGTGAAAGACAAAAAGTAAAGATTGATTATCTATGTCACTTACTCTTTTGTGCCACAAAAACTTGAGATCCGATGATTGAGAGATGTTTTCTTCTTGAATGCAAGAGAAAAAAACTAGGGTTCTTGAATTATGGTGGGAATGGAACTAGATGAAAAGGTATGAGTAGGTGATTTCCTGCTTAAAAATTTATTCTGATAATAAAATGGGTAGAAGGGGAGAGGCGGGAAAAGGGAAAATGTTGGATGCCCTCAAACTGCTCGTTAAGTTTGCTTGAATTAAGACTCAATATTTTAAAGTATATCCAGATTTGAGAAAAAATACAATTTTTTGCCCTAATTTGAGATGATTGTAAATATAGACCTTATTTTAAGACAATTACTTAAATTCAGGCCTTAATATGAAATTTTTCCTACATTTTTATCCTCCAGAGTAAACACTCAAATAGGAGGATATTTTTTTATATTTGTTATTTATGTATTTGTATTAGGCAAAGTATAATATCAAATTGTTTATCAATTATCTATTAAAATATATTAATTGATTGTATAACTACATAACTATAACAATAATGTCCTTTTGAATTCAACAGTGAAATTGTTCTGAGAGATTTACTCTTACTATTATTCATCATTATTGTTATGTTATATTTAAAGACTATTTATTTTGTTTAATCATAATCAACTGTTTTAAATGCATTTTTTTATATTTTTGTATAAAAATTTCTCACAAATCATATTATATGGGACACGTGAATATTTAACCTGTATAAAATTCAACGAGATTTTATTTATTTATTTTCTTAATAATAATATTAGTTAAATAGAACGAACTCAATACCTCCATACACGTTTTTTTAAAAATTAAATGACATACTAATTTTATATTGATGTGTGCAACTAGGGGTGATCATTCGGTCTACATGGTTCATTCAATCTTAATTTTGGACCGAATTGAAAAAAATCAAAATTTTTATATTTAAGGATCGAACCGAATTGATAGAGATTTGAACCGAAGTGGATCGAACCGATTAGAGGTTTGGACCGAATTGACTGGAGCAAACCGAATAATTTCGGTTTGGCTAATTCTGTCCATTCAGTCCAAGATAATTTAAAATTTAAAGAAAAACCTATATTTCGTAAAAAAAAAAAATTATTCATCATAACTATCCTTAAATTTAGTTCATTAATAAATTAAAGTGATATAATACAAATTTGATTAATATTTTTCAAAAAGTTTAACACCACCACAATCCAAAGTTTAATAATATATTTCAGGCGTTTACGATTTAGTTTAAGAGTTAGAGTTTGAGATTCTTTTTTACTTAATTGTATAATATAGTAGTATTATATAAATATAATATAATAAATATATTATTTAGTTCTTTCGGTCTATGCAATTTTGTTGGTCCATGATCGTATTGGAATCGAACCGAATAGATCAGAATTTTAAAATAAAAAATTCAAAATTTTAAAATTGAGCCGAACAGACTGAATTTTGTAGGTTCAATTTTATTTTTCTATTTTTTAAATTTTATGAACACCCTTGCTAATTTAACACTCATATTTGTGAACTACATTTATGTGATGAGTAAATATTGCATGACCAACAAATGAAACCTCGTTTGATATTGATACAAAAAGAAGTCGGATCTTGTAAAACTGTTTCATGATTATTGAATCATAATGTAATTATATTATTGGGTATTAATTTTTATTATTCGACTTGAATAGTGTACTAATTTTACTCATAAGCATCCGTGGTCTACATTTATGCAATGTAAATGGAGCAAAACCCTGTCTTTTAATATATATATATATATATATATATATATATAATGGAGCAAAACTAAATGTGTTTTGGGTATATAAAATCCAGTATTATTTACGAATAGTTTTATTTTCAATATTATTTATGGAGATACTGTAGAGATACTAATATTTACACAAGCCATTTTAATGTGTTTGTTCTTTTCAGACTTTTTTGTTTTAAACTATTTATCGGTTTATATATATTACGTTTCTCTCAAGTTTACCTTTTTTTTCTCTTTTATTTAAAAAAATATATATTACACTGCCTAAAAAATTAGTATCTTTTATTTGAATAATAGGAGTATATCTTGTTTATCCCTAGCCAATTAACTTCTCAAGAGAGGAAGTATTCAAAGAATTAAGGGAAGATTTGTTGTGAATTCGAGTTCACATGAACTCGTATCACTGTTATGTATAGGGGTGGGAATAGGCCAGACCAGGCCTCTTGTGAAAAAGCCTAGGCCTGATTTATAAGTTGTAGGCCCAAGCCTGACCTATTATCTGTCGTAGGCTTTTTTGGTAAGCTCGGCCTGGGTCTTTTTAGTAAACAGGTCAGGCCTGAAAGCCTTTTTAGGCCTACTTAATAATTATTTTATAAAAATAATTTTATTTATTACAAAAAATTTAAAATCACATCTATAAAATTATCAAATGTCTCAATAACACCAATAATAATACTAAGTATTTTACCAAATCACAAATAACAACAACTTAAAATAAATTATGTGTATTTATTTTTAAAAATTAAGAAAATTATTGACATTATAATTGAATATATTATTATTTAATAAATAAAAATAAGAAGATATATTTAAAAAAATATATATAATATTATATAATGTTAAATAGGCCGGCCTATTAGGTATAAAAGGCTTCCTAGAAAGCCTAGGCCTGACCTATTTAACTAAATAGGCTTTTAAAAAGGCCTGAGCCTAGCTTATTTGTTAAGTAGGCCGAGCCTAGATAGGCTTTTAGTAGGCCAGGCCGTAGGCCCCTGTCGGGTAGCCTGGCCTATTCCCACCCCTAGTTATGTATATTCACTATCATTGTTATTCATATATACTATCACTGTTATAAAAATACATCTGATATTTTGACAATAATAATATATATGCATAATAGTGATAGTGAATATATATAACAGTGATAGTTTGATAATACGAATTTACGGTGAATTAATAGTATCTCAATAAGTTATATGTTCTTAACCAATTAAGATGGGTAAAATTCTAAAAACAATTATATTTTTTAATTCAATCCAAAATATTTAAAAAGTGTCTTAATATATTAAAATAAAAAAAGTATACAATTATTGTTAAAAAATTATATGACAATCATCTCACCAATGATAACATTTAGACTAAAACCTTCGGCCCGACCCACTAGAAGGTCGATAGGCCGCAATCCACCTTGTCATGTCTTAGCCCACCTAAATACTCACAACTAGCATGAGATTATTAATTTTTTTTAGAAAAAAAATAAAATTAGCCATATATTATATATATTCTCTTTACACTATGACCATTTCACTTATTACAAAACATTACTTTTTTTTTATTTATGTATAATTATATGTATCAATTTTAATTACATTTAATGTATTGTAATTTTTTTTATAAAGTATATCACTACTGTATACTTATATTAGTGTAGAATCAAAATGTGATAAAGACTTTTAAATATAAAAGTGATACTATATTTTATAAAAAAAATTATAATGCTTAACTAACAAGTGATAATTCTCTAATTACAGTTATACGTTTCAAAAGATGTGCAATGCATTAAAATGATATACTCTCTATACGAAAAGTGATAAATCTTAAATGAAAAGCGGCAAATTTTAAATAAAAAAATGATATATATAAATATATTGAACATATAAAAAAGGATGATATTTAAACATAAAGTGATAAATTTCTTGTTCAAACTAATAAATAAAAATGATATGTATGTGGAACATATACAAATAGGAAAAATGATACTCTCCATAAATCTTTTTCCTATTTCAGTGTGGGCACGAGATTTATTAAAAAGTAGTATTATATTGAAATGATAGATAAAATAAGCGAAAAATAAAAGTATGTGGGACCCAAATGTTTATTGTGAGTGTGAGTTGTTTTCAAATAAGGAAATGGAAAAAAATTTTGTGAATAAAAAAATGTGGAAAATAATTTGGTGGACAAAAGAGTAATAACTTTTAAACTGAGAGTGATAATGAATAATTAAAAAGTGATACTTTTCTAGTTCGAAATTATTAATAAATAATTAAATGTATATTTCTTATGTTGGTCATCTTTCAATCTTGGCACTGTTGTTCCTCTTTGGAATTATGGGGTCTACTGCCTAAAGCGTATTTTTTCTACGAGAACTCAAGCCTCCCTTTTATATGCCAAGATGGGCCAAATTAGTAAAAGTAAGTTCCATTGGGCTTTAACAATAAAATAGAAAATGGCCCAACCTTCTTGATTTAGGCTGGGTCCCAGTGATTTCCGATCGCGGTGCAGGGGCTGTGGTTATCGACGGTAGATGTCGCTCAATTCCGGTGGACGAGGCGACGATCCGGTGAATGGCGAGAGCTTCGATCGAACGAACAGAGGTATGGATGTGTGCCGTTGCTTCTACTGCAGACGGTTTCTGGGTAGTGGATCGGAATGGGCGGCTGTGCGCGACTCAGTGATTCCAGCATGGTGAGCGGCGGTTTCTGGACGCGATTCCGGCGATGAGGAGTTATGGTGGTGGAATACGACTCCGGACTCCCGCAAACAGAGGTTGAAGGCGACGGCGGTTACTGGAGACGGTTGGAGCTCGTTCCGGCGATAGAGGCGGCTGAGCGGAGAAAGGGATGAGAGGCGGCGTTCGACGATTGGTAACTGTGGATCGACGAACAAAGGCTCACGGCTGTTTCGGATTCTGGTGCGACGGCTGAGGACGGAAATGAGGGTGAAGTGCGGACGCCGGCGAGACGCGTGACCTCCGAATTCGTGGCAGTGAATAGGGGAAGTTGGCGTTGTGAATTGGAGACGGAGGCAGAGCTGTAGTGTGTGAAGTGGTGTTGGCAGAAGTGCGTAGACCGTAGAGGTGTAGTGGTGAATTCTTGGTGTAGAAAGTGGGCCCATTGCTTCTTACCCAAATTAGGCGTAATATGAAAGCTTTTCAATTAAATCAAAATAGATAACAATTAAGGCTCTAAATGAATATAATTTTGGCTTAATTGTAAATTAAATTACGACTTTTTTACTAAATTGTAATTAAATTTAAAAATTTAAAAAAAATATATTGATATATTAATTTTTCGGGCAGCTCTTTATCTGCTCGAATATGATGTGGCAGCAGATGACAATATCTCAAATAAAACTACATCATTTTATATGTTATCTATTTTTTTTAAAGAAATTGTAAAATTCATGTTGGAAATTGTGTGACACCTAAGAAATTTTTAAAAAAAATTATTGACAAATCTTGTATATTAGAATACGCAAAAATTCATCTTCACAAATATTTTTATGTGAAGAATTCTTGGAGAAACCCCATTTTCATCTTTCCCCGCTACAAATTAAGTAAACTGAACAATAGCAAAAACTCATTCATCCAAAAAATCACGGAGAGTGTTTATCCAAGGTTTTTGCTCATGGATTGAAGGCTGTACGATTAAAGTTTATGACTGATGAGAAATCACTTAGATGGTTCTAGGGTTCCGTTTCTACAAGGTGAGGTTCCTCAATTTTTTGAATTGCATATTCTTAATTCTTATATCATATTAGCAAAAATTACAATTTTTTCTTATTTCTAAAATTCCTAACTTCAGAAGAAATTCTAGTGCAGAAAAATAGTTGAACGTTCAATGTGTATTTTCTATTAAATTCAGAAAACCAAATCAGTTCAATATTCACGAATATACAAAACCAACAAGGACTCTACCTGTCTGCCATTAATGAATCAGTTGGTACCACCTTTTGAAAGACCCCAAAAAACACCAAAGATTTGATATATATTTATATATATATATATCCTTGTAGAGACTTTTTTATTTGTGAAATTTTTAGATTTGGGGAACTTAAGTTATCTTCATGATCTTTGATTTTCT
This sequence comes from Prunella vulgaris, assembly GCA_026898435.1. Classification (NCBI taxonomy): domain Eukaryota; kingdom Viridiplantae; phylum Streptophyta; class Magnoliopsida; order Lamiales; family Lamiaceae; genus Prunella; species Prunella vulgaris. The sequence goes on along the minus strand of JAPKLY010000068.1, from coordinate 52,378 downwards.
ATTTGTTGAAAAATCTAAGATCTTTGATTTGGTTACTAATTTTATGGCAAATACATATTCAATTCCTTAACAAAAATAATCTTTAGATGCTACATAATTTCTAGGGGGGACTTTATATTTTTTCAAAAATAAAATTTGATAGTATATAAGGTAGTTTTACTTAAGGTATTGCCACATCTGCTGCCACGTAATATCCGGGCATAAAGGAGGCTGCCCGAAAGATTAAATTGCCAATATATTTAAAATTGACAATTGATTTGCAATATTTTAAATTTTTAGATTTGATTGCAATTTAGTGAAAGGTCATGATTTAATTTGCAATTAAGTCTATAATTTTTTATAAATCCATCATAAATGAGCACAAATTGATGCAAATATAACCTTAATCAAATCACTAGTATCAAGTAAATGAATAATAGACTAACAACTAATCCAATTTAATTTTTATAACGTTTTTTGGTTCAATTTTTCATTAACTTGCGTTTATATGAGTATTTTTGGAATTAATGAATTTACGTCATTGTATTGTACTTTTGATGTGTTAGTTGGTATCCAGGATCATAATGACCCTATGGACATATGATACGGAAGAGAAATTTGATTTTCTCGTGTCTCATATGAAGATTATTGATAAAATTTTCGACAGCCACCGTCAAAGTTACAAACTCACACTGGATTCATCACTGCACTTGTCGCCACAATTGCATGTTTCAGTAACCCTTAGTGCTACTGTAATGGTGGCGCTGCAACAATCGGTCCTGGATGCCCCTGTCACCACATCATCCAGCCATCACTAGTTTCAAACCACTACTACGCTGCTACTAGAAGTTCCATGATTTGCACACTCGTCTGCACCAACTAAACGACACAACTCTCTATTGGTTTCAATAGCCTCACACCATCACCTACAACACATGTTAAAGAAGATAATGACTTTGGATCTAATTTCCTACTTTTGCAGCATAGGTCTTCAAATGATAATCATGGGCCTCATTGAATGATTGATGATATTGAGTCGTTTTCTGACATTAATTAGCCGAATATGATGTCCCTTTTCGTATAAAGGGATCCTTCATGTATAAGAAAAAATATTATAGTGCGTCATAAAAGGTACAATATAATAAGAAACACTATAGTGCAAAAGGAAATAATATAATGCAGTCATAAAGGGTGCAGTACAATAAGAAACACTATATTGCAATCTTAAAAAATAATCTATATAATTTTAATATAATATTATAAGAACACTATAGTGCAGTTACAAAGGGTGAAGTATAATAAAATTCACCATAATGCAATCATAATTTTTTTTGCTATGGTTAAATAATACAATCACAATATGTGTAATATTGTAAGAAATTTAATATATAGTCATAGTTTAATTGTGTAATCACAATTAGTGATTAGTGTGAAATTTGCTCGAAATTATTGTACTTTTATTGTTAATTTTGATTTGAGTTTGTGCATTTTCATATTAAAATTGAGTAATTGAGTTTAATTGTAAAAATATTTGTTGTGATGCATTTATATTGAAAATTGAATTGAATTCATGAATTTAATTGCTTAATTTTTTAATTGTGCTTAATTGAAATATTGCTATTCGTTTAATTAAATTGAGGTTAAAAAAAGATTGTTAATTTATTTGGCAAATGTGGCAAGCAGGCCCATTATATTGGTCTCAGGAAATCAGCCCATTTAATTGAATTAAAAACATGATCAATTTGCCAAAATGTGGACATTCAGCAGTACAGGAAACGTGGCAAAATTATCAGGCATATTGAAGGCAATTACCATTCCATGTGTTGACCAAGCACAATGAGAGAGAAATATTTGCAGATGCTTTATAATTGTTGGAAATCAGAAATTCTTGCAAGCCACCGCCACGGGAATCTGCAAAATCAACGCCGAAATTCAAGTCCAATGCACACCTGAAGCTGTCAACCGCCGGAAAGAAGCCATTGCTGCTGCAACAGCCCTGTTCTCGTCACCCCTGTTCCACCATCCCTCTCATCCTTGTCGGAACTCGCAGAGCCGTCGACAGCCAACCCCCTTCGCCGTTTACGCTCAGTCGCTGCACCAAGCCATCGTTGCCGAGCTCTGCTTCGCCAGAAATGCAGGCAGCCACCTCACATGCTTCTCGCCCTCTGTTCCAGCCCCTGAAGCAAGCATCTGCCGGAATTTCATTGCCCCGCCTGGAATTTTGAATGTCCGCCGGAAAAGCTGCAGAAAACAACAGTCCAATGCCAAGCTTTTGCCAGAAATTCACGCCGGAATCCGACACCGTCGCCCCTGTTTGCTCAGCCAACTGCCGTTCTCTCTTGCCGGAATTGTCTATCACCGGAATCCGTGCCCAAGCACCACAGATGTTTGAAAAAGAAAGAAAGAGAAGAAACGTGCCCCAGCTTGAAGAGTTGCTAAAAGGTAAAAGCAATTTTCTTAGTTTTGGTACGACCGTGCCACATGTTAGTCCTGGCCCACGCCATCTTTGTGAACAGCCCATGCCACCTAGTTGATGAGACCGTGCGAATAGGTCCGAAGTAATTCGCACGCCGAATATTCGCATGGTCTAGCCGAAAATTCACACGGTCGACCAGGAAATTCGCATAATCGTGCGAAGGTTAAATTCTGGAAATTCAATTTTGGCAGCCCAATTACAAGGCCCATTTCACTTGTAGATTCTGAGGCCCATTTTCTTGGATAAAAGTATAAAAGGAAGCAGCACATCAGATTGTAGAACATCACACAATTCACGCAGCAGCTTGTTCTCCAAGTTTGTGGGGAGCTCCTCTCCCCACACACACTCTACACACTAGATTAGGATTTTAATTTTTCTTACAATTTTTTAGTTAAATGTTTGTAGTATTTTCATTTCTTGCAAGAATTCAAGTGTTGGAATTCAATTGAGGTGATATTTTTATTTATATTTCATTTGGTTTAAGGTTTATGATTTATTGCTATATTTTTGTTATGGGTTTGATGAGATTCATTATGGTCTAAATTTCTTGTGCTTAGGGTGTTAGATATTATGTGAGAATTGATTAATCTATTGTTTATGTGCTTGATTGTTAGTTTATTTTGTGGTTGAGCTCCTAATTTGTGATTACTTGAGTTTTAATTGATTGTTCTTCGTCGTTTATGCATTTCGATTGAGTGAGCAAAAAGCGAGAGTTGAGTTTGTTCGATTGAGTGTTTAATTGAGTTGAATGATTTGTTAAATGCTATTGTTGAGACCTCTATTACACCGAGAGGAATAGGTCGTTGAGAACACTCACAATTAGGCACTAGGTTGATATAACGAGAATTAATTAATTTGGTGACAATTTATCCTAATTCGGTCACTTGATGAGTTAATTTTCTATGCATGTATACAATAGGTCTTAGATTTAATTATATCTAATGAGGTTTGTGTTGTGATTTTATGGAAATTGGTTGATTGAGTTCTTTGATGATGAGTTTATTGAGTATTAATTAATTGTATCTATTAGATGGTGTATTAGACTTCATTAACAAAAAACGAGAGTTGAGCTAGTGTAGTTGAGTGCATTCATTGAGGGATATGAGAGATTAATTACTTTTGTTAAGTACTTAGATCATCGAGAGAGGCTAGGGACTTTAGAACACTCCAAATCGGGCATTGAGTTAATTGAACGAGAGTTTGTTAATTCGATGATGTTTAGACTTAACCTAAGAAGCCATGAAACAAAAGATCGACATAGATTAAATTAGGTTCAAGGATCACATAATTGAAAACACCCGATGCACTTCAATCCTCACTTCGTCTTAGTTGGTTTTGATTAGATAGTTTATTTAGTTGCTTTGATTTTATTTTTGTTAAACCCAAAACCGAAAACTTTTACCGCTTTCTTAGCTTTAGTAGCATTCCATTTTCTATTGTCTCATTGCACTAGATTGCCTCCCTAGAGTTTGATATTTTTATTACTTGGTCAAGCTTACGTACTACAAAGATCCTATACATTTGTAGGCTTAGCGAATTTGTGTGAAAACGAATTTGCACATCAATTAGCATTATAAGAAATTCAATAGTATAGATGCATATTTAATTAGTACAGTCGATATCTCATCGGAAAAGATGTCAAACAGAAAGTTCAAAAAAATTATGAACATTAATATATATAGTATAGTAGAAAATACAATAATACAATCGTGTCTCACTAAAAAATATGATCGCCGAAAAAAATTTATTAGTTATATGGTTGCCTAAAAATATCATTGTTGTAAAATATCATCGCCGAAAATATCACCGGAAATTATGATCCCCGAAAAATATCGCTGGAATGGTGGAATTTTTGGAATTTTTGGGTGGAGGGAGATGAAGACTGAAACAACTATTTTGAATTTGTTTGTAATGTTATTCTTTCATATTTCTCTCTTTTAAAGTCACAAACTGTCAGCGAAAAAGTTGATGAACTAGACTTTTAAGTAAGAGACATGAACACTGTATAGTCTTACCAAATCACAGAAGCATTTAATGCATTGAGTTTGTAGGATATTAGTCACATTTTTCACTTTAATGTAAGCATGTAACTATTTAAAGTTTGTTCACCTATTTGAATTTTAAATTTTTATATTGCACCCTACGTAATTTATCCTTATTTTTATTTAAATAATGGTAGTCTTATGTCTATCGGTTCAAGACTTTGGACAACATTCGTACAATAAATATTTTTTTAAATGAAATATTTGGCAGTCCTATGTAATCGCTCTAGAGATAAGATTGTTCCCGTTCGAGGATAAATTATTTCAAAGTGAGAGAGAATAATAGAGACAAACTCATGATAGCAATCTTTGATAATTGTATTCGGATATTGAGAGTCAAATATTTTAAAAAATTAGAATAATTTTTTTAGATATTGTTTAATTAGATTATCTCCATAGATATAATTATTTTGTTAGCTATTTAAATTCTACATTGTAAATATTATTATTCAGTTTATTTATGAATTAAAGAAATTATTAGGCTTTATCATTTTCATGTTATTATCGTTCTTAATATGATATTTAAGTTTAAATCAATAAAATTAAAATATTAATCACGTTTGTGATTATCTGAGTATTCTTAGAATCAACGAATATACGTTATTGTATCGTGCTTTTGTTGCATTAGTAAGTAAAACTATTAATTCCATTGAACCACTTGTATAATGTATATCATAATAATACAATTTCCAATTCAAAATATAACATTTATTTCACTTTATTTTCATTTGTTTGAATTACTTTCTATAGGTGCTGTACGAGGTAAGTGATGGTTAAAAGTCTAGAGGGAGAGGTGAATAAACTTTAACATATTTTTATAAAGTCAGCTGCAGATAGGGAAAATCAGATGCAAAGGTAGAAGTCACATATGATATTAATCCTACTGGTTGCTTATCAATTAACTAATTGGACTACTATTAAGTGCAACTGGATGCGAAGTGTGAGCTCGAAACTCGTGTAGTAGAAAATCTTTTTGTGCAAAAACCAAGTTTAAAACAAGTATGAATGTATGGGATCAAATGCACGAGTTAAATAATAGAGAGATTTATAGTGGCTTGAAGACACTGGCATTACGTCCATTCTTCTCAGTTAAAGCTGAGGTAATTCCAATACCATAGTAATCTTAGTTTATACAATCATTCAGTTTAGCCAACTAAATCTATCAAACTAAATTTATCTTCCAGTGAAAGGTTTGATATATGTTTCTAACTAGGTGAGAATCCTTATACATTTTATTAGCTCAAGACTAGATCAGTGTTATTGAAAATTGCTTTAATGCTTTCTTATTTGAGATTTTGTACAAAAATCTGTAACCTTACAATGAGGTTGTGACCTGTATTTATAAAAAGATTTCAAATATATCCGTTGAAAATATACTTAAATATTCTACTATTTTAGGTAAAAATCATACTTGATATATATGCTAGTACCATTTATACTATTTTAGGATAATGTCTTTTACTCTTATATCTATTGTCACTCTTTGCACCTTTTTTATGCCAGCTTCTATACAGGAGCTCTCAGTTCCTTGCTATACAAGACTTAAAATATGTCAAAAAAAGAACAACTTTTATCAATCAATTGTAAAAACCCATAAAATTTTATTTTCTCTTAAGATCTCTTTGTCTTTTGAGTTCTGTAACATTCTATGTATATTCCTTTGATTTTTTATCAACTTTTTAATGTCCAAAAGACACTTCACTGAATACAACTGATTTTAAATTCTTCTAATAATAGACTTCAAGCTACGTAACCATAATTGTAATAATGACTTTTTTAGTCTTCAGTTGTTCTTGATATCTTCATCGCCTAAATTCAACTTGTATAAGTTATGTTTTCCCTCGAACCATACCTAGAAAAGCTAAATTAGACACTATTATTAATGAATTCAGCTGGTATTCCACAAAATTGACCTAACATACACAACTTCTAATTACATATATTTTGACTAAATTATAACATTCCAACACTTTCCAATTAATTAATAATGTTCACTTAATTTACTTTAAAAATCACTAATAATACATAATAATAGCCTTCAAAATCTTATATAAAATACAAACTAACTAAAGAGTATACACATCAAATCAGAAATTACCTACATTTAAAATAAAAAGGAATAGAAATAAAAAATGAAGAACTAAAAGCATTCATCCTTATAGCATTTGATATAGAAAGGAATAAAAACATGAAATAAAGAAGTAATAATATATGTCTTTGTAGCATTTATTAACATTGACAAGAAAAGAAATATCCCATTAAACCTTAAAAACAACAACTAATATATCCAAAGGAGATGAACACTTGCGTTTATTTGAAAAATGCAGAAATTTATTTCAGATATGCTGATCTTGAGAAACAGCAGGTGTAAGCTGTGACAGAAAGAGTTCAAGAAGTGCTCTTTCTCTGGGTTGTGATGCCGGAAATGGATCATTTCCTGTCAAAATTCAACACACAATAGGCTTCAATATTTTTGTAATAACAAAATACCTCTACTAGCTACACATGTCATCTGCAATTGATGTCATCAAGCTCATAAACACAAGAAAACAAACTCGTGATTACATAGGTCAGACAATATTTACTTAAAACGGAACAAATAAATTGATGACGTGATAATAAAACATGGATAATCGAGTGAGTACATACAACTTAAAACGGAACAAATAAACTGATGACACGACAATAAGACATATATAATCGACAAATTCCCCTGTAGGGATTACATACAACAAGGCCGGACAATATTTACTTAAAACGGAACAAATAAATTGATGACTCGACATTAAGACATGGATAATAGAGTGATTACATACAACAAGGTCAGACAATATTTACTTAAAACGGAACAAATAAACTGATGACACGACAATAAGGCATACATAATCGACAAATTTCCTTGTAGAGATTACATACAACAAGGTCGGACAATATTTACTTAAAACGGAACAAATAAAGTGATGACGCGATAATAAGACATAGATAATCGACAAATTCACCTGTAGGGTATAGTTCAGCCCATGGCGAAAGATTGACATCAATAGCCTGTCCAAATTGATCGGTGCGCTGTACATCATCTTCAATGCTCCTGCTCGGACTCAAATGATTATACACATGTTGCACGCTCGGTGTGGCATTAACGAGAGTGAGGGATGATGGAAGGATATTATCGATCCTCTGAGGTTGCTCCCTACACACAAACAAACATCATTAATTTACAGACAAATTCAAAATACAGAAACCTGACAAACTATACATGCCATAATCAATTAAAATAATAAAAATCAATTGTTTTTTTAAACTCCACACCAACATTAACATTTCACAACGTAGTTTAATTATACTAGTGTTAGATTATGTAAAGAAATTCACCATTGAGCTCCATATCATTACCCCTATAAAACAACATACATGTATGTATAAAAGTGAATCTCACGTACGTGCACCATTTTCACGTGAAACTCAAATATACTTTTAAACAAACAAACAATACTTTTAAATAAACCAATTTTACGATAAAACTAAACGACGGTGTAACCTCATAGGAAGAAGACCATTTGAATCCAAGAAATTGAGAATCTGGACTTGAGGATCCCTGGGTGGAAGCCAATCCAATACACTAGTGTCCGGTTTTGTCAAAGCCAAAACATTCATCTGATCTGATGACGGATAATCCATCACCTGAACCATACATACATATATATAAGTAAGAACCAAACTCTAAAAAATTTCGAAATTAAAAATGCAGCAACTTTCTTTAAAATAAATTGATCAGTAAAATTAACCTGTGAAGTTTGTGGAATAGGAGTGTTGTCATGGTCCTGCAGAACTTGCTATTGAAAAGTAGCAAAGAAATTAATTAATTCACTTGACAAGACTCCATAAACGACGTCGTAACAAGATGATAAAAAATGCTTGCCTTTCGAAGCCTAATCTGCTTCAGGTTTTCTTCCACCACCTGTTCTCTGTACTCAGCCTCGCACAGCGTCGTGATTTCACAGGGATCACCTTCGTATATCCTGCAAAAAAAATAAAATAAAAAAAACAAACCATTTTTTTTTATTTCTTTTTAAATTATTACACCATAATTCACATAAATATATAATTAATGCTTCAAATATTGTGCAGATGTAAATACATGAGTAATTATTAATTAACCACCTCAATTTTCTCTCCAGTTCCTCAAGCTGGCACTTGGACTTCACCAATTCTTGCTGCATTTCCTGCAATTTCATCATCTCCAAAATCAATTTCAAGATCGAAATTAAAATCAATTTACAATAAATTAATTTTCAAAAAAAAAAAACACACACCTCAATCTGAGAATCAACCATGATGGCTGGACTGCTACATACATGGAAACAAAAAGCAAAACGTTATGCACGATTCGTGAGATCCGCCACCGAGATCTCTCGTGTCAATCAATGTCTACTGATTATCAGCTTTTTATTTATGAATTATTTAAAAAAAATACAAATTGGCATCAATTTTCACCTGGTAGCTGCTTGATAATTAGTTCGATCTGCTTCAGCTTCAGCTTTCAATTTCCCAAGAGCCCTTTGTAGGTACTGCAACAATTTGCAAAATAATAATTACTAAAATCATATAAATATTAAATTAATTACTAATCCAATTACTAAAAAGGAAGTGTTAATTACCTCCTGATTCTGTAGCCTGGTTGTAGTTGAGTTGCATGGAGTCCCAACACAGAAAAAAAAAATTAAAATGATACTAATGAAGGAAAATCCCACTTGTAAACTTAATTATTAAAAATAAAAAAAAAACATAAAAAATTAATCTTGATTCGATCTGACCTTCCACGTTCATGCTCGGGGAGATTGACGTACCGAGTCATGATCTCTTCGATGCTTCAACAAAATTAAAAAACACACAATTAATTAATTTTAAAGAAATAAAAAACAAAAATAATAATAAAATGAAATTAGTTGATAGTATTAATTAATTAATTAATAAATGAGAGTACCTTCGATGGCCAGAGAAGATGCTGATTCTTCCAGAAGGAGAGAACATGATGAGAGCAACATCAACATCGCAGAGAACAGAAAGTTCATAGGCTTTCTTAATAAGTCCATTTCTTCTCTTGGAGAAAGTGACCTGCCTATTTGTTGTGTTCTCAATCTTCTTGATTTGGAGTTTCACTCTTCCCATTTTTAGCAAATACTAAGTAATAAATATAAAAAGCTGCTCAGATTTCTGATTGATGGAATCAGTCTAAATATAGCCTAGCTATAGATGTAGACAGTAGAGAGAGAAAGAGCCTTATCTATGTTTTATACAAATAAAAAACATATGTAAACAGGGGAATTTTTGATGCATAAAAAATGGAGGCTAGGCTGAAAGGAGAGAGAGAGAGAGAGAAGGGGGATAAGGGCAGAAAAGGGGTGAGGAGAGAGAGAAGAGTAAAGGAGAGGGAGATTAGGCCATGGTTTTTGGCGGTGTCAGGCATTTGCCCAGAAAGGTGACGGGAGAAAGAGAATGAGGAGTTATGGCGGTGTATATCCCTTTATTTGGTCATGGGATGAGATTAGAGATTATTTTGATATTAGTTGGTCATTTTTTTATTTTTTTTTTATCAATTCACGGTGCTATTCTGTTACATATTTAAAAGTTTGGTTAGAATTGATTGGGAATGGGATAAAATTTGAAAAATATGGATAAAAATAATTAGTTAATAGTAAATTAATGTTTGTTTAGAGATTAAAATGTAGGATGAATAAAATTTTATATTCCGTCCCAGAACTATTTTCAGGGCACGCGAATTAAGAAAAGTAAGTATGTGAGTGTAAAATTAAATAATAAAATAAGAAAAAATATTTTTTATTAACTTTTGTGAGTGTAAAAAATTTTCTTTTTAGGTGTGTGAAAGAAGAGTTAGGACGTTTAAATAAAAAAAGTGTGAAAGTAATTTTGGGACGGAGAGAGTATAAAATTAAAATTAGTATTGTAAGATAAAAATATTAATTTGATTGAATTGGGATGGGTAGTGGAATGGAAATGAAAGATGTGTAAATTCAAAATAAAATGAGTAAAAAATATGTCCATCTACATTTGAATGTGTATATCCTTAAACAAACTACACCTTAGTACATAAATATATAAGACAAAAGGCCTTAACAGAAAAGTTGAAAATTATATAAGACAAGAGACAGCTATACTTAAAAGGGTGATTTACAGTTTGAGAGCACTTCTTTTGATTTGAATATGTAAGAAATAATTTTGAAAAAAGAGATTTTTGTTCTCTGTATTTGAATTTACAAACATTCTCACAATTACTCTAGCCCTGCACAAAAATGAATTGGACTGAATCGAATAAATAGTTGTTCAACTTTCTTTTAATTTTTTTTTATTTAGATAATTTGAATCAAACAATCTCCTAATTTATAATTTTAGAACCCTTAAATATTACACAACAATTTAACATTATACATGCAATATTAATTTAAAAATAAAAAATCTGAATGTTTACGAGTTAATATAACAAAATTCACGGATTTTAATCGAGACGGATTGGATTTGGAAATTTTCAAATTTAAGAATTACGCCTTCAATTTGTGTTATCATATAAGCAAATGCATGTTATTATAAGGCTAAATATATGTTACTATAAGACTGAATATTGTAGTTTTACATATATTTATTTGTTTTTGTAGGAACAAATTTTTTAATACAATGTAAAAACAAACTGTGTGTTACTATAAGAAAAAGTAATAATTTTTTCATAAATATTTATTTATTTTATAGAAATAATTATTTTTTCATATAATTACACATATAAAATAGTATAAAGCGTATTACTACATGAAACAATAAACCTAGATTTAAATGAATAATGAATAAATTAGTAAACACATTTATTTTTATAAAAAATAAGTTTTGTTCTTACAGTAACACACATTTGCCCATATTAACACAGTCTGGAAGCAAAATGTGTTTACTGTTAGAGCAAATGTGTGTTACCAATGTGTGTTATTGTATGTATAAATATTTATTTATCATTAGAAAAATATATATTGTCCTTAGGCTCCACTTGGTAGACCATATTAGCTGTTATTATATATTTTTATCTACCCTGGAGATTACTTGGTAGTCATTAATAATATAGCATGGATTCATTTTTTTTCTCACTAACCCGGTAAAAACCATATTCATATTACTACCAAAACACTATTCACATCTTCACAAATAATCTTGTCCTTCCTTACAATTTTTGTATGGTTTGAATAGTAATTTCTGTTTTTATATATCTATATAACAACCTACCAAGTGAAATTACGTTTTCTTTCTTTATATATTATACTCTACCAAGTGAGATTATTTTTTAGGAATAATTTTATGTAACTTTTCTATTACACTCTACCAAATACTAACATAATATGAATTTTAAATACAAAATTTGTAACACCTAATAATGCCTACCAAATGGGATCTTATAGTAACACATGTATGATATTAAAATATGTATTATTGCATTAATAACATATTATCAATATAAATCAACAAAAAGAATGAAAATAAATTATGAAGCACATATTTATTCTTGTAAAAAATACATATTATCCTTATAATTACTTCAAAAGTACAAAAATTAAATTTTAAAGAAATAATAATACACATTTTATCTCACAAAAATATACATATATTAATAATAATAATAAAGTTTGAAATTAATAATTTGACTTACTTAAAATTCACAAATCTATTATTATGATCTGCAAATTTTTAAATTAATATTACATGTGGAATATTGCAACAAGACCTCCTCTAAATATTATGCTACAAAGAATTTTTTTTTTTAAACATACAAAATATGCATAAAAATCTGTTGGAGCTCTTTTAATAACTGAAGTCAAGTTCAAACAAAACTAAATAGAGTATTGAGTGCCTTGATATATACAATCTCAATAGCAGCAGGAGACTTTCATTATTATATAATATCTTATATATATATATACTAAAAATATCATTGGAGGTGGTCGAGGAAGTAACAATTTTTGGCCACGTTATCCTATTAAATGTTGTACTGCTGCTTTTGCAACACTGTAGCTAGAGAAGACACCACATCATTTCCATGGAAATCAGTGTACTCAGGAAAACTTGCCCCATTATTTGCAACAATAGTTTAATTAGGGCACAAGTTTTATTTCAAAGAAATACTCATCACTAACACACACATATACTCCTGGCAGGGGAAAACAAGTTTTTATCCAGCCAAAATACAAATTTAAAAATTTTGTGTATTTTTTATACATACCATAAGAATGTTAAAATAATTTTACAGGTCGTCGTTATAGACTAATACTTTATTAAAATTTAATTTTATATATAATGAATATAATAACATTAAAATTTATCATATTTTAAAGGTAAAATATGAAATGGACTCAGCATGAGTTTTCATAGCCAGAAGTCTCATGAAACAAGAATTATATAAGGATTTTAAAATAAAAAACAATTTCTTAAATAACTTAGAAGTCTTTTTATTAAATAACTTAGAAGTTTTTAGAAACAAAAATTAATACTTTAGAGGACCTTTTACTACATTATGTCATTAGAAAACAATTGATAGTTAATACTACCTCCGTCCCGGAACTACTTTCATAGTAGTCCCGGGCACGTGAAACAAGGAAAAATAAGTATGTGAGTGTAAAGTTAAATAATAAAATAAGAAAAAGTGTGTTTTGTTGATTTTTGTGAGTGAAAAAAGTTTCCTTTTTAGGTGTGTGAAAGAAGAGTTGAGACGTCCAAATAAGGAAAGTGTGAAAGTAGTTTTGGGACGGAGGGAGTATAATATCTAAACCTTAATAGTATATATTGATTATTGAGCTTGTTAGATTCTGAATTGTGTGTAATTTCATTAACAATATTATTTATAAATAAAAAAATTATCTAGAAAATTTGTTGACTAAATCCTATTTTAAAAGGCCCCACAAATAAAAATATGTACATGACAATCAATATATTTAATTTTTTATAATTAAACACATAATATTTAAAAATATAATAATAAAAATATTGAGGCAGGGCATTGCCATGCCCGGCCTCTATGTAAATTTAGGGGTGTTCACAAAACCGAAAAAATTGAAAAACCGAACCGACCGATGAAATTCGGTCCGTTCGGTTCGGTCAAAAAAAAGATCGGTTCGGTTTTCGGTCCAAAATTTTAAAATTTCGGTCTATTCGGTTCGGTCCGGTTCTGAATAATCAAAACCGAATAGACCGAAAAATCGAACGGACCGAATTTTAATTTAAAAATAATATATTAATTATATTATATATATTAATATATTAATTATATTATATATATAATAAAATAATAAAATCTAAGTAACGTATTACCTACGGTACAAATAGTTAGATAACTTAGACTAATTTAAGTTGTAATTCTAAGAATTAAAAATCAATCCACTCAACTCAACCCCAATTTCTATGTTATGGTCAATTTTAAATTGTGGTGAACTTTATTAAATTAATGTTGTGAATTTTATTGAATTTAATTGTATTGTACCTCTTTGATTTGTTGGTATTGAACTAAATATAATTGTATTGTATATGTTTAATTTGTGATGAAACATAATTTTTTTTATTTTTAAACCTTTTGCACCGAATGGACCGAATAGTCCGAGATACTATTCGGTCCGGTTCGGTCCATAACCCACAAAAAACCGGTCTATTCGGTCCGGTCCAAAATTGGACCGAACCTACCGAATAGACCGAATGACTACCCCTATGTAAATCCGTCCCTGCTCCACCGGTTCACAAAACTTAATCTACCTTAGCAATGCACGGTTATTAAAAAAAATGTGTAAAAATGAGTATATTAGTATAAAAAATATTTGATGTGATGTGTAAAAGTGAGTATATGTGTATAAAAAATAAAAATAATGATTGTAATTTTAATATTTTAGATAAGTGGACTATTTATTGTGGACGACCGTTTAAGGCAACGTGGACCATTTATCGTGGACAGAGGGAGTATATATATATATATACATCAATATTTTTTTCTTATCACATTTAAGCGGTTTATAATGATCCAAGTTCATCTATGTATAAGTGAGACCGAGGTGATGGTGCATGTTTAGGAAAAAAAATGTTGTAAGTTAATTTTACAGTGCAAAGCAAAATATATTATATTTATATATTATTGAGAAAACAATATTAGATATATTCTCAAGCTTGAGTTCGAGAATTAATACCCGAAGCTTAAGACAAAGAGGAAGAAGATACCATAGAAAGCGATGAACAAATCAACACAACCGATTTCTTTGGTAAATGTTGGGTGCCCATTAGGATAAATGAGTTTATCAGAATGAATAAATATTTTTATTGATACGAAATATGTTTTTGGAAAAGTTTAAAGAAACATTGTGTAGATCAGTTCGACTTAAAGAGGATAATGTTATGTTTGTTAGGATAATAAATAACTAAATTATTTTTATACATTTTTATACGTTTGAACTTTTAGATGAATGTAATTTTTTTATAATATCAGAGTTTAGGCTCGTTCACGTCTTATGTTCGATTTCTGCTGAAAGTAAATTCTACAGATAATAAATTCTTCACTCATTTCTTTCTTCCAGTATGGAGATGGAAGTCCAATTCTAGGGGGCCTACCAACTGGTATCAGAGTCATGTTCCAAAAAAAAAAAAAAACGACAAGGAAAAATTTCTAGTATTAAAAAAAAAAAAGACTTGATCGATAAGATTTTTGTGGCCTAGGCGGTGTTGATCTAGGTAAAACAAGTCTTTTGCGGTGAGTCTTGGTGAAACCACAATATATATTTGGACTAAGTGAATTGGCCTAGATAGAGAGGCTCGTTTGAGATGAGGATTGTTGGGTGTCAATCAATATATCCTATATCGAATTAACATAGGAGAATCATTTAGTTAACAATGATGAACAAATGTCATAATTGGTATGAGACATGTGTTATTACCCGATTAAATTCGTATGTGGCTTTAACAGGATAACAAAGATCCATATGATTTCTCGAATAATAATACCGAAAGCGAAAAAAACATAAAAAATTACCCAGTCTTATATTGCAAGAGTTGGGACATAAGTGTGCAGTATATTGATTGAATGAAATTTCGAATCCTTACTATGATGGCCTTAAAGCTTTATTTACGAAGAAATCTAAATAAGGTACGTGAATCAATTACTCTCTGCTGGTCAACTGAAACGTTACAAAATTTACTATGGAAAGTCCCCCATAATAAATGGTAGCTTTCATATGTAGCCTTTGATTGAAGCTAATTACGCTACACACTTGGTATGATTAGAGCTGGCAGTTTTCATCCGGCCCGATGAACCGGCCTAGCTAGGGGTGGCAAAATGGGTCCGGCCAGATGGGACGGCCCAGTTGGCCCGTCTTTCAGACCAGGTTGGGCCTAAAAATAAGCGGCCCGAAATGAACCGGGTCTATTTGGCCCGACCCAGTAGGCCCGCCGGGCTGACGGGGGGGGGGGGGGCTTGGCCAGAACTTTTTTTTTTTTTAAAATTATGATGTATGCAAGTACCAAACCAAAAGACCCAAAACAAAAAACTACACAAACCCTAAATTCCTAATTATAATTTCTAACTTTTTTTTAGTTTAGTTCTATTAATATTTGATTTTTAACCAAAATGAATTGAGTTTCAATAAACTAATATTTATTAATTAAAATTTTCCAAAATGAGTTTAGTTCCCCTGTTTGTTTTCAGGTTCTAAACGTGTGTGTGTTTTCATTTTTCAGGTTCATTAATAATATATATAATTAGAATCTTTAACTGGGGACTATTTGATTAGTTTCATTAATTACATATATAATATGATTCTTTGAGTGTGTTTCTTTATGTTTAAATTAATATTAAAAATATTTTGGGATTATATTTTAGTGTCTATCAAAATATCTTTATTATTTTTACATGCTAAAAATATTAAATATAAATAATATTTTTCAAATTTAATTATTAAGTAATGGGTCATTTGGGCCCAGTGGCCCGGTGGCCCGCATAGGGCCAGGTTGGGCCGTTAAAATGAAGGCTAGATTGGTACCGAGTCGGGCCCGATCCGGCCCGGCCGGCCTATTTGCCACCCTTAGGCCCAGCCTACCCGATATTTGGGCTGGCCTGGATTGGACTCAATTTTTATAGGCCTGATTGGAAAATGGCTTGACCCGGCTCAACCCGTGGTTATGACTTGGCCCGGTGTGCTAGCTCGCTTACATTTGTACCTAAAGCTAGCAATTTCGGCCTAATTCGATTGGTCGTGCCGGTCTACCTGATATTTGGACTAGACTAGACTCAATTTTTATAGGTCTAATTGAAAAATGGGCCGGTCTGGTCCGATCCATGAATATGGTTTGGTCCGGTGGGCATGGGCCGGACCGCCCCATTTGCCAGCTCTAGGCATGATTGTTGTGATTGCTCTTGGTGTGAAGACTTAGAGCATACTTGTACTCGTGAGTAATGATCTTACTGGTGCTCATAAGTAATGACCATGCTCGTGCTCGTAAACAATGATCATACTCGTGCTCGTAAGCAATGATCTTGCTTGTGCTCGTAAGCACTGATCTTGATCATGCTTGCAAATATGGGTCTAGCTCGTGCTCGAGCTCCAAGTTTTACAATGTTGAGTTTGAACATTGTCTAATCATTTATGGGCTTGGGCACATACTTAATAATTATTATACCACAACAACATGTTGGAAAAAATCTAAAATAAACTATGTACTTGCTCGGCCTAAAATGTGGAATATCTATAAATCTACAATTCCAAATTGTTTGGCAAAATTGGGCTCAATTTTAATTTCATTTTTATAAATTTTAAAAGTTTTTATGATGACCATATAGCTCAATTGGCTAAACTTCTCTTTTCTTATTTTAGATACAAGCTTCAATTCATTGCACCTATAATATATTTTTAAATTTTTAATATTTTATAAATCAAAATTATTATTTTTTAAATATATTCCTATTTAACATGTATCTATCTACATGTATAAATATATTAATATATATATATATATATCTAATAATAAAATACTTTTACCAAAATATAAATTAATTTTGGGCTTCAAAATTTTACTTTTCAATCTGTAAGAAAAAAAGTTGAAAAATTACTTTACCGTTTGATTCAATGATATTTTATTTGGGTTAGTTTGTAAAATAAAAAAAAATAAAAATTTAAAAGCATCTCTTACTTTTCATTTTTGTGTTAAACATAAAAGCCCTCAATGCTTTTCATTCGAGTACCCATGTATGATTCTTGAAACTATGAACTAATTTGAATAATATTTGATATTTAAAATTTTATTTTGTGCTTTCTTCAATTAATTTTTTTTCCCAATGTTCAAATATATATTCAATATTTCTTTAAGTTCGCGAACTGAGAACTTAAAATTTTGTTGACTTGTTGCAATTTGTGAAAAATGAATTTGATTATTAATTATATTTTAAAATTTTAATTTATCATATAGTAACATTAAAAAAAGAAAGAAAATAATTTGGCTCCGCCTAGGAGGTCTTGACTCCACATATTAATAAATAAATATATAATATATATATATATTCTTTTTCTTAATCAAAATCTTGACTTTCTCAAAACTCATCATCGCTTTATACAAATATTAACATATAACCAACCCATTATATATTAGTAAATAAATATATTTTCTTAAAAAAATAGTGAGATGAAAGATTTTTTTTTTTTTTTGTAAATTTTGAATTACAATATGAATTTTAAAGATAAATACAAAAAAAAAAAGGTTCAACTTTACTTTTTTATTAGGAGAGTCTTGTATGAAATCATATGATGTATGCGAAGGAATTTTACATTACATACTCTAATATCAATATAATTTCATTCCATGAATCATATAGTAATACTATATATGTGGTGAGATTTCATTTGGAGTATACATCATTTACATTTTTTTTCAAATAAATTTCTTTCATTCAACCGGTATTTGCATCATGAAGTGGTCATAATTTTCAAAAAAAAAAATGTAATGAGTGGATTATTGAGTGATTATGTGTAATGTAAGCTCAAATGATAAAAAATAATGATAAATTAAATAAATATATGAATATTGTGATGATAGAATTTATAGATTTTTTTTTATTTTTTGAGTGTGCAAATAATTATGGGATGTAATAAACCATATTTTCGTTGTCATAACGTCCAGTAAATATATCCTAGAGTAAATCTATTGTACCAGATGTACCATACAATTCAATTGTATTTTTGAAAAATCATCTATATTATTATATAATATATAGAGAGAAGTTCATTTAAAATGAGGGAC
Organism: Prunella vulgaris; assembly: GCA_026898435.1. NCBI lineage: Eukaryota > Viridiplantae > Streptophyta > Magnoliopsida > Lamiales > Lamiaceae > Prunella > Prunella vulgaris. Next base: position 33,571 of record JAPKLY010000068.1, on the reverse strand, counting down.
TTTTCATTATAAGTAAAATAATACACTTAAATATAATTACACAATGAACATGATGCATTTATCAATAACCAAATTTGTTATTTATTGCTACAATAACAATGAATCCAATGTAGAAATCATAATTGTCAAACTTTTTACTCTCGATATTATTTTAAAAAATGTAATAAACAAATAAAGAAAAGTTATCATTCTTTCTTGGGCTTTTCTACGGTCAGGAAGGGGTTTCGCCATTCCTGACGTCAGTAAACCAATGAAATGCCGACTGTTGATATGGCGAACTAATACGTCGGTTCCAGAAATAATCCCAAAGATTTGCCAGGTCACCAGAGCCCATCCGAGCTGGAGAAGGTCCAGAGCTCGCCAGTCTGTGGATACACCAGAGCTCGCCCGATACCCTGGGATCTGGTCAAGGCTCGGGAGCTCGCCCGACCTACCGAAGCTCGCTGAGAGCTCGCCCATGAGCTCACTTGTTAGTCGATAGGACCCCGATGGCACGCTCTTTTTCCCTCCGTCCGGTTTATCCACAAGGGTGGTTTACGGCGAGGTTTTTAATGAGGCCCATCTAGTCTAAGGCATAGTAGTAGGACGAGGCGTGATAGGGGAAACAGTGTGAGAGATCGAGATGAGGGTAAGGAACCCTCGTCAACACCGGAAGCCACATAGGCTCGTAAGGTGCCGTCTCACACTCACACACCTATAAATAAGACCTCTCTTGTACTATTCGGGGGACTCTCTCACAATTCTGAAAATCAATACAACTCCTATTACAATATTTCTCTCTCTAAGCTCTCTTCTCCCCCTCCCCAAGAACACGAAATCATAAGATTATTGTTTGGTAGAATTAATTCGTTGTAAAGCCACATAAACAAACATAATCAGTAAATTCTATCAACAATTTAGCGTTAGAAGGAGGGGACGGTTCCTCATCGAACCTGAAAAATTAAAAATCTCAAGAACGAAAAAGTTAGGGTTTGGTTGAAGGTTTGAAGATTTGAAGGTGTTCTTGATAAAAACTCAAGAACACTTGAAGATACACATACACCTTCATCCCTTGAACGAAGAACCCAGATTTCTGGACAAAAACCCGAGTCTTCGGATTACACGAAATCGGTCCAGAACAAGTTTTCAAACGCGCGCGTGCACACGAATAAACTGAATTTCAGATAATTCGTCACACGCGAGGCTAGAAGAAAACTTGCACAGCTCCGCCTAAGCTGGACGACCACCATTCCGGCGACCTCCACCACTCCGGCGACCTCCCCCACTCCGACGCCCTTCAGCAAGTTACCCCCTCCGAAACCCAAAAATGGCTAACACTCGAGCCGCCAAGGGACAGACCTCCGCAGCTGCGGGAAAGTCTAAAGGGGGTGATCAAAACCAGGCCGAGGTGGAGACCTCACGCCAGGTGGTGGAGACATCACAACCCCCTCCCCAGAAGAGCACCGCAGCTCCGCGACCTCCGCGAGTTGCAGTGACCCAGGAAGACTTGGCCCCCGCCCTGAGGGACCTGGTCAGCAATCCTGACGAGCTCCAACGCACCATCGCGACCCTACAGAGGTTGCAGCAGCGACAGCAGGACGAACTCGCCCTGGTACCCCGACGAGTTCCAGATGCCGAAGCCCGAGAGCAGACCAGGCCCACTCAAGGCACCCAGACCAGAGGGGACTACAACATGCTCCCCACCGAACATGAGGCGAGTTAGGCACAAGCCCGCCAGCGTAGGGAGAGGACTGGTAAGGCCAAAATGGTGGAGGAGGGTCCCGCTCCCTACACGGGAATGGAGTCGGCATACACCGGAGCATCTGGCACCCACCAATCACAAAGGAGGGAAGTCCTCCAAGGCCACCTGGGCCCAAGATACGAAGAGAATGAGCGTACGATGGCCCCAGCTGTGTCCCATGGGGACTCCGATCAGCAGCTACGGTGATCAGCCCACGAAAGGCTGAGGAGGCCCGCCACTGACCGACTGAGTCCCCACGGTGGACGCCAATTCTAGCCCGTCACTGAGAGGTCACCCCAGAGCGAGGCACCTCGGGGACGTGCGTCCGCGAGACGCACAACCTTTGAGCACCCTCCGCCGGAGGTGACCCGAGATGACGAGCTGGCCTCACTGAAAAAGGCAGTTGAAATGCTACAAGCACAAGTAGCAGCCAAGTCTGGCGGACCTGACGCCACGGCTCTCCCCACCTATCCATTGGCACCTGCCCTCCTCCGCGCACCGGTCCAGAAGAAAATTCAATTCCCGGTGATGTCCGCATACGAGGGCGAATCGGACCCGAAAGTCCACCTGGCCAAGTACGCGAACTTCATGATTTTGGTCGGCGCCACCGACTCCACCCAGTGCCGGAACTTCCCGCTGACCCTAGGGGATCGGGCTCATCGATGGTTCTCTTCACTCACCCCGGGGTCAATCTGCTCATTTGGCCAACTCTCACGGGAGTTCCTGGCCCACTTCTCTGGGTTCAGATCTTACCTTACCCAGAAACACCGACTCGCCAACATCCACCAAGGCGAGGGCGAAACCGACCAGCAATACCTGGAAAGGTTTGACAAAATTCTGCTGGAAGGCGAGCCGGTAAGCGAGGATACCAAGGTCGTCGCTGCGATGGCCGGACTCAGGAGGGGCACCGACCTCTGGAAGGAAATGCACCTCGCATGTCCCAACACTTATAGCGAATTCCGCCACAAGGCGGGGGTGTTTGTGGCTATGCAGGAGGCACTACTGAAAGAAGTTGGTGCCCACGAGGAAAGGAAGCCCTATGGGAAGAAGTCCGGGGGCACCTACAAAGCTCCCTGGAACTTGAAGGCCTTTGGCGAGGGAGACGAGCTCAAAGAAAAGCTTAATCAGGTCCTCACTGTCTCCGTTGACCACGTCTTCACTGCCGTCAAAGGCAAGGCCATGCTGGTAGAGCCGAGGTGAATCTGCCAGGACCGCACGAAGCTCAATCCCAACAAGTTCTGTGCCTACCATCAGGCCATCGGCTACTTCACCAGCGAGTGCCGAGACCTCCTCAAGCAACTCTGGAAATTTTACGAGGAGGGGAAATTGGCCGAGTTCGTGAAGAAGGCCCCAACTAAGAGACCGAGGTTCGAGAGGAGGGCTACCTCCGACGACGAGGAGGAGGAAGCAGACCAACCTGGTCCCCATCACAGACGGAGGGCACCTCCCCAACCTCAGCAAAACATGGAGCCTATGGTTCTTGAGGAAGAAATCGGAGCTGCAGGAGGTCTCCAGGACGGGGGATCCTCCACATCCAAGAGAAAAAGGAAGGCCGAAATTCGGGCCATAAACCAAGTCCAGGAGGGCAGCTCCGGCCCCAGGACCGTCTCACAGCTTACTGACGAGCTGACGTTCTCCGCGGTGGACTTGGAAGGGGTACTGATGCCCCACAACGACTCGTTGGTGATAACCGCCAACATCATGAACGTCCGAGTTCACAGGCTACTTGTGGACACCGGGTCATTCACCAACATCCTCTTCAAGTCCACCTTGGATGCCTTTGGTGATTTTGAGTCGTACCTGGAACCTAGCAATGCTAGGATAGTGGGGTTCGGAGAAGCTGTAACCGTCCCCCTAGGTAGTGTTAGGTTGAGCGTCCAACTTGTATCGGCTGAGGACCCCGAAAGGAGACTGACTAGGCTCATAGATTTCCTAGTTATCGACCAGCAGTCCTCCTACAACGGGTTCCTTGGCCGCCCTTTTATTAATGAATTCAAAGCGGCGTGTTCGACCTACTACTACTATTTAAAATTCCCAACTCCAAAAGGTGCCGGAACTATAAAAGGTGACCAGAAAAAGGCCCGAGAGTGTTTACTCCAAATCAAAGATGGCCGGGTCAAGAAGTCCGTTACATAAGTCCACATCCTCGAAGAGGACGTACAGATCCCTGCAGACGAGCCAAACATTCTAGACGTCATCTCAGTCGAAACTGAGATGATGGAGGTAGGCGATTTGTCAGAAATCAATCAAGGCATTGGACCTGTGCAAGACACACAACCGACACCAATGGAGGACTTGGGAGAAACCCAAGTGTTGAGACCTGCGCAGGGGTCGGTACCTGCGCAGGGACAGCAGCCTACTCCCATGGAGGTAGCTGATGAGGCCCAAGGTGGGGGACCTGCGGGAGGTCAAGAACCAACACCAATGGACGTTGACCCAACTCCCCAAGTCACCACACCGTCCCAAGCTGACAAACCACCGGAGGTGTTCACAGCTGACGAGCTCGCCCAAGCTGAGAGCCAACCCGATGACCTCGAACCGCGCATAGGCCACAAGCCCGCGCAGATGTCACAAGTGGAGTGGGACGAGTTCATTAGCGACCCGAGGTGGAAAAGTCAGAAGAGAAAAGCAACCCCCATGGAAGAGTTGACGGCACTCCCGGTGGACCCGGAAAAGGACTTAGAACTTTTTATCGGTTCTGAGTTACCTGAACCGTACCGGTCGAGGATGGAGCTCTTCTTGATGGCCAATCTGGACGTGTTTGCCTGGTCTCACGAAGACATGATGGGAATCCCGTTGGAACATGCTTGCCACAGACTTAACATAGATCCGACGAGGAGACCCGTACGCCAAAAGCGGAGGAAGTATGGACCAGACAAGTACGCAGCTCTAACAGTTGAGGTGGAGAAGTTGTTAGACAACAAGCTCATCAAGGAAGCTTTGTGTCCGCAGTGGGTCGCGAACCCCGTCCTGGTGAAGAAACACAATGGGACGTGGAGACTCTGCATTGACTTCACAGACCTGAACAAAGCATGCCCGAAGGACAACTTCCCACTACCTCACATTGACCAGCTGGTGGACAGCACTGCAGGCCATGAGATGATGACATTCATGGATGCTTTTGCGGGCTATCATCAGATAGCTCTACACCCGGATGACCAGGAACACACGACGTTCTACACCAACAAGAACATGTATTGCTGGGAAAGGATGCCGTTCGGACTCATCAACGCCGGAGCTACCTACCAAAGATTGGTGAACAAAATGTTTGACCAACACATTGGCGAATCCATGGAGGTGTACGTGGACGACATAGTTGTCAAGAGTTTGAGAAAGGAGGACCACCTGGACCACCTGAAACAGACCTTCGACATACTGTGCCACTACAACATGAAGTTGAACCCCAAAAAGACCAGCTTCGGCCTACACTCTGGGAGTTCCTGGGGCACCTAGTTAGCCAGCGGGGAATTGAGGTCAACCCAACACAGGTCCAATGCATAATCGAGATGGGAATACCCGATTCTGTCCAAAAAATTCAAAGGCAGACAGGGTGCATGGCAGCCTTGAACAGATTCATCTCCAGGTCCGGCGACCGAAATCATCCATTTTTCGAGGCAATTAAGGCAAACACACGGAGATACAAAGAGGCGGCCAAGGCCAACAAGCTCCACCTCAAAAACCACTTCGTTTGGACAAGTGAATGCCAACGAGCCTTCGAAGATATCAAAGCATACCTGGCAGATACACAGGTTCTGTCGAAGCCAATAAATGGAGAAAAGTTGTATCTGTATCTAGCCGCGTCGGAGGTGGCCATCAGCTCCGTCCTGGTCCGAGAAGAGGCGAAAACACACCTCCCAGTGTACTACGTGAGCCAAGTCTTACATGAAGCTGAGTTTCGGTACACCCCAACAGAGAAGCTGGCTTATGCACTGGTGACGAGTGTTAGAAAATTGAGGCCTTACTTCTTTGACCATCCAGTAGAGGTGCTGACAACGTTCCCACTGCGTCAAATACTACAGCGCCCAGACACTGCCGGACGCCTGCTGAAATGGTCACTGGAGATCAGCCAATACAGTATAACCTATGCACCTCGAACAGTGATCAAGGGACAAGCACTCGCCGACTTCATCGTCGAGCTAACTTTCCCACAAGATCCGACGAGGGGGTGTATGGCTTCGTGGCATCTCTACGTGGACGGATCATCAACTAGCATGGCAGCAGGCGCCGATGTAGTCCTGATCAACCCAGACAGATAAGTCTTCACCTCCGCAATTCGGTTCGACTTTCGAGCAACCAACAATGAGGCGGAGTATGAAGCGTTGATAGCAGGACTTAGGCTATCATTAGCTGTGGGGGCAACCAATCTTCAAGTTTTCAGAGATTCCCAGCTAATAATATCCCAAGTCCGGGGGGAATATGAGGCAAAAGACCAGCAGATGATGACCTACCAAAAGATAGCCGCACATTTGATCTCGATGTTTACACAAGTTTACATCAATCAGATACCGCGGCTAGAGAACACACAAGCAGATGCTCTAGCCCGGCTAGCTACTAGCAACGGTGAAGCCGAATTCACGGAGGTTGTGATCACCACACTAAAAAACCCCTCGACGTCCGACTACAAAGTAAATCAAACCTCGAGCGGGGGGCAGGAGGACAGTGAAGGTGGTGAAGATTGGTGCACTCCAATCCAAAAATACCTAACGGATGGAACAACCCCCGTGGATACCTGAGAAGCTAGCCGGTTAGTAAAGCAAGCTGCCAGATATACACTGCTGGACGGTCAACTCTATAAACGTGGATTCTCTCTACCCCTACTGAAATGCCTAACTAAGAAGCAGGGGTCCGAAGTGTTAGAAGAAATTCACGAGGGAATTTATGGAAGTCACGCTGGGGGGCAAGCATTGGCATATAAGACGATCAGACAGGGCTACTACTGGCCCACTCTTCGCAAGGATGCCATCAGCTTCGCTCGAAGGTGCCGAAAGTGCCAACTTTTCGCACCTAACATCCACTCCCCAGCCAACCAGCTTAAGTCGGTTTTCAGCCCGTGGCCTTTCGCGAAATGGGGTATCGACTTGATCAGCCCATTTCCACCTGGCAGAGGCGGTGTAAAATTCGTTGTCGTAGCAGTAGACTACTACACTAAGTGGGCTGAGGCCGAAGCTCTCACGACCATAACCCAAGAAAGGATGATCGACTTCATTTGGAAAAACCTGATCTGCAGGTTCGGACTCCCGCAGTCGGTCATCACTGATAATGGAAGGCAGTTCGACGGACAGAAGTTGAGGGACTTCTGCAGTTCATGGAACATCAAGAAGCACTACTCAACTCCATATCACCCCCAGTCGAACGGCCAAGTCGAGGCGGTGAACAAGATCCTGAAACACATACTGAAGCTCCGCCTCGAAGAAAAGAAGGGGAGCTGGGCAGACGAACTCCCGGAGGTCCTATGGTCCTATAGAACTTCCTATAGGGCCAGCACCGGGGAGACCCCGTTTGCCCTAGCCTTCGGGACTGAAGCCGTGGTCCCGGTAGAAGTCCAGAACAAGACTTGGAAGGTTGTGGGGTACGATGAAGAGAAGAACGATGAAGCCTTGGCAGTAGAAAAGGATATGATCGAAGAGACCAGAGCTTCATCAGAAATGAAAAACGCCACCTACAAGCGCAGAGCGGAAAAGTATTACAACTCACAGGTCCGAGACCGAAAATTCAAGGTCGGGGACCTGGTGTTAAAGAAGAAATTGATGGCCCCACCAGGTGTATTCGGTTTGAACTGGGAAGGACCATTCCGGGTCACCACAGCCTGGCCAAATGGCACCTACGATCTAGAAGACGCAGAAGGTAAGGCTTCATCATACACCTGGAGCTCGGCACATCTAAAAAAGTTCTACCAATAGACTAGAATCCTGTAATAGACTAGTCGAAGGTTTGCATCAGAAGTGTAGATGGCAACCGATGTAAATTACGTTGCTGTGAAAATCTAGAAAAATTCCCAAGTATTTGGACCTGTGCAGCTCCCCAACCAGGCGAGCTGCACTTGGTCGCCCACTACTCCTGGTAGCTCGCCAAACCTAGCTCGCCCACTTGCTCAAAAATTTGCAATGCGCAAGGACCAAGGTCCCAAACGTTGTAATTAAATAGCTCGAAGGTAAAGGCCAAAGTGCCCAAGGTCGCGAAGGTACCCTTCTTAAAGGGTTGCTAAGCACCTACTGCCACAAGTTAGAAAAATTCACGAAAAAGACAGAAACGTCTAAGGCAAGGTTCATGAAACCCAATGGCCCAACGTGAATCAATCGAAGTGCAGTTCGCCGCCCTAAGTGGTCTAAGACGAACGATTCGCGGCCCTAAGTGGCGTAAGACGAAGAATACGCACTCTCAAAACAGAGGTACAATTCATAGTCGAAGATGACATAAAACGAACGATTCACTTCTCAAAGTAGAATAAGACGAACAATTGCGTACCAGGAAAATAAACAAGAACGAACTATTTTAAGAAATTATAACGTAAAAGCGCAAAAACATAAATGAAAAAAGTTGGACAAAAAATGCTCGACTTATATTCAAAAGGATACTTAAGAGATTTTCAAGCCAAAAATATACTTGAAAAAATCCTAAGTATGAGTAGTGGTGCTGGCCACAAAGGCCGACCAGCTGGCCGTCTTTGAATTACAAAAAGCTCCTTCTGGGCGAGCTGCACGTGCCCGGCGAGCTAAATCTACTTGGACAAAAAGTAAAGACTACAAAAATGGAGCTCCTTCTGGGCGAGCTCCGCAACCCAGCGACCTACTACAACTTGGAAAATGTAAACTAAGCTAAGAAAGCAGTAGTAAAGGGGACCTAAGACTCGGGGTGTGCGATCTCTAGAGTGGGGGCGACCTGGCGGATGGGCATGGCGAGCTCGGCATCAGGAGTGATATTCCCGGAGAGTCCGCTTGTGCCGAGCTCGCTGATGTTTATCATCGCATCCCCGCAGACCTCCTGCATCTGCTCCATCGTCGGCGGGGCCTCACCTCCAACATCCCCCTCTGCACCTTCAGTCTCTTGGGCGAGGTCGGCAGTCAAGACCTGCTTCGTCTGGATAATGTTGAATTTCAGACGAGCAGCGTCGAGATTGATCCCATAGCCCGCGAGGTCCCCAATGTTCAATTCCGTGCCAGGGGGAATCGAGGACTTCTCCAGGCAGTCCTCAAACTCGCTGACGAGGGCTTCCCACTCGCTGTCATTGTTAATCCGCGCCCATTGGAAGGAGCGAATTACCTCAGCAAAGCAGAGCACGAAGCCCTTGTCGGTGGCAACCACCTCGGCGAGCTCAAGTGCCTCGGGCGTTATGGCAGTGTCAGAACGGCCCCTAAGCTCGGCGATCTCTAGAGCCTGAGTGGCAACCTCCTCCCGCAGCTTGCGGCACTCCTCATAATTCCCCCGACTCTGATCCCGGAGGAGCCCTACCTCAACCCGGGTCAAGGCGAGCTCCTCTTCCCAAGCAGCAAGTGTCCGGCGAGCTGCTTCCAATTCGGCCTGTTGTTGGCGGAGGTCGGCCTGGAGTTTTTCCGCCTTTTTAATTGCATGCCGCTCCGCCTCCAGCGAGGCCTTCACTTTGGACTCCGCCCTCGCGAGCTCCTCAAGCGCCTTCTTCCGCTCGTCGCCCACTTTAGTGAGCGCTTTATTTGTATCATGGCGAGCTCTATCAGAGGCGGCGATATCATCGCTGACGAGCTGAGCCGCCGCCATCGCTGCGCAGGCGTAGTGCATCGCCAGCCTTGCCCTGTCAGCAGGCTTCTTCCTCTCGATCATCCCGAGCTCCGAGGCGGAGAGATATTTGGGGGCCTCGGTAAAACCCGGCGAGCTGCCCCATCAGGAAGGTCCCTCGACGAATTCAGGGCCCGACACTGCTCGACGACATGGAGAGGCTCAGGTCGCTGCGGGAACTCGGCGGGAGTATACCTGCACATACTCAGATCAGTTAGCAAAAACCATGGAAATTGCAAAGGCTCCCAACTCAAAAGAGGTCGCCCACTTACCCAAACCTATCGGGGTTGAGCCCGAGCAGGGTATCGTCCCGAATAGGGACCCCGTAGGGAGGCGGCGAGGGCGCACTCTGAGGAGTTGGAGGCGCTGGAGAAGGTCGAACAACAAGAGCTCGCCCGGACCCCGTTTGGCTTGATCTAGAGCCGCCCTCAGCCCTGGCTCGCTTGGCGAGGCGAGTTTCCTCTTCACTCACTCGCGAGCCATCTCCCCGGTGGAGAGCTCGCTTCGTCTGATGGGGCGGAGGTGGTTGAGTACCCCGTTCAGGGTTTGAGCCTCGGCCCGCCCCCTTTTTGGCTCCGGCGACCTTCTCCTTTGTTGGGGGAGGTGCCGAGGTCTTCTGAGAGCCAGAGCCCCCAGCCTTCTCAGCGGCTTTGGCGAGCTCTAGTTTCTTGGTAGCGTCCAAGACCGCCCCCGAAGGGATGCCTTCCCTCCCCGGACGAGGCTTACCCATCTTCAGCTGCCGAGCTAGGAAGTGATAAGCTTCAGGAACCTCAACGGGCGGGAGCTCGGCAATAGGACCTGCACCTGTATAACAAATAACCAAGTCAGTTCGGCGACCTTGACGTACAAGACAGCGAGCTCTGGAAACTCAATAATGAAAAGGTGCAAAACCTCGAGCGGCGAGGTGGTGTGGCGAGGTGATGAGACTGGCGAGCCGGTGGCAGTGGTGTTGACACAGATGTTCGATCTCACGGTCCTTTTTCTCCCGCAAGCAACACACCGTCCGCACAAACTCGAAACCTATATAAACTTCCGGCCTCCCGCGGCTCAACTTGTGGCGCTTCAAACCTACAAAAAGATAGATTAGATCAGTAATCTAATCCGACGCACACACACTAAGGTACGCCACCTACAGCTCGCCTCCCCGTAGGTCTCGGGGGTAGGAATGCGCCCTCCGCGGCCATTGGAAGCTCGCCAATCCCCCCCGATGAAGAAGAACTGCTCTTTCCAATCCCGGATTTTGTTGGGGAGGTCGCCTAAAAATTTGCCCCCCGGGCGAGCTTGGAAAGAGTAATATCCCTTCCCCTCCCTCACTTGCCTGATCACAATGAAGAGCTCGTTAATCTCCGCCGTGCTCAGCCGGTTTTCATAACCCTCGAGGTCGAAGACAGTCAGGGCGGCCAACAAATTGCTCCATGCATTCGGAGTAAGTTGGGTAATGGCGAGGCCCGTGTCCGCCAAAAACTGCCTGATTATAGGGTGGAGGGGAAGGGTGAGCCCTGCCTTCAAGGTGTGGTAATTCATGGCTGTGAGCCCGGCAGGGGGGAGGTAGGCTCGCTCTTTCTCCTCGGCAGGATACATAAAAATGTCCAGCGAGATGCGGAACTGCCTCCGAATATCCGGAAGGGCGAACTCGCTCATGATGCTCTCCACCCCGTTGGCCTTAAGATCAGACTTGCCAGCGGCTTTTCGAATCGGAGCTCGCCGGGGTAGGGGGAAGCTTGCCCCGTGAGTTCTCACATACTCGCCCCAGTCGAACTCATTTACGACCTCGGTGGAGACTTGATATTCAGGGAGCTTGGGGAAGGGAAAGTCGATGAAACGGAGGTATTCATAAGTGACCTCCGTCCCCGTATCCTCATCGACCTCTTCGTCGACCTCACGGGCCAGCTCGCCAGCCCCAACCTCGGCGACCTCCTCCTGGGCCTCTTCAGCGGGAGTTGCTGCTCCCCCGCGAGCTCGCTCTGAGTAATCCCAGAGTTCGCGGAGGGGTGATTCCTCACCAGAACTAGTGGCTTGCTCACTGGAGTCAGAGCGAACTGACCCCAAGAGCTCGCTACTGTCTGGAGAGGTTTCAGAGCTCGCCCCAGAGCTCGAAGAGAGGACCACAGGTATTACTCGGGGGTTTGGAAGGTCATCGGTCATTTGTCCTTTGCCCAGATCACGATGCGGAGGGGGGGATATGGCTCGAGGAGTTCTCAGACATAATGTAGGCGTTCAAAAACAAAGAACAAGGAAAGAGAGAGAGGAAAAATCTGGATCTCTACCTTGGCAGACACGTCTAGAGCAGAGGATTGATCGCCAGAAATGCGCTCTGAGAAATGAAGGAAGCAAAGTGAGGAAATTCTTCATTTTCGCCTATTTATAGGCGCGGGGCACAAGCTCGAAATTCCCGAAAGATCAGGGGCCTTTTTGCAAGGAATTTGAAAAGTTATCATTATTATGGGCGGGAATCGAGACATCAAGAGACTTGCGTGACGCTTGGGATCCCGCATCGTGTCGACCGAGGCGACCTCCGAGGCGCAGCTCGCCTACTAGCTCGGCGCCCCCGAAAATAGTTCGCCAGACCTCAAGTTCTCCAGCTCGCCCACACATTGGACAAAGTCATGATGCGCGCGAGCTGGGGGGCAAATGTTGATATGGCGAACTAATACGTCGGTTCCAGAAATAATCCCCAAGGTTTGCCAGGTCACCAGAGCCCATCCGAGCTGGAGAAGGTCCAGAGCTCGCCAGTCTGTGGATACACCAGAGCTCGCCCGATACCCTGGGATCTGGTCAAGGCTCGGGAGCTCGCCCGACCTACCGAAGCTCGCTGAGAGCTCGCCCATGAGCTCACTTGTTAGTCGATAGGACCCCGATGGTGCGCTCTTTTTCCCTCCGTCCGGTTTATCCACAAGGGTGGTTTACGGCGAGGTTTTTAATGAGGCCCATCTAGTCTAAGGCATAGTAGTAGGACAAGGCGTGATAGGGGAAACAATGTGAGAGATCGAGACGAGGGTAAGGAACCCTCGTCAACACCGGAAGCCACATAGGCTCGTAAGGTGCCGTCTCACACTCACACACCTATAAATAAGACCTCTCTTGTACTATTCGGGGGACTCTCTCACAATTCTGAAAATCAATACAACTCCTATTACAATATTTCTCTCTCTAAGCTCTCTTCTCTCCCTCCCCAAGAACACGAAATCATAAGATTATTGTTTGGTAGAATTAATTCATTGTAAAGCCACATAAACAAACATAATCAGTAAATTCTATCAACACCGACAAATAATATTACATCGCCCTGGGCGATATAGTTTCGCCCAAGACAAAAAAATAATTATAATAAATAAAATATAGAAAATTACTAAAATACCCTTTTGTAATTTAAAAAATGTCTACTCTTAATTTTAAAAATTATAAAAATGTTTTTAAACATATTTTATATCAAAAAACAATTATTTATTTTCCTAACATTCATAAAAAAATTCAATTTTGATGAACCCTAATTCCCAAATTTCAATCACTTAAAAGATTCAGGTTCGATCACTTGATTCCAAGAATTGGATTTCTGAAAGCCTCATCGGATGAGGCGTCGTACATCAGCGTGGAGGAGGCGAAGAACGAGTGCTGCGTGGTGGTGACCAATGAGAAAGATGATAGGGACAATTTCATTTTTGCCAGTTTTGACATGGGCATTTTCTTTTTTGCCCAGTCTCTGCCCAAAATGATGTTAAAATGTCTATCATACCCTTGCTATTTTTATTTTTTAAAATAACTCAATCTAAAAAAAAAAAATTTGCAACCAGAAGCCATCACCCATTTTCGCCCATTCGAAGCTTCATCAGTGCTGAATTACCATACCCACCTCTCCCCTATTCTGCAACAAATCGATGCCATGGCTGAAATCAAAGAAGTTTGGATGAATGCCTTTACTACGACCGGAAAGCTTAATCACCAAAAAATTACGACCATCGACGCCTGAAATTGAAGCCAATTACCCCAACTGTCAGAAAACATTGACACCCCCAATTACCCAAATTGTGACGTTGTAACAAACGAGAGAGAGAAAGAGGGGAAGATTGACTCCCTCAATTGCTGATATGTTATTATTTTTATAAGTGTTTCAATAATATTGAAAAAATAAGTAAAAAATACAAAATAAATAAAAAAATTAATTATTTGGCACCCACGTGACCACGTCAGCAAGAGTGCCGGAAAATTTCAAATTCAACCACAACATGCGTTGTGCATGACAAAAAATAACATTATATGTATTTTTTTAGTAAAAATGGGACCAAAATTGGACAAACACCAAGAGTTATGAGACCAAAATTGAAAAGTTAAATTTTTTAGGATCAAAATCGGACACTCAATAAGTTATGGGACAAAAAAACTTTTTATCTCAACAGATGAGAGTGTGTGTTTGGAAACAAGACATTTGTAATTCTATTCAAAATTTAAGAAACCAAAAAACAAAACTGAATTAAAAAAAAACGCTGGAAAAGTAAAGCTACATCGATTTATCTTCAGAGACAGAAGAAAAAAAAAACGCCGCCGCTTTGTCATCGGTTCTACGCCTCCAGTCCTTCGTGCACTCTATTGCTTCTCCGATTCTTCGCCGGAAATCAGATCAGGCATCACTCGGTGGTGGAATTGGAACGACGGCGAAACTCTGCAATATTGCGAGATCGACGACGCCGCAGCCGCCCGAATCGAAGGCCAGCCGTACAACCTACCAACAAGGCCGCCCAGATCCGTCGCTCGGCCTTCATGCCCAGATCCCTGTCTCTCGCCGCTGGGCCCCCTCACCTTGAGGAGTCGTCATTAATTCCGGCAAGATCTGGCGATGAAATTGTTGTGGCCGCCTGCGTTTTTGGGCGAAGCCCATCGCCAAAGGGACTCATTGATCTCTTTCTTCTGAATATTCTTCACGGAAGCAGTCGACGGCGGCGGCGGAGTGGTGGTGGATGACATTTTGACGCCGAGTTTCTGCGTTTTTTTTTCTTTTTTTAATTCAGTCTTTTTATTAATTAATGGATTTTGTTTTTCATTCTAGATAAAATTAAATGAAGGGTAGTATGGTCTTTTTATCTTTAAATTGGGCAAAAATGAAACTTTTTTAATGTGCATTTGGGGATTAGGATTTCTCTAATGTAAGAATTAATTTTGAAAACATAAATTTTAATTTAATTAAAATATATAAGATATTATAATATTTTAATTAAAAGAATAACTTGGTAATTTTAATTTTATTTAATAATATTAATTAATTTTTTTAACAGTGCGATCGCCTTATGCATAGTGCAATCGCTTTAGTGCAATCTCTTCAAAATAATATTGTACGTTGGATCATGAATCCAACAGTATTTAGAGAATTTACTGACGTTAGGAAGGGCGAAGCCTGACCATAGAAAGACACTTCTTTCTTTTGAATGCACATATTAAGAAAGTGAAGAAACGAATAAAAAATTAAGACATAATTTTTAAGCTTTTTATGAATAAAATAAAAAAAATAAGTTGTGTGAATTTTCATGTACTGAGAACTAATGACATTTTGTATAAAATAAAAAACATTATAAAATATAAATTAGAGAAAGGTTTATATTTTAAAAGTGTAAAATTTATTGTGTAAGGGAAGGAAACAAAAATGTAAAACTAATTGTTAAAAATATAAAATATTAGTAATTCATGATACAGAAAAGGAGAAAACGCAAAATGTCAAATTTTATAAGAATAAAATATTTTATATTCATTTTGATTACTTTTTAAAAAAAAAAATATTTTTTTGCACGTGGTCCACACAAACCCAAAATTCTACCTTTTAAATTTTAAGAAATTTTTTATTTTTAAGAAAGATATTTTATAATAAATAATATATAATATATAAATAAATATGCCAATAATTTTATAAATATGTATATAAATTAATATTTTTTAAATAAAATATAAATAATAATAGAACCTATAAATAAAAAAATATGCAAATAGTATAATGTAGAAGTGGTGGTAGCATATTTTATGAAAAAATTAAAGAAAATATAATAGTCATGTCATCACTGAAATTTGGACATTTTGTGTGAATGAGTAATAATAGTAGGTTGAAAGGAAATATCTTTGGGAGGTTTAAAAAGAAGAAAGGAAAAGTTGTTAGAGTGGGTGGCGGAAAAGATCCCAGTTTTGTAACTGATAAAGTTAGTGAAAGTCGAGGCTTTATTTTAAGTTTTCTTTATTTCTTTCAAAATTGAAACTCCGCTGATGCTCCCACGATTCTCTTACACTGACACGATTCTCCTACACATGTCACTCCCTCATTTCCTCCGTTGCCCACTGGTTTTTCCACTATCCGGAGGTTTTCTTATCAAATTATAAAAACAAAACCACTTATTTCTACACACAAAAATTTGGGCAAATTTATTTATTTAGGGAGGTATTGAAAATAACTTATCAAAATAGGGTGAAAGATGAAATGTTTATGGAAATGAAACCGATCAGTACTGCAGGTGCCGACTCGTGATGTGGCATCAACATCATATATATATACCCTGTTTTTTATACAACCAACTATAGAAAAAATAACAAACACTACTATCACTTTTGAAACAAGAATCTAACTTAGAGAAAAGAAAATGTGATAAACCCTTAAGAAAGATGAGGTTTTTGTATAGATACTTTCATAGGAGAAGAAATTATGTATGATAAATATTATAAATTAAATATTACCTATTTCTCATATGATTAAATTTAATTACAGGCCACACTATATTAAAACCATATATATGATGTATACAGGAAATATATATATATATATATGTGTGTGTGTGTGTGTGTGTGTGTACGTACCTGAGAAACAAGATTATTCAAATTGTTGACGTAGTAATGGAAAATATAAAATATAAAATGGAAGGAAAGCTTTTAAATCTATACTCTCTCATATTTTCAAATACTAATTATATATAAAAAATTAATATTTTGACGTAATTATATATATATATATATATATATTCAAATTAATATTTTGAATAATTATATATATTCAAATTATATATAAAAAAATTAAATTAATATTTTGACGTAATTATATATATATATATATATATATTCAAATTATTTGAGTTTTTCAAATATTAGTTATGTATATAAAAAAATTTAAATTTTTAAATAAATTTATATATATTCAAATTATTTGATCTTTTCAAATATTAAATATAAAAATAAAAAAAATTCAACTTTATGTACGTAAATATGAAAATATATTAATATCCAGGGAAAATACACTTTTTTATCCTTTAAGCTTGGTTGACTTTGATTTTCGTCCTCTTATCTTTTGAATTTAGTCCTATAACTTTCAAAAAATTAACTTTTTTGTCCTGCGACATGCTATTATAGGTCATTTAACAAGTTATATGATGACATGTCGGTTTTATCTTATTATACTATGATAAAGTCATATTTGGAAGTCTCTAATAGGTGGACACTAGTATTTGACTATTTAAATTAAAAATTCATTAAAATTGAACATAAAATTAAAAATTTTTTATTTACAGTAATAGTTTTCAATATTACGGAAATTCAAATTGATTCTCTTATTCAAAAATTTAATTTTAAATAGCACCCACAAAAAAATCTAAAAAATTTAAAATTAAAATTCTATTATAAATTTAAAATATCATAATTTATATATATTAATTAAAGAAATTTGTATAAAAATTTCAAAATAATTATATCTAATTTTAAAAATAAATATTGAGTGGAATATTGAGTGATTATGTGTAATGTAAGCTCAAATAACAAAAAAATAATATTAAATTTGGTAAATATATGAATATTGTGAGGATATAATTTATATTTTTTTTATTTTTTGAGTGTACAAATAATTATGGGATGTAATACACCATATTTTCGTTGTCATCACGTCCAGTAAATATATCCTAGAGTAAGTCTATTGTACCAGATGTACCATACAATTCAATTGTACTTTCGAAAAGTCATCCATATTATTATATATAGAGAGAAGTTGATTTAAAGTGAGGGACTTTTCATTATAAATAAAATAATACACTTAAATATAATTACACAATACACATGATGCATATCAATAACAAAATTTGTTATTTATTGGTACAATAACAATGAATCCAATGTAAAAATCATAATTATCAAACTTTTTACTGTCGATATTATATAAAAAATGGAATAAACAAATAAAGAAAATTTATCATTCTTTCAGCTTTTGAATGCACATATTAAGAAAGTGAAGAAACAAATAAAAAATTAAAACATAATTTTTAAGGTTTTTATGCATAAAATAAAAAAATAAATTGTGTGAATTTTTATGTACTCAGAACTAATGACAATTTGTATAAAATTAAAAATATTAATTATAAAATATAATTTAGAGAAAGGTCTATATTTTAAAAGTGTAAAATTTATTGTGTAAGGGATGGAAACAAAAATGTAAAACTAATTGCTAAAAATATAAAATATTAGTAATTCATGATACAGAAAACGAGAAAACGCAAAATGTCTATTTTTATAAGAATAAAATATTTTATATTCATTTTTATTACTCTTTTTTTATAAAATATTTTTTTGCACGTGGTCCACACAAATCCAAAATTCAACCTTTTAAATTTTAAGAAATTTTGTATTTTTAAGAAAGATACTTTATAATAAATAATAATATATAAATAAATATGCGAATAATTTTATAAAAGTGTATATAAATTAATATTTTTCTAATAAAATATAAATTATAATAGAACCTATAAATAAAAAAATATGCAAATAGTATAATGCAGGAGTGGAAGTAGAATATTTTATGAAAATATTAAAGAAAATATAATAGTCATGTCATCATTAAAATTTGGGTATTTAATTGTGAGAAAGAGTAATAATCATAGTTTGAAAAGAAATATCTTTTGGAGGTTTAAAAAGCAGAAAGAAAAAAGCTGATAGAGTGGGTGGCAGAAATGATCTCAGCTTCTTAAGTGACAAAGTTAGCGAGAGTGAGACTTTGTTTTGCATAAATTTTCATCGTTTCTTTCAAAATTGAAACTGCGCTGATGTTCTTACGATTCCCCTACACGTGTCACTCCCTCACCATTCCCCTACACGTATCACTCCCTCATTTCCTCCGCCGCCCATTGATTTTTTCACTATCCGAGGTTTTCTTACCAATAAAAATACAAAACTATTTATTTCTATGTAAATAGATATAAAAATATATATATAAATATATATATGTATATATATCTACCCTGGTTTTTATAGAAAATATAAAATGGAAGGAAAGCTTTTAAATTTATACTCTCTCTCATTTTCAAATACTAATTATATATAAAAAAATAAATTTTTTTGACGTAATTATATATATATATATATATATTCAAATTATTAGACTTCTTCAAATATTAGTTATGCATATAAAAAAATTAAATTTTTTTATATAAATTTATATATATTCAAATTAATTGATTTTTTAAATATTAACTATAAAAATAAAATAAATCAACTTTATTTACGTAAATATGAAAATATATTAATATCCACAATCACAATCATAACCACATTTGACCAACTCCCACATACCCATTAAAATAAACTTTATTAACTTATAACTTCCACATCCCACTAAAATAATTTTTATTAACTTCTAAATTTAATTAATTAAATGCTGAATAAATAATATTTTTAGACTGAATTTTTAAAATTAAATTCTTAGATCTCAACTTCCCATGATCTCTTTACAATTGTAAGTTGTAATACAAACCACTACTACATGCAAATAACATATTAGCCCCTTGCACTTCAGGTAATGTCTCGAATAAAACATGCCCATCATATTCAGTGTACAAAAAACACAATTTGTTAGCCTACGTCACCGATGGACTGACTCTATTTAATAAAGACCTTTCATTTCTCCCTATTTTGAAAATATACTTTGAAAATATCTTTATATATATAACTTCGCCCAAAAACTTGCTTTAAATGTCTTTAATATAATTTGGTAATACATATAAATGAATTAAATCTTAAAATCATACAAGGATTTTGTTCTGTTATCCCTTGTTTTAAATTATAATTAATCTCATTTTTTATTAAAAGTATTTACGCTCTCTAATTGAAATTGTCTGTACACTAAGTGGTGTGCATAAATTAAAATAATATTTTTAAAAATAAAAAAATAGTGACATTAGAGTTGGCAAATCAAGCCGTTCAGCCCAACACGTAGAACCGCTCAAATTTGTTCACTCAAAAACTAATCTTTTTACGGTAATTTTCTTTTGTTTATAGAAGTTTTTCTTTGTTTTTGGCGGACGATCATTTTTTAAGTTGATCGTTCGATTATCTTTCAATAGATACAATTGTGATCAAAATTATTTTTTTATCAAGAGTATCAAAAGTTGAGTTAATAAAATCTATATCAATTATAACATAATTTTATTGAACCAAATTTTTAAACTTCTGATGAGATTTTTTATACTTCCAGTCAAATATTTGATACATTAAAAATGATTTATGATAAATTTATCGTGAATTATTTTAATACAAAACTTTACCTTGTATTAAATGCTCATATTTAGATATTTAATATCCAAAATTTTGGCAATTAAATCCCGAGTAGGATAAAATCCTATATATCTGCTAGTCTTAATTGTACACTATAAATAGCGCCTTTAATTGCTACAATAAAGGATCACAACCTTCAAGTCCAAACTCAACATAAATAGACTTGACAACTTTAGGTGTTCTTCATAGTTATCGCTCATTGATTCAGAAGAAAATTGCATAAAGTAACTAAGCATTTATTGCCCATTTTTATAGTAAACTCATATTTTTAATACTCAATTTTGACAAATTGCACATGATAGAGAGAAATGTCGTATTTTGCTATGTTTTTGTAGGAATTAATGCGAAAATTGAGAAATAAAGACGTGTCATTTAATTGATGAAGTTAATTGAAGAAATAAGCTGAGTGAATGAAAATCGAGAAGAAAACAAGCTCACTCATTTATTTAAAGATAATTCAAGCCCAATTATGGGTCCATATCTGCAAGAAATAAGAAAGTCGGCCCATTAATTAAGAAATCCAAAATAAGAACCGTAGTAAGCACATTTTATGAGTGTGGAGAATGGATTGCACCTCTGTGAGAGATAGAAGATCAAATGTCAAAGAAATCGTCATCACTAACACACACACACACACATATATATATATACATTAATTTTTTTCTTATTCCATTTAAGCGGTTTCTAATGATCAAGTTCTTATATATATACGTGACCCCGAGGTGATGGTGCATGTTTAGGAAAAAAAAGTTGTAAGTAAATTTTACAGTGCAAAGTAAAATATATTATATTTATATATTATTGAGAAAATATTATTAGATATATTCTCAAGCTTGAGTTTGAGAATTAATACCCGAAACTTAAGACAAAGAGAAAGAAGAATACCATAGAAAGCGATGGATAAATCAAAACAGCTGATTGCTTTGGTAAATGTTGGGTGTCAATTAGGATAATTGAGTTTATAAGAATGAATAGATATTTTTATTGATATGAATTTTTTTATTTTTTTTGGAAAAGTTTAATTAAACAAACAGTTGTGTCGGTTCGACTTAAAGAGGAGAATGTTATGTTTGTTAGGATAATAAATTAATTAATTATAGTTATACAAATAAGTTTGAACTTTTAGATGAAATGTAAATTTTATACTATATCAAAATTTAGGCTCGTTCATGTCTTATGTTTACTTCATGCTGAAAGAAAATTCTACAGATAATAAATTCTTCACTCATTTCTTTCTTCCAGTGGGGGAGATTGAAGTCCAATTCTAGGGGGCCTACCAAATTGTATCAGAGTCATGATCCAAAAAAAAAAACGACAATGAAAATTTTCTAGTATTACAAAACAAAAAAAGACTTGATCGATAAGATTTTTGTGGCTTAGGCGGTGTTGATATAGATAAAACTGGACTTTTGCGATGAGTCTTGGTGAAACCACAATATATATTTGGACTAAGTGAATTGGCCTAGATATAGAGGCTCGTTTGAGAGGAGGATTGTTGGGTGCCAATCAATGTATCCTACATCGAATTAACTTAGGAGAATCATTTACTTAACAATGATGAACAAATGTCATAATTGGTATGAGACATGTTTTATTACCTGATTAAATTCGTATGTGGCTTTAACAGGTTAAAAAAGATCCATATGATTTCTTGAATAATAATATCGAAAGCAGAAAAAACTCAAAAAATTACTCAGTCTTATATTGCAAAAGTTGGGACATAAGTGTGCAGTATATTGATTGAATGAACTTTTGAATCCTTACTGTGATGGCCTTAAAGCTTTATTTATGAAGAAATTTAAATAAGGTATGTGAATTAATTACTCTCTGCTGGTCAACTGAAACGTTACCGTTGATAGAATTTACTAATGGTGTTCGTTTATGTGGCTATTATGGTGTATTAATTCTACCAAACAATAATCTTAGGATTTGTGTTCTTAGTGTTCTTGAGAGGGTGATATAGAGAGAGAAAGTGGAGAGTTTAGAGAGGGAAAGTAAATGTTGTATTATGATTGGAATCCTTCTATAATAGTACAAAAGAGGTCTTATAGGTGTGCGAATGTGAGGTGGCACCTTACGAGCCTATTTGGCTTCCGGTCTTGACGAAGGTCCGTAACACTCGTCTTAATCCCTCACAATGCTCCCTTTACAATGCCTCATTCTACTACATATACATGTTCTATTTGTGCACTCGCTAACCGGGCCCTTAAGCTGGGCGAGCTACCTTGCGAGCTCCTCTGCCTTGTGTGATTTTTCAGAAGGTGATGTAGTGGAGGACCTCGACGTGGTCCCCTTGAGGGCGAGCTCCCTCTTGAGAGGGGTAGCTCGCCCGTGGCTTTCTCTCCTCCTGATGCCCCAGCTCTTCGGCCTTGGCCTACTGGGAGCTTGGGCGAGGCCCTTGCCTACCTCGCCGAGTTCCCTTGTGTTGGCCCTGGTCGGGGCTGGTGGCTTGGCTCTTACGGAGGTGGGCGACCCTCTTAGTCTTGGGATAATTTCGTGCTTATCCCCAGGTAGTTCACCTTTTCAACATTTGCCCCCCAGCTCGCACACATCATGATTCATCTAATGTGTGGGCGAACTGATTTGTCTCCACGGACGAGGACTCGATCCTGGGCGAACTACATTTGGGTAGATGCCGAGCTAGTGGGCGAGCTCCGTCGTGGCGGTTACTCGGTCGACGTGGTGCGGGAATCAAGGCATCGTGCACGACTTTTTAGGCGTAGTTTCCCGCGCCCATTATGTCAATCTTTCAAATTTCTTGCAAAATGATCCCTGCACTCCTCGAATATTAGACCTCGCCCCGACGTCTATAAATAGGTGGAGGTGAGTTCATTCTTCACTTTTCCACTTCCGAATTTTCAGAGCACTTTTCGGCGAACGACACCTTCGCTTCCGATGAGATTTCTGGCGTTCTCCCAGGAAGAAAACCCAGTTCCTTCTCTTCTTTCATTTCTTTCTTTCAGTTTCTCTGAGTTTTTCAGAAGTTTCGAACGCTTCCGGCAACTCTTTTGATTTTTCGACCATTCCCGTACCATAACTCCAGCAGCAATTTCGAACAACTTGAGAACTTCCCTAGCTCCGCCCGAATTATGTCGACACAAACGTCAAGTAAGACCCTTTCGAACCGGAATCCCGAGAAATAGCCAATGGCCGAGAATGAGCCTATTCCCCTGATTTCTCCTATAATAATCAGCTCCAGTTTCGAGGTGGCCTCGGTAGCTCGCCCGGACTCCGGCGAGCTCCTTGGCGAGGTCCGCTCTGACTCGGAGGAGGGGGCCTCCAGTGCCGTCTATCGCGAGGTATGAGAGGAAGGCTAGGACGTCGCCCATGAGGAAAGGGTTGCCAGCTGCAACAAAGGGCCCGTCGAGGCTGGCGAGGAGGTCGCCGACGTAGACGAGGAAGAGGGCGACCTGGAGGAAGTTACAGTGGAGTGGTTTCGTTCCATCGGTTTCCTGGAGCCTCAGCTGATTGAGCACCAGGTTCCCGCCGAGGTTGTTCACCCCTTTGACTGGGATGAATACGTCGCCGAATATGGGGCGAGCTTCGAACTTCCCGGGCGAGAATATCGGGACGCGGTGAACAAGTTCGATTACAAAATAAGTGATGTTACAAGTATCATCCACGAGTACCAGCTCCCTCATCTTCGTGAGAAGTATCGAATCCCGCTCGACATCTTCCTATACGCCCCGAGGAAGGATGAGAGAGCTGATGCGCCCCCGATGGTGTTGACGGCCATTAATGTGCACACCCTCGAGGCCGGGCTTACATTTCCCCTACACCCGATCATTGGCCGATTCCTGCTCGACAATAACCTCACCATCACCCAGCTCACCCCAAACGCCTGGAGTAGCTTGTTGGCAGCGTTGGCGGTTTTTGGGTTGGAGGGGTACAAAAACCAGCTGACTACCGCCGAGCTCAACGAACTTCTTGCCGTAACCTGGCAAGGGGTATTACTACCTTAGAGCCCATCCGGGGGAGAAATTCTTGGGGGTCCTCCCGAACAAGGTCCGCGACTGGAAGCAGTTGTTCTTTTTTATGGGCGGAGACTGGTGAGCTTCGACGAGCTACTCCGGGCGAGGAGAGCGAATCCCAACCCCCGATGAATATGTGGAGGTTAGCAGTAGGTTTCCTACTTGGTGTGTGTGGGTCGAATTAGATTTACTAATCTAAATCCCTTTTTTTGCAGGTTTAAAGCACCACAAGTCTAGCTGCGGTAAGCCCGAAACATCCCTCGAGTTCGACGTGGTGCGAGCCGTCTGCTATCTGAGGAGCCAGGAGGATCGGGAGACCGCCCACCTCACTCAGCATCACTGCCTCAGGCTTGCTGGACTTCAGACCTTGCCTCACCACCTTGTGGTTGAAGGTCCTGAGCTTCCAGGTTCACAACCTTTTGTAGCTCGCCCACCTGGGGGGGAGCTCGCCCACTATACTAACACTTCTTCTTTGTTTTTGCAGACGGTAACAGGGTTGTCTTCCCGACCGTTGAGATCCCGGACGCTTATCAGACGGTAGCTCACCGATTTGCGATGGGTCCACCTCGCCCTAATAAGCTCACCCCACCTTCACTACTCGCACTGGACGTGAGTAAAAAAGCTGAGCTTGCCCAGAAGAAGGGCGAGGTAGGTGGGTCTGAGACCCAGAAGGGGCAAACCAAGGCCCCTTCAAAGACGAAGGTTACCGAGGTCACCAAGGCCAGCCGTGGTAGAGGGCGAGGTGGTGCCACACCTGAACGAGGTGCGGGGAAGCGAGGTCTCCATAGAGGTGACGGGATCAGAGTGGGCGATGAGCATCCTCAGAACCGCAAGAGGACCAAGTTCACCGGCTTGCGCGACGAAGACTCCGACCAAGCAAGGCGAGCTTCGGTGAGGTCAGGGCAGAGGGGCTCTGCCCAGTCAACGGCCCCACTGGCGCCTCCATCCACGCCAAGGTCGCCGCCGTCGTGTCAGTCACCCTTTGGGGTTCAAATGAACGATGACACGGGCCTCGGCTGGGACCAGGAGAGAGTCCAGTGAGTAGCTCGCCCCTCACCTTTGTTTTCTCGCATTATTTAGGTTGTTTTCTTTCTCATATTCTAAGTGTTTGAACCTTGCAGCAATGCTTCCATCACCTACCCCGACAGGCATGAGGCTCTCCACTCCTATGAGCGGTTGCGGTCCTTGACCTTGATGAAGAATCTATCTCGCGGACTCGCTCAGAACACTGTCGGCGAGGTGCCGAGGTACTGGTCGACTCCTCAGCTGGTGACCATTGAAAAGTATAATCTGGTTGAAAACGCTCGGCTTTCCATGCACTATGCAAGTGGGCTCCTGCTCGCCAGCCAAAAGGTGATTGACCAGGCGAGCGAACTGGAAGTAGGCCGCCAGGAAAAGAACAAGAGAATGATCGCCATGGCGGAGTCCGCAGATAAGGCCAAAAAATTGGCGAAACTCGCCGAGGAGAAAGCAGCTGCATCCCTAGCCGCCGACCAGAGCACCCTCAAGCAACTCTGCGACCTCCAGCGTCAGCTCGCCGGCATCCAGCAGGATTTGGATGCCAAAATGAAGGCAAAGGAGGAGGAGCTCGCCCATGAGATCGGCCAGCATGCCGTGACCAAGAAGGAGCTGGAGCTTCAGCGAGGCTTGGTCAAGAGCGCCGACGAGGAGTGCTCGAAGTTAAGGGAGGAGCTTTCGGCCAAGGTAAACAAGATCGCTGAGCTCCTCAACAAAGCATCCTCCTCGGCGGACCTGGTCACCGCAAGAGCTGAGGCCTCGGATAGGGGCTTCGTCCAGTGCTATGCTGAGGTCTTAAGGGCCCTCTGGTGGGCGCGAGCTCATCATGACGACAAGATAAAAGCCGTGGTGGGGGACTTCAAAGACTGCTTGGATAGGGTCCCCTTCCCCGACGATACTGAGCTGGATATTGGCGACCTCCCAGAACTTGGGATTCCTCTCGATTTTGTTCCGGCACGGTTCAAGATCATCAACACCATTCCAGTGCCGGAATTGAATGTTGCCGAAGCGGAGGTCGCCAATGAGGAGGAGTGGACCCCGCCCACCATGGAGCAACTTTAAGAGGCATGCGGGGACGCCATGCTTAACCTCGGTGACTTCGACACCAGTGGTTGCACCGGAAACATCACCATCATGCCGAGGTTGTCCCCTCAAGGTCGCCAGGTTGCCGGCGAGGAGAATGCCCTCGAGGGCGCCAACCCTGAGGTGCCTGCCGGGGTCCCCACTAATGCTGCTGCTGCCTCTGCTTCTACTGCTCCAGCAACTTAGCTTTCCTAGCTTAGCTTTCCATTTAATTTTTGCCAAGTTGTAGTAGTTCGCCGGGCTACCTAGCTCGCTCAGAAGAAGCTTCTTTTTGTAACTTTCAGATTTCTTTTTGTTGGAGTATATGTAGCTTGTCAGGCACGTGTAGCTCGCCCAGAAGGAGCTTTTTGCACTTTAAAGATGGTCAGCTGGCTGACCTATGTGGCCAGCAACACTACTTATACTTAGGGATTTTTCAGGCATCATTTTTGGCTTGAAAATTCCTCAAGTATTTCTGAATGAAACCCGTACTTTTTGTTCTAACTCTGTCTACTTACATTTCTGCGTTTACGTTATAATTTTTTTATTAGCTCGTTTATATATTTTTTGGGTACTTGACTATTTGTCTTACTCTACTTTTGAGAAGCGAATTGTTCGTTTTACGTCACTTAGAACTACGAATCGTACCTCCGTTTGTGTAGTACATATTCTTCGTCTTATGCCACTTAGAGCCGCAAATCACTCGTCTTAAACCACTTAGGGTAGCGAGTTGTACTTTGTTTAATTCACGTTGGGGAGTTGGGTTTCATGAACCTTGTCTTAGATGTTTTAATCGTCTTTTTTAGGAATTTTTCTAACTTAAGGCAGTCGGTGCTTAGTGACCCTTTAGGAAGGGCACCTTCGCGACCTTGGGCACTTTGGCCTTTGCCTTCAAGCATTTTGATTATAACGTTTTGGACCTTGGTCCTTACGCATTACGAGGCTTCGAACACTGGGTGGATTACGGACCTTCGAACCGTGGGCGAACTATGGGAGTTCGCCTAGTTGGTGAGCTGTAGGAGCTCGCATAGTTGGCGAACTATAGAAGCTCGCATGGCTGACGACTTTTCCGACTTAATAAATTTTCCCAACTTCTCATAGCAGCGTAATTTACATTGGTCGCCATCAATATTTCTGATGCGAACCTTCGTCAAATCTATTACAAAATCTCGACCTATTGATAAAATTTCTTTAAGTGCGCGGCACTCCAGGTGTATGACAAGGCGTTGCCTTCTGCGTCTTCTAGGTCATAAGTGCCGTTTGGCCAGGCTGCAGTAACCCAGAACGGCCCTTCCCAGTTTGACCTGAATACACCCGGTGGGGCCATCAACCTCTTTTTCAGCACTAGATCCCCAACTTTGAATTTTCGGTCTCGGACCTGGGAATTGTAGTACTTTTCTGCTCTACGCTTGTAGGTGGCGTTCTTCATTTCTGACGAAGCTCTGGTCTCTTCGATCAGATCTTTTTCTACTGCCAAGACTTCATCATTATTTTCTTCGTCAAAACCCACCACCTTCCAAGTCTTGTTCTGAACTTCTACTGGTACTACCTCTTCAGTTTCGAAGGCTAAGGCAAACGGGGTCTCTCCGGTACTGGCTCGGTATGATGTTCTGTAAGACCATAGGACCTCCGGGAGTTCGTCTGCCCAGCTCCCTTTCTTGTCTTCGAGGCGGAGCTTCAATGTGTGCTTCAAAATTTTGTTAACCGCCTCGACCTGGCCGTTCGATTATGGTGGTACGGAGTTGCGTAGTGTTTCTTGAAGTTCCACGAACTGCAGAAGTCTCTCAACATTTGGCCGTCGTACTGTATTCCGTTGTTGGTGATGATCGATTGTGGAAGTCCGAACCGGCAGATCAGGTTCTTCCATATGAAGCCGATCATCCTTTCTTGCGTTATTGTTGTAAGTGCTTCGGCTTCAGCCCACTTAGTGTAGTAGTCTACTGCTACGACAACAAACTTTACACCGCATCTGCCTGGTGGAAATGGGCCGATCAGGTCGATACCCCATTTTGCAAAAGGTCATGGGCTGAAGACCGACTTGAGTTGGTTAGCTGGGGAGTGAATATTATGTGTGAAGAGTTGACATTTTCGGCACCTTCGCGCGAAGCTAATGGCATCTTTACGAAGAGTGGGCCAATAGTACCCTTGTCTGATCGTCTTGTATGCCAAGACTTGCCCCCCAGCGTGACTTCCGCAAATCCCTTCGTGAATTTTTTCTAACACCTCGAACCCTTGCTTCTTAGATAGGCATTTGAGCAGAGGTAGAGAGAATCTACGTTTGTAGAGTTGACCATCCAGCAGCGTATATCTGGCAGCTTGCTTCACTAGCCGGTTAGCTTCCCAGGTGTCTCCGGGGATCATTCCGTCCATTAAATGTATTTGGATCAGAATGCACCAATCTTCGGCATCTTCCTGCCCCCAACTCGAAGTT
This sequence comes from Prunella vulgaris, assembly GCA_026898435.1. NCBI lineage: Eukaryota > Viridiplantae > Streptophyta > Magnoliopsida > Lamiales > Lamiaceae > Prunella > Prunella vulgaris. The sequence goes on along the minus strand of JAPKLY010000068.1, from coordinate 5,067 downwards.
TGATTTACTTTGTAATCGAACGCGAGGGGTTCTTTAGTTTGGTGACTACGACCTCCGTGACCTCGGCTTCGCCGTTGCTGGTATCTAGTCGGGCTAGGGCGTCTGCTTGCGTGTTTTCTAGCCGTGGTATCTGATTGATGTAAACCTGTGTAAACATCAAGATCAGATGCGCGACTATCTTCTGGTAGGTCATCATCTGCTGATCTTTTGCCTCATACTCCCCCCGGACTTGGGATATTATTAGCTGGGAATCTCCGAAAACTTGAAGATTGGTGGCCCCCGCAGCTAATGATAACCTAAGTCCGGCTATCAAAGCTTCGTACTCCGCCTCATTATTGGTTGCTCGAAAGTCAAATCGGATTGCGGAGGTGAAAACTTTTCTATCTGGGCTGATCAGAACTACGCCGGTGCCTGCCACTGTGCTAGTCAATGACCCGTCAACGTAGAGGTGCCACGGAGCTATACGCCCCCTCATCGGAACTTGTGGGAAAGTTAGCTCGACGATAAAATTGGCGAGCGCTTGTCCCTTGATCGCTGTTCGGGGTGCGTAGGTTATACCATATTGGCAAACTTCTAGTGACCATTTCAGCAAGCGTCCGACGGTGTCTGGGCGCTGTAATATTTGATGTAGTGAGAACGTCGTCAGCACCTCTACCGGGTGGTCGAAGAAATAGGGTCTCAATTTTCTAACACTCATCACTAGTGCATAGGCTAGTTTCTCCGTCGGGGTATACCGCAACTCAGCTTCGTGTAAGACTTGACTTACATAGTACACTGGTAGGTGTGTTTTCGCCTCTTCTCGAACCAAGACAGAGCTAATGGCAACTTCTGACGCAGCGAGGTAGAGGTACAACTTCTCCCCGGGTATCGGCTTTGAAAGGACCTGCGTATCTGCCAGGTATGCTTTGATATCTTAGAAGGCTCACTGGCATTCGCTCGTCCACACGAAGTGGTTTTTGAGGTGGAGTTTGTTAGCTTTAGCTGCCTCTTTGTACCTTCGTGTGTTTGCCTTGATCGCCTCGAAGAATGGATGATTTCGGTCACCAGACCTGAAGATGAACCTGTTCAAAGCCGCCATACATCCGGTCAGTCTTTGTTTTTCTGTACGGAGTCGGGGACGCCCATCTCGATTATGCATTGGACCTGTGCTGGGTTGACTTCTATCCCTCGCTGGCTCACCAGGTGACCTAGGAACATTCCTGAGTATACGCCGAAGCTGGTCTTCTTGGGATTTAGCTTCATGTTGTAGTGACGTAGTATGTCAAAAGTCTGTTTTAGGTGGTCAAGGTGATCCTCCTTTCTCAAACTCTTGACAACTATGTCATCCACGTCCACTTCCATGGACTCGCCGATGTGTTGATCGAACATTTTATTCACCAACCTTTGGTAGGTTGCTCCAGCGTTGATAAGTCCGAACGACATCCTTTCCCAGCGGTACATGTTTTTATTGGTGTAGAACGACGTATGTTCCTGGTCGTCTGGGTGCAATGCTATCTGGTGATAGCCCGCAAAAGCATCCATTAATGTCATCATCTCGTGACCCGCGGTGCTATCTACAAGCTGATCAATGTGGGGTAGTGGGAAGTTGTCCTTCGGGCATACCTTGTTCAGGTCCGTGAAGTCAATGCATAATCTCCACGTCCCGTTGTGCATCTTCACCAGGACGGGGTTCGCGACCCACTGCGGACACAAGGTTTCCTTGATCAATTTGTTGTCTAACAGCTTTCCCACTTCGACGGTCAGGGCCGCATACTTGTCTGGTCCACACTTCCTTCGTTTCTGGCGGACGGGTTTCCTCGTCGGATCTATATTAAGTCGGTGACATACATGTTCCAACGGGATCCCCGTCATGTCTTCATGGGACCAAGCAAACACGTCCAAGTTGGACATTAAAAACAGCTCCATCCTCGACCGGTACAGTTCAGGTAACTCCGAACCTATGAAGAGTTCCAGGTCCCTTTCTGGGTCCACCGGGAGCACTGTCAGTTCTTCCATGGGGGTAGGCTTTTTCTTTTGGTTTTTCCACCTGGGGTCGCTGATGAACTCATCCCACTCTTCTTGTGACATCTGCGTAGGTTCATGACCTAGGTGTGGTTCGAGATCATCAGCCGGGCTTTCAACCTGGACAGGTCCGTCCAATATCAGGACCTCCGGGGTTTCGCCAGCTTGGAGAGGTTCTGCAACCTGGGGAGCTGGATCAACATCCATTTGTGCTGGTTTTTGACCTCCCGCAGGTCCCCTACCCTGGGCTTCCTGGTCTACCTCCATGGGTTCAGGATGTGAGTTTTGCACAGGTCCCTGCACTTGGTTATTATTTTGGCATTCCTCCACTCCCTCCATTGGTGTCGGATGAGTGTCCTGCGCAGGTTCAGGGACTTGGTCGATTTCCATCATTGATTCCAGCGAGTCGCCTACCTCCATCTACTCAGTTTCTGTTGAGATGATGTCTAGGATGTTCGGCTCATCCACCGGAATCTGGATTTCTTCCTCAAGGATCTGGACCTGCGTCAAGGCTTTCTTGGCTCGGTCATCTTTAATTTGGAGTAAACACTCTCGGGCCTTTTTCTGGTCGCCTTTGATGGTTCCGGCACCTTTTGGAGTTGGGAATTTTAGACAGTAGTAGTAGGTTGAACACGCCACTTTGAATTCATTAATAGAAGGGCGGCCGAGGAACCCATTGTAGGAGGACTGCTGGTCGACAACCAGGAAATCTACTAACCTAATCAGTCTCCTCTCCGGGTCCTCAGCCGATACAAGCTGGACGCTCAACCTAATGCTACCTAGGGGAACAGTTACAGCTTCCCCGAACCCCACTATCCTAGCATTGCTAGGTTCTAAATACGACTCAAAATCACCTAAGGCATCCAAGGTGGATTTGAAGAGTATATTGGTGAAGGCGCCGGTGTCCACAAGTCATGATGTTGGTGGTTATCACCAACGAGTCGTTGTGGGGCGTCAGTACCCCCTCCAGGTTCACCGAAGAGAATGTTAGCTCATCAGTGGGTTGTGCGACGGGCCTGGGGATGGAGCTGCCTTCCTGGACCTGGTTTATGGCTCGAATCTCGGCCTTCCTCTTTCTTCTGGAAATGGAGGATCCTCCATCTTGAAGACCTCCGGCAGCTCCAATTTCCTCTTCGAGAACTAAGAGTTCTCGAGTGGGCTCCAGGTTCTGTTGAGGTTGGGGAGACCCTCTTCGCCTATTTTGAGGACCACGTTGGCCCGCGTCCTCCACTTCATCATCGGAGGCTTCCCTCCTCTCGAACCTGGGCCTCTTTGCCAGTGCCTTTTTCACGAAGTCGGCCAGCTTCCCATCCTCGTAGAATTTCCAAAGTTGTTTGAGGAGGTCTCGGCATTCGCTGGTGAAGTGGCCGATGGATTAGTGGTAGGCACAGTGTTTGTTGGGGTTGAGCTTCGCGCGGTCCTGGCGAATTCTCCTGGGCTCTTCCAACAGGACTTTGTCCTTGACCGCGGTAAAGACGTGGTCGATGGAGACGGAGAGGACATGGTTGAGCTTCTCTTTGAACTCGTCCCCATCGCCGAAAGCCTTCAAGTTCTGGGGGGCCTTTTATGTACCCCCGGACTTCTTCCCGTAGGGTTTCCTCTACTCTGAGGCACCGACCTCTTTCTGAAGGGCCTCCTGCATGGCCACGAACACCCCCGCCTTGTGGCAAAATTCGGTATAAGTGTTCGGACATGCGAGGTGCATTTCCTTCCAGAGGTCGGTCCCCTTTCGGAGTCCGGCCATCACCGCGACGACTTTGGTGTCCTCGCTCACCGGTTCGCCTTCCAGCAGTATCTTGTCGAACCTCTCCAGGTACTGCTGGTCGGTCTCGTTCTCGCCTTGGTGGATGTTGGCGAGGCGGTGCTTCTGGGTAAGGTAGGATCCAAACCCAGAGAAGTGGGCCAAGAACTCCCGCGAGAGTTGGCCGAATGAGTGGATTGACCCCGGGGCGAGTGATGAGAACCAGTGGTAGGCTCGGTCCCCTAGGGTCAGCGGGAAGTTTCGGCACTTGGTGGAGTCAGTGGCACCAACCGAGATCATAAAGTCCGCATACTTGGCCAGATGGACCTTTGAGTCAGATTCGCCCTCGTATGCGGACATCACCGGGAATTGGACTTTCTTCTGGATCGGTGCTCTGAGTATGGCAGGTTCCAATGGAGATCTGGGGAGAGTGGTGGCGTCAGGTTCGCGAAACTTGGCTGCTAGTTGTGCTTGCAGCATTTCGATGACCTTTTTCAACGAGGCCAGCTCGTCACTGTGGGTCACCTCCGGCGGAGGTTGCTCGAAGATCGTGTGTCTCATGGACGCACACCCCCGAAGCGCCTCACTCTGGGGTGATCTCTCCGTGACGGGCTGGAATTGGCATCCACCGTGGGGACCCAATCTGTCGGTCGTGGGCGGATCTTCGGGGCTGTAGGTCTGAATCTCCCCCATGAGATGTGACTGGGGCAGCTGTTCGTTCATCCTCCCGCCACCTGGGCCCTAGTCTGCCCTGGAGGACCTCCCTCCTCAGTGATTGGTGGGTGGCAGATGCTTCGGTGTAGGCCGAAGTTCGCCCAGCATGCATAGCTGACTCTTCCACCACCTTGGTTTTTCCAGCGCGCTCCCTATGTTGGCGAGCTTGGGCGGAGCTCGCCTCCTGTTCCGTGTGGAGGTCGCTGTAGTGACCCCGGGTCTGGGTACCCTGGGTCGGCCTGGTCTGCTCCCGGGCCTCGGTGGGTGGAGCTCGCCTGGGTACTAGGGCGAGCTCGTCGAGCTGTCTCTGTTGCAACTTTTGCAAGGTTGCAATCGTGCTCTGGAGCTCGTTGGGGTTGTTGGCGAGGTCCCTCAGAGCGGGGTTTAATTCCTCCTGAGATACCGAAACTCGCGGAGGTCGCAGGGCATTATTTTTCTAGGGAGCTCGGCGAGAGGTCTCCCCCTCGGCCTGATCCTGGTTGCCGAGGTTTGTCCCTTAAGCATATTAAGGTTTTGCAGGGGTAGCTCGCCGAAGGTCACCGGGGTTGTCGAGGTAGGTCGCCGAGGTCGTGGTCTCCTGCCAGGGTGAACTTGTCCGAGTTTTTGTCTAG